>VYZV01027189.1:8651-25007 GCA_013401275.1 Pandion haliaetus | reverse complement strand
AGAGCCTCTTGCCCTGTGTGGCAATTTTGTAAAAAGTGGGGATTAGGTCTATTTCCAAGAGATTTTATCCAAAGTTGTTCTAGGAAGTGTTTTGTTCTGAAGAGACCACACATTGACCACAACTACAGAAATTTGTGTCATCAGTTCCTTTGTAAAGTCAACTCTTGTGAGGCTTCTTCAACTGCACAGTCAAGAAATCACTCTTAAGATTTTTCCTCTGGACTTAAAAAACTAGGGGAGTTGTAAAACCTCAAAAGTAAATGCCAGTTAGCTGTTTTATTATCAGATTGTTTTTACACTCAAAGCTAAGAGGACAAACTAACAAAACTAAATACGTAACTTAGCATAAGCATAAGGGGGTTCAGCGATTCTAAGAGCAGCACAAATGAAAGTATTAAAATAAATGGCTAATAAAAGGATTCCTCTTACCAGTAACTTTGCTTTGGATTTGCACAAGAGGTGGTCATTTTTTTCCAGATGCTGAAAACTTCTGCAAAGCTTTACAGCAAGCATGAAAAATTTCATCCTTCTGGACCTGCTCTCTAATTACTAAATTACATTCCCATGTGTTCACCAGCCCTTTCTCCTATCTATTCATCTTGTTAATGTTGTCTTTTTGACAAAAAAACACACTTTGGATGCTGTAAGTAGAAAAACTAAAGAGAGTTACTTGAATCTTAACCCAGCCTTCAAGTGTCCATCCATTACAGAATCAATAAAAACTGTTAAAAAATTTTCCAATTATGGAGGGAGTGCTCCCATACTTTTTAAATATTATGCATTTAAGATATATAGGTCATGTTCTGTTGGAGTATATGTGCTTTAAATGCTGAGCTCAGAGTTTTAAAATGACATTTAAGTATGTTCATCCATGTCCCATCAGATCTGGTAGAAGTGAGGTAAAAACCTTACTATAGGATTTACTTGTCAATTGCCTATGAACTCTCATTCTGTCACGGCACCAAGCACACTTTGAAAAACAGAATCATTGGGTTTTTTAGGAATACTAAAATCAGGAAGATTAAATTCCTGTATCAAAGATATACTTGTATGGTCCAACCGAGTTATAATGTACCTGTGTGCTATTTAAACCATACATGTATCATTAAATGAATTACACAGGTCCTTTAGAAGGACCTTATTTTGACTCCAAATCTTGTTCTACATGTGTTATTTGAAAAGATATTCTCTTAGCTCAAGGAAGAATAGGAGTAGCCAAAGGTAATATCACACGTTCAGATACAAAAAGACAATATTCTAAAAATGCAATTTTCTTGATTAGGATATTAGCAACCATTAAAAAGCCAATGGAAGTCAGGAATGCAAAAATTCATTAATACTGTTTCCCCTATTTACAAGAATGGAACTATGCTGTCAGCAGAAGACCCTAATGTGACATTTAGAGCCTCAAAGGGCTCTTTTTAGGTAGGCCAGAACAATCAAGGATGCTTGGGTCTTTTTACTCAAGGTATATTCTTTTCAGTTTCACTGTGTGTAAATTTAACTAATAAAGAAAAACTAAACATTAGTTATGAAATCAGATTCTTATGAGATGCTTTCAAGAATAATGTGGAAACTCCTGGTGAAAATATCCTTGCAATCCCAACTAGAGAGCTAGTACAAATTCATGAACAAGTGAAAACCACCTTGTATAAATATGGTACCCTGTGAAATCAGTGGGATCCAATTAGCTGTACCTGTGTGTTCTGTTTCCAAAGTTACGACAGTCAAAAAACTATGAGATGGTGTTGTTTTTCAAGGAATTTTTTTTAAAGAGCTCCTATACATTTACACGCATAACTGAGTGGGCATGGTTATTTTTGTATACAAATATTTATCTCCATATCTAATTAAGCAGGACTGCAAATTCTGACATTAATGAGCATTAATGTGTGGATCAACACCATTATCAAGCAAAATTCAGAAAGGTAATCTGAAAATGGTTAGATTTTGCTTGACAGTAATCACAAATATATCCCCACAGTAAATATCTGAACTAATACATAAAAGTGAAAATTTCTGAAGCCTATTAGCAGATAGTCTTATTAAGCTATCACAGTTGTGTCTTTCAAAAACAATTAAAGCCAAATGACTATTTTTCAAATGCAAAATTAAGAAACTAAGAATGTGATATTTTATAAAGTATTTTGCACTGTTGTGATGCTAAAATGCCTTGTGCTTTAAGTGGAATTTTTGCAGGTCATTAGTTTATAATGCAAACTAGCACCTTTGGGTATTTTTAAAGGAAAATGAAAGTGGGAGGAAAACAAACTGAGCTGTTTTGTTTATAGCAGCATAGGAAACTGCATTTCTAAGCATTTGATTCAGCTAAAGCTCTATCTTTTATACAGTTTTAGTGGCAGATGCTATAGTGACAATGAAAGTGACTGAAATACACGCTGAGGCTTTTTGCAAATAGCATCATGATATGCAGCATACTTCTAAGATAGGAGCTATCCCCAGTGTATCAATCATACATAAAGAAGACCAGAACCTAATTTTCAATCGCCTTATCTCATCCCCTAGTGTCTCCTTTCTCTTCTGTTTTTTATTAGGAGAAGAGACAGAAGGTTGCCACAAGATTATTTCTATAGCAGCTTCGGCTCCCCCACTGGTTTTCTGCTCGGTGCCTGTGACTGATACTTAGTTCTGCCTGAAGGACAAGGACAGGACAGACTTCTGAGTGTCAATCAACGGAGCATGGCACATGCTGTAATTGAAAAATACACTGCTTCTGCAATAATACGAGGACATCATTTTTAGTGCAAAGCTGTGGTAAAGAGAATTGTAAGTAATATTTAGCTCGCATTTATTTTTATGGCACCTGACTCAACATGGCCAAAAGAAATGAACCTGAGCTACAGAATTTGGATCCAGATCTGAACTGCCTGTAATTCAGCAATGCTCAGATCAAGGTTAAGCCCTACCTTTTATGTCATCTGCAGAGCATGAGACCTTTTCAGCGCAATCATCCTAACTTAATGTCCTGAAGTGCCTTCATCCAAGTTATCTGTTAGCTTGGCACACACGCCAAATAGCGCAGCAAGCTAGTGTTAGAAAATCTGTGAAAGTATCCAAATTGCACACCCCAATCTTAGGCCACCTCATACTATTAAGTATTTCCCTTAGGCTCTTTTATGGAAACTCCTCTAGAAAAGCAATGCAGGGCCTACTTAGGAAAAGCCTATCCTTCCAAAGGGTGCATGTTCACCCACCTCCCTAAAGCGAGCAAAACGTGGTTAACCACCTGTAGAGACCTACCTTAGCAGTCAGTGAACCACACTAAGGAAAGTTGTCCTTAGGGAACCCATTGCCGAGAGGAGAAACAAAAGCATCACAAGGATTTGCCTAAGGTCACAAAGCAAGTGAGTAGCAGAACGACACTAAATACTCCTGCTTCTTTTTTTACCTCCCCTTCCAGCTGCAATTTCTAATGGGAGATCTGGGAAGCTACATACCTTTCAAAAGATAAGTGAATGTATTTAGAAACTCTTCATATGACTGCTCATGGCTATTAATAAATTGATCAAGGATGCTGTTGTTTAACAGTTGTTGTCCCATGATCGACACCTTGACAGCTGAACAGATGTATCTGCTTTAGTAGGCTGCTTCTGCAATAGAAAGAAAAGAGCCATATGTATCTGTAGGCAAAAAACAAATTAACTGAAGAGTCCCTAATTCACATAGATGAGCACTAGAATGTCCAATTTTTCCTTCTCTTCTTCTGATGTTCTGACATTGTCAGTGGGACCTTACACAACATTTCCCCCCAAATTCAAGTGGACATAGTAATTTTAAGTACAAAGGGAGAGATTGTGATCATCTATGCCTGAAATTTATGTCCTCAGGTAATATGGGCAACAGAAGTGCCAACCTCTCTTGGTGGTGTTCATTCCCCCTCATTTTAAGTTGCTCAGTCTTACAAGCCCTGCCTTCCTTGCAGAACCAGTGACACCACTCACTAGCATGTCAACAACTGGCACACCTGTACATTCAAAACTTGGACTGAATCCATCATTCTGCAGGTGCACTGCTTACTGTACCATCAAAGCCCCTAAACCCAGATTTTGGAGGGCATGTTAAATCATGACGACATGCGTGTGTACGCTGAGACAGCACACAGGACGGGGAGGGTATGATGGAACTGGGCAGCCAAGTAGGAAGGCAAGGACCACTCTTGAGAAGGGAACGAATGCTGAGAGCTGAAGGAACACCATAGAGCCTTTTCTGGACTTGAAAGCTCCACTCTTCGGTCACACAGCAACAGCTTTCCAGCCCATCTTGATCATTTTACCAGACCCTTAAGGGAAGTAATGGCTCTGAAACAGCTCTCGGTGAAGTGTGCTGAAGTTAACCTTGCCCCTCACTTATAAAAGATGTGTAAATGCATTTTAACAGCTGTGTGATGCTAAATAGTTAATAATATTGCTGATTTTTTATACACATAGGACCAGGCTACTAGAAGCAGAAAAACACAGATGAGGGTGTGGACACACATAACTGGCACATTGTCTCACATGGTGGCAACTTAACTAAAAAATATAAATTATCAGTTTGCATACATATATCTGATAAAGATGCAAGAATGCATTATACACTAAGTGCTTGATTTTCATGTGTTCCTGTGTTTCTTCTCTTGATTTACCACAGCATTAAGAAGTGGCTTTGGGGATGAAAGCTTAATTTTTCTTAAATCAACTACACTAAGGAAAGGCTGCCAACCTGATTTTAAAGTTAAATAAGATTGAACAAGAATTGTTCAGAGCCCAGCAGGAAAATAAAGCATGATTTCTAATTTAAAACTCTAATTTTGTTGGATTGCCAGCTTGTAAAGAAGACTAATGTTCTGAAGATATAAAAACACATGCACACCCACATGACCTAAAGTTTAAGTTTTCTAATGTTTTACAAAAAACAAACCGGTATTAATCTCTCTGTGGACTGACCAAGCAGAATATAATTTACCAGACTCTCGGAGTGGTTTATGCAAATTACAGTGGTTTCAGAGGGAAGCAATGCCTTCTATTCCTCATTATTGTTCTGTTATTACAGTCATTATTTGAGGTAAAATTTCATTATATGAAAGACTGCAGTGATTTGTAAGGCTAGTGTCAAACAAAAAAAAATGCATATATTTAATCAAGAAAATGGTAACAACAACCTTTTGTTTTTCTTTGGCATCTGGTGTCTAGGATCTCCAAGTCCTTTATAAACACTAATGAAATAAACTTCATGATAGTCCCATGAGGAAGAGCAAACAAATACTATTCCCAACAACAGATGAAAAAACTGAGTCACCAAGAGTTTAAATGACTTACTAACAAATCAGAGGAGGGCTGGCAGTAAAGCTTAGGTTACTTTACTCCAAAATGCTCTAGGAAGCTAGAAAATTGATAACCAATTTAGGGGAATAATTGTATCCTTAACCAAGCTGAATGGCAGCTCTCTCAATGAATGCCATGTTCTACAGCCACCGGGTCATCAGCCTGAGATTAAGCATGCAGACCAGGTGTCACCAAAATGCTATAGCTCAATTCTTATTCTGCTGGGCAGCCTCTACTTCCTACAGAACTTGGGAAAGTTCACTTCAGATTTTAACATCCTCTGCTGGTTAAGCTGTAGAGGAACAACAACAGTGCAACAAGACTCTGGATAAACACCAGGTTTTGACTCATTACTGGGAAATGCAGTGCTGAATTCAACTCGAATGAAAGTTTTAGCTGAACTACGATTGCAAAATCTTGAACATCAGCCTCATGAAAAAGCAACCACTGGATGCTTCTACAATATAATCTAACATTTAATACCTGAAATCTCCTGGTGTGCTGAGATTAGGAAGTCATCCCTAAAGGTTTTTAACATGTATTTCACTAAGCCTATATATTTTCATCTAGCATGCACTTCAATATGCATGCATTGGGAGAAGCATCATCAAAACATTATTACTTTAAAAAAAAAAAGAAGCAGAGAAAATTCCCTGGATATTCCAAGCATGGGAGAAGATTATTTTCTCAAGACTAACAGCTTTTTTTACCAGAAAATGGACCAAATTTTTACCTAAGTCAAAGCAGTATATCCAGAGTAGCTCTCCTACAGCCAATATAGTTATTACAGGCATTAGTATATGAGATCTGCTATCAGCTGTCAAAGGTATTCATCTTGGGTTAAGAAAATAAGTAACTTGTAATTCATAGGCCACATTTCCTTTTTTTTTTCTTCTGAAAAAAAACCCCAACAAACCAAAGAATATATTTTGGAATGTGAGTTTAATAAATTATTCATATTTTAATAAATGCTAAATTGGAAAAGAGGGGAGAAAACCCTATTTGTCATTTTGGCATACATCCTCCATTGCTTTTTATATGAACTTCACAGTTTTGCTTCAAAAATCTAAAGCAAGAAATAAAATGCAACATGGACTACAGAGGTGATAGTCCAACACAGACCTAATCCTCCCTTGCACAGCTGTTATTTATGCCTACAGAATCATCTCCTCATGGAGAGGAAAAACCAGCTAGGTCCTAATGAAAGCCTAGGTTCTGTAGGAAGAACAGCCATTCACTCAAACAATAGAGAAGAGAGACTGGCAGCTAAGAACTACCTGTCCCCCCCTGTTTTCAATTATTTTGAAGAACTGCAGGGTGCTATTGCATCACCCTAAATGAAAGCAAGCACAGAGGATGGTATTTGGAGAACACCTACTATCCCTGAAAATGAACATATGGTTAGGATGGATGGTACAATAGCGGTGTTCAGAAACTTAATCTCAACCTATCAAGGTTTTTGTGTTTTTCATTTCCATTCCTCTTTGGTTTCTGCTGCTTCCCATCTACTTTACTCCTGAGTCTCTCTTATATGAACACCATACTGTGTCAGCTGCAGAGGTTTTGTGATGTGCACAGCTGAAACCAGGCTGACCAGAAGACTCTCACCTTTGCTAAGGAGCTAACCAGTAGGTTCTACATAAGTAAAAGGCTTCAGCAATCATCCAATTCACAGCCTCAGGGCAAGGACTTCTTTGAACTGTCATGAAATAAGAAAAAAATGTACAATAATGGATGGGAATCACCCACAATTTATAAACTGGGTACAATCACACCTCTACAAATGAAATGACTGCATTGGTCTGCTAGAGAGTAACTACTACTGAAATCAAAAACTCACCTATTTTCCCAAAAGGCATCAAACTAACTTGGAGGTTTCAAGAAAAGTAAGGCAAGGATATCTGATCCTGTTCCTGTGCTGGCACTGGGTAGTTTTAGAGTCAAATATCAGTAAGTGATGCATTCAAGCAGCAACTATACTTTCTTCTTCTTGCTTTTCACTCCTGCTCATCCATCCAAATTACTGTAATGAGGTTTCTTGAGGCGGTCATTCATTTAGCCTTGCTGATCATCAGCAGATTGTACAAAATCAATTTTATTTCTCAAAATGCAGTCTTCCTCCCAGCAGTTTAAGCCAAACCAGAAATCTCTGCATTGAATCACAGAGGCAGGTCAAGTGAGTATTAGCATGATTTCAATTACAGCGTTATTAGTTCTACTAAACAATTAAAAATGTGGTGGAATACAGGCTTCCTGTTTTATGCTGCATTTTTGAGTGCTTTATTATGTTTCTTTTAAATATAATATAGGCAATGAAAGAAAAATCAAGATTCTGAATTTTTAAATGGGAAGAGCAATAAGCTAATCCTCTCTACAAACTAAAACCTTACCTAATTTTATTTTTCTGGAAAAAAAAATATTTCACTAGTATTTCTGGCATAGGTTAAAGTCAGGTTTCCACACCATGACTTTGCTCTCCCAAAAGTCATTCTCAGTAAAAAAAGAATATTCAGAAATGTTTTATTTACAGATTGCTCATAGGTTCATGGGTAACACCACTAGATACACCTGTTCTCAAGATTTTATAACCTATGTCTTCAAAAATCAGATTGAACACAAATACATTATTTTTACCTCTTACACTCTTACCACTGGACAATACCTGGTCTTTTTTCCCTATAGAGCCAGCACAGTGACTACACCTGTCACAACTTTTTTCAAAGGGGTATTTAATACTTCAGATCTAACTAATCTCTCATAAAAGCAACCCCACTCTCTTACAACCCACAATACATAAATAAGCAACAAGCATTTCTATAACACCTCTCATCCATAAAGGTTTTACTTGTCAGTCTGCACTAAAGACCTTGATTCTGGGGACTCTCTTGGCCTGGCTAGTTCAGCAACGTAAAGGCTATCACTAGTGATGGGGTGAGCTGGTAAAGGCAATGCAGAAATGATCTCTAGGGGTTGACCACTCACGTAGTTAGGCAATACTGCAGGCATATAGCCAAGTCTTAAGCATGCAGTAAATTGTCAAGGGACCAAGTACAAACCAGAGCTGGTTACTGCCTCCTAAGGACGATGAGAAAGGACACTGTGATTCAGGACATTAGAGCCTCCTCTCCAACCTGTTCCAGGAGCTACGTAACAGCATGCTGTCTCTTACAAAAAACTGTAACATCCCAATCTGTCTTCTAGACAGCAGTATTGTAGAAGTCACCCCATGTAATAGTATATGTACCCATATATACGTGTAAAGCTTGCTCAAGGTAGCTGGTTAGATTACACACAAAATGAGTGACCTACGTCCTTTATTGTTAGCAACCAAAGTAAACTCAATCTGAAGAACAGGGATTAGTACCTTTGGAGGAAAAGTATCTGATTACCACTCCTTGCTGTCTTACAACCATTTAACACATTAGTGAGTCAATGATACTCTAGAGGAGTATGGATTTGCTACAATATTATTACAGCAATAAAGAATGAGGTAACACCTTTGCAAAAGGAGTAAGCCTGTATCAGACTACAGCAGTCAGAATCAAGGTAAGCCTATCTTAAGTACTGGCTGCTCCCAAAAAGGCCACCACAACCCTCTCTCCCTCTTCACCCCTTGGCTTTTCATTCCAGCCCATTTCTTGGCCAGACAAAATAAACTACCGATATAAAACCTGAAACTAGCCTGAGCAAATACATATATTCTGTTTTAAATATACATTTTCTGGTCTGCCTTACAGCCATACAATCGTGAGTGTCTGCACAAGGGGACAGTGGGAACATGCAGCAGGAGCAAGGGTGCAGGATTACCCCTTTTGGCAGCCTGTCACCGCTGTTTATGCAACGGTGAAAGCACAGCCTCATCAGAAACAGCAGTCACAAATGGCCCAGAAAGCTGTGCTTCCTCCACACTAGCAAAAGAAGATGTTACCAGGGTACTCATACCCACACTACCACTAGAGCTGGAGCCTGTAGTACAGATCAGCCCCCCTGGTGCAAAGAGGCATGCAAAGCTGGAAGTCAAGCCTGTCCTTAATAAATGTTTGTTGTTAGCTACGGACTGTGGTCACTACCTTAACAAACATCCAAGGATGGCACTTTGAAAGTGGGCCAAGTGAAAGGAGCGATTCAGAGAATTCCTGCCCCGAGAAAGACGTAGAACGTTTGCAGTGGGGCAGCACAGGAAGGCTACCCACTTTCCAGAAGGCAGTCAACTGTTTTCCTTCTTGTCTAGACATCTGCAAAGTTACAGCTGCAAAAGAAAGCCCTCCCTGCTCTACTGTCTTGCCCTACTTTTCTCCCTCCTCCTCCCTGCTACCCACCACCTGGGGGGAGGCAGAGCTCCTGCAGCAAACCCGACAGCAGCAAGCTCTGGCCACGAGCAGGTGTGGGTCAACTGAACTATGGGAACAAACTAAAAGAAAGTTTCAATTACAAAGGACAAAAACTTTCAGATGAGGTTCCTTGCAGCATCTCTCAATTCAGTGTGATCTGCAACAGCTAATCCTGTTTAAATCAACTGAATGTTTGCCACTGCCTTCAGCAGGAGGCCTTAAGGGCACACACTTAATGCATCAGCAATTGGTGTGGATGGGAGCTGCATCTGCTTGCATAAGTGCATTACTGAGCCTCAGAGCCGACCTTTGCGATGGTCAAAAACACGTGCCCTCATGCCCAGCTCGTATGAGCTTTTAAGGGATATATCTAAGGGCTTCAGTTGCAAGGAAGCAGACTGATCCTGTTTGATTTCAGTGTTATTATGTCAGTCCTGAACGTGATAAGAAGGTTTTTTTAATGAATTTCCAATGGCTTCAAGAATGCTGCTCCCTTTAAAGACCACCTGGAGGCCTATGACAAGGGTAACGTTTCCTGTGCACCAGGCACTCCTCCAAAACGCAGTAGCCACTGTCCCCTGCAATGCGATTGTCCTGGATTTGACAGTCAAAGCACAGCTGGATGCAATCAGCTATTTTAGATGAGGCCTCCAAATAAAGCCCTGTCCCTCACATTAAATACTGTTTACTGATGGGTTTAGATGAAACAGAAAATTGAAAACTGTAGGATGCTGAACTCCCTGTGCCATTTTTTCACAGGTTTCAGCCCATGGGTCCTGGCTAAATATCCAGGATATTTGCATTCTGGCTGGCTAACCCTACAGAAATGAGTAAGGCAGCCTTCCCTTTCCCTGCGGAGCTGGAGTGCATTCCTGCAACCCACAGGGAGCCAGCTACGTTCCAGCTTAGAGATGACTGTGTTTTACTGGCAGAAAATATGCTGAAAAGCCTGGAAAAATCTCAATGCAGTTTGGAATGATTTGGGATGAAGAAGATGTAAACCACTTATTATTTTAAATAATTAATTGTAGAAGAAGAAAATTAAGCGAAACAAAGCACTTCCATAACAGTGAGCAATCTGCTGAAAACATACTACCTATGTCAATGTTATTAAAATGGAAGTTGTGAAGGAAAAGTCTATTTATTCATTTTCGCATGGGTTCTCTGCCAAACAAATTCAGGATGCAAATCCTAGATGTTCTTTCTATGACCTGGACAGTTCTGAACATGATTTTCCTGCCTTATAGATACATTCTTCTGAAGCTACTTGCTGCAGCTCATCCAAAGCAGTTTGTCACTGACAGTTACAGAAGACCAGCTTGGACAGACTATATCCTCACCCAAAACTGACATGCTGTTGCCAACAAACTTTAATTTCTCCATCTTCTCAGCCACAGTAATTGGAAAAAGAATTTCTAAAGATAAGGCATGTCAGCTGGCAGAAGGAGAATAAAATGAATGTAAAATATTAAATGAGACAACTGGGGGGGTTGGATTTTTCACTTAAACATTTGTATCTCTTTTGCCAGTATATCTTTGATCGCAGACACAAACAAGGGTCAGACTATGTCAAGCACTTGGATAAGAAACTGTCAAATATCATCTAGGCACTACTGAAAACAGAAACAAATGTGATCTGAATGCCCTTAAATTTAGGGGAAGTTAAGTTCTTCAGCATTCAAGTCTGCAGTAGAGACTACTTTTATCTTTCTTTCAGTAGAGAAGTAATAGGCCCATATGGATGCTACAGGGCACAGTGCCTTAGACCTGCTGTATTTCAGACGAGAAACGTCACCACAACCGATCTGCATTGCAGTTACTCAACGTCTCAGGACAATTTTCACAAACATTCGGTAATCAAATTCCATTTCAAGTTCTTTCTATTCTCACAGCAGTTTCAGTAGATGAGATACTTCTAAAACACTGTGCAGCAGATATTGTAACTTAGGAGTGGGTGAAGTAGGGCCAGGAAAACAAAAGTAGGGAGCTATGAAGAGTGAATTGTTTTCCAGGTTTTTCTGTTTATTTGCTGTGCTATGCAAGCGACTTATCCTCTGTGCCCCAGCACTGCTAGCTGTTGAAAGGGTATGTTCCCAGAGGACTTCCCAGAGTCTAATTATTTTTTGTTGGAGAAAAGTGCTGTGAAACTGATGAAAAATGTCGCAGAAGGGTGCAAAGCTTTATTAGTCTTTTAAGGTCTGATCAGAAGGCCACTGAAGTAGACAAAAGACATTCCTAATGACTTCAGTGGACTTTTTGTCAGCCCTCACTCACTGGGTTGCGTGAATTTGTCATTTCCTTTGCTCTGTTTCCATGTCACTACCTACTTGCAACAGATCATTCCTGGGGAAAGCAGTAGTACACCAATCAGCAGGAATTGCTTTCTTTTACTAGCTATTATTTTTTCTTTGAACTCAAAAATTACTTTAGATTACATTTTTATGTTACAATAGCACTGAAAAATTCCAAAAAAAGATCATGAGGTTGACAGGTTTAGCAGTGTAAAAAATTTAACTATAAAGGAGCGTATGCTGCAGACATTTACAACCTAACTAACAGACATCTACTGTCACTCTGGTCTGGTTCTACTACTGCAAAGAGTTAAATCTTCTGGAGGCTGGTGGGTTTCTTGTTGTGCCATCTGAAGACAAGAGAGGAAAGAAAAAAAAAACAGTCACAGCCAGTTAGCCACAGTAGACCAAGTTCTCAGGAGCACATCTGCAAATTAAGCAGATAGATTCCCCTCCATCAGGCTGTCTTTCCATGCCACAAGCCCCCTGTGCTGTCAGAGAAGATTCCTCAAAGTGTTCACATTTGAATCCCAATTACATAGAAAGATTTCGGAGGACGCAAAATCCCCTATCAGCCAGGTATGTCAAACTTATTGTTTTGCCCAAAGTAAACTTGTTTGATACACTTAGCAAATGTTTTGAGAAATACTATATAAAGATTTCCTTCCTTAAGCCTGTTTATGGAGGACTTCAAAGTTCTATGAGTGTCTGGATATGATTTTGATTGTGAAGAATTTGGGAACAGCACTTGCTTTTCAGGGGTATGCTTCTTCATTTTGCAACAGAAGACCCTGCAGATCAGTTAGAGAAGAAAAAAAAAATATACAACATTGCAAAATAAATTTAATTCTACTGTAGATATCTGTGTTCATGCCAAATTAAAAATAATTGCAAACTAATGACAGAATTTAATGGTCAGCGATGAGCATTTACGAACTTAAGACTCCATACTATCCTGTCGATGCTATCCTGCAATCCATTCTCAATGTCCAATCAGTGCTGTTCAAATACCTTATCTTTGTGTAAATGAACAGTGCTTTGGGTTTGCTACAGTTCGTAAGATCAAATCATTCATTACCTGGTAGCATTCAAATTACTTTGAAATTATTACATATTTGGTAATTTTTAATGTTGACAAATATTAATATGAAACGTCACACTAAACAACAGTACTGATTATTCATTGTTCTCCTGTTTAAAATGTTTTTGTTGCCTAATCCGGTAACAGGCACAGCACTTCGGTGAACAAACAATTACTACATAGGGTCAAAGAGAACAAAAAGTAGTAAACGTAGTTTGAGAGTGACTCAGTACCTAAACATAGTAATCTAGTGATATTTTATAAACCCTAGATTTACTAGGACCTAGGACACAGGACCTATGGGAGACTTGCCGCCTTCCATAGCAGAAGCTGGAAGACAAGAAGAATATCCAAAGGCATATGACATGTCACTGGATGTTTAGGCACTTGAATCCTCCCCCTTGTTTCTAAAACACATTCATCCTATACTTCTCAGTGAATGCTTGATATAGTTTCTGAAGTAATACCCCACATACAAAATTGTAACTATGTTCATCTACTTCCAGACTAAGCACATTTCAAATTACATTAGCTAGTGCTTTTAAAAAGCACCTTCTCTCTTCATTTGATCCTTCTGTAAATAAATTTCCCAATGAATCTATCTAAATCTGAATTCCTTGTAATCTATTCTTGTCACACAAACAACTATTAACTGAAAAAAACCCAGCTCAAAATCATGTTTGGTTTTAAAACAAAATAGGGGAGAATACTCGTTTTCTTCTTGCTGTTAGCTTAGCTTCTAGCCCAGATCTCTACAGTTCACTTCTCAAATACAGGGGTTATAAAAGTAATGCTGAGATTCTCACCTATTTGTATAACACTTGGAGCTTCACCTTTTATAAAAATAACAAATATGATGAAGCGTGACTCAAGTCACCATAACTGTTGTTAATATAACTCCACCCTTCTCTATTTATCCATCTTTACTTCTCGTAGTGTCTTTTCCCCTCTACCTTGTGCTGTACCACAACAAAGGCATTTGTCTGTTTCCCTCCGCACCAGCACTAATGCTAATCTGACTCCACAGTGACAACAGTTTTGAGATAAAGCCACAAAAAAACTTTACATGATTTGGTTATAAGGTTAGATTTCTACCTTTTGGGCTCCCTGAATCTGCTCAGGGTCAGATGAGCGCTAGCCCAAAGGAATCAGTGGTGTTGGGAGGCTAGAGGTGGAGGTCAGCAAAGATCAACCACACTGTATTAACACACCATAATTAGCATGAAACAATATGGAAAGCCAAAGCAATTCCAGCAAGTGCCTAAGGAGCTAATTCTGTCAGAGAATCTAGCATAAATATTCTCTCCATTACTTACTGAACTGCTTGCTTATGTAAAGTTCAAGAAATATTATGGGATGACAAGTAGGAAGTGTGTTTAAGTGTATTTATTTGACCACGAAGTTCTGTGTGTCTATCAATCTCACTTTTAATCATTTTTATTGGTCTTTTCTCCACTCTGTATCTGCAACAGTCTCTTCAGAATGGAGTACTGATCAGTATTTGGGAAATAGTTTGTGACATTGTGGACACTAGTAATTGTCATATTTGGAGATTCTTGAAGTATATGTAAGACTATATGATGAATGCCAACGTTTCGATTAAGCTGTTTGCCATTTTTAATACTCTTGTTAGACTTCAAATATAAATGAGCAGTCAAATGTAGAACACTAGTGTTACAAATATAGAACACTAACTTACAGATGTGTTCATGGCATCTTCAGTATGAAAGACATACTACTTTTCTAAAGATCTTGTGTAAACAAAGTAGCTAAGTAACCACACAATACGAAAGAAGAGACAAAGGAAATCTAACCCAGTAAATCCAACTTAGCACAAGCTCTTCTGACAACACCATTTTTGAACGGCTGTAAGAAACAGGCAGCAGAGATTCCTGTTTAGTATATCACCCAAAGGTAAATAACTTGGCCAATCTTTCTTCATGCAAATAATAAGAGCAAAACCTCCTGTGTGTACTGACATGCTCAGAACAGGGTTCACTAATTTAATTAACTCGTAACTGAACTTCACCTACAGTGCAGTACTTCTGAAAGGGAATCTAACTGTAGAAAAAACTACCGCCTTCAGGGCAGAGGCATTAGGACTAGCTACACAGTGAACAGAACTGGGCCATGATCTTTGGATGATTCCACAACATGCAAAAAGATAAGACAGCTATTCCATGGATTATTTTTTAAATAGACTCAGTAGTGGCTATGCTCACTCTGTCCGTGGGCTCTGGCCTAAGCACATCTGACCAGGCTCACCTACCTTTGAAAGCATTTAATGGCAGATCCACATTTTAGCACAGCAGTTTGTGTACCAGTTCGCGGGCAGGCAGTACAGGAATGTGGTACAACAGTTCCTACTGTGCCTGAGAACACGTACTAATGGCAATTTGATGTAGTCAATGTCAGCAGTTCCCATGATTTTACAGTGACTCTCACTGTACACTATGATGTTCTAGAGTCCCCAGGTTTTGCCGTCACTTAACTAGAAGATACCAATCCTTCCTTAAAAAAGAAACCCTATGTGCCTTGGTTTTGTTGTTACAGCAAAATGAAAAGTAGGAGCAAGGAAAATGTGAATCCTAAAGGTTTCAAAACAAGGAATTATATTTTAAAACATAGAGGTTTTCTTTTTTTTCAAATACGGTATTTGAAAGCTAGCTCACACCTTTAAATTCTGGGGATTTTGCAAAGGCTGGGGCAGAGACCTTGGACATGTCCTAAAAGGCACAACTCTGCTGTCACCAAAGGACAGCGCCAGTGAACTGGCCAGTTGTTTTCCTCTCTGGTGTCAGTGCTCTCCAAAGCTCTTTCAGTGTTATTATCCAGGCTGACTACATAAACTCTTTTAGATTTTTGAACAGACAGGTCAAAACTACTCACGAAAGCATGAGCAAACCGCAAAGATCAAGAATTCAATCACACTATGAAAACACCTGGCAGCGAGACCCCCAAGCCAGGTCGTCACCCCGAGCAGGCCGTTCAGCATAAGCGCGCGAGATTCACCCCGGCCCGAACAGCTTCTACCTCTGCCACTGCAAGGATACCTGCGTGGTTAGAAATACAGCTGGCATCGACTGCTCCTAAACGACTTCAACAAATCTGGATGTCTTCCTTGTAAACCTGCAAAGCGTTCCACTGAAGTCCGCAGGCCGCCACGCACGCACCTACTCAGCGCGTACCGTAGCTCACCGACTACGGGGCACGACAGCACGGCCCGGGCCAGAGGCCGGGCCCAGGGCCCTCGAGGGGAGGGGAGCTCCCCACCCTTCCCACAAGCGGGGTGCCGGCCCCGGGGAGCAGGCGAGCCCCTCGGGCAGACG
>VYZV01027187.1:35065-68522 GCA_013401275.1 Pandion haliaetus | reverse complement strand
AAGTCACTTAAAAATAAATGAATATGCTGATTTGGGGATTTAAGATGCATTTATCCCCTCAGCTCTTCCATGTTTAGGAGTGCTGTGTGCTATGAATCCCATAATGAGATGCTTCAATCCCTGCAGTTACTATAGGTGCCTGTTTCAGTTTCATAGATTCTGTTGCAGAACCTAAAGGAATGAAATTTAGGGCAGTCAGGTTCCTTCTCTGTCGGACATCTTCTTGAATAGCAATAGCTTATCTTCAGGGACAGAGTTGTATAGGTGGTTTTGTCAGGTCAGGGTCAAATGTCACTGTTAAATGATACAGGACATTTTGTATTACTGTATGTCTGTAACATATGCTCCATACATAGAAACAGCAGTCCCGTATATGTTAACACAACTCTTTTCAAAACCAAAGATCTCACATTAGGCTGTTATTCTTTTCTAATGGTCATAATTATGCATTACTCATACGGTTGTTGCATGGCTTATTAAAGTTTACAAAACATTCTGAAAATCATCCTCTGAACTACACAACACAAAACATTTTTCCCCACTCTTTCTTTAATTGCTGGACAAACTTGTTTAAGAACAGAATCTTTGTTTCTAGCAATTCAACTGCCAGTCAGAAGTCATTTAATTTTTTTGCAGAAAGTGATCAGGTTAGTCTGGCATGATTTGCTGTTGGTAAATTTGTGTTGGCTTTTTCCAATCGCCTTCTTCATTTGGTTTGTATAGTGCCTCAAGGGTTTAAAATAGGAAAGGACCTCTTATATATAAGGAACTTAGAGATATTTTAACTTTTTCCCTTAATATAATTTTAAAACAACCTCTATTAGTAAGTGGGGAACTGGAACTAGAGGACAGGAATGGAGGAGGTGGGCTTATTAAAAGCTAATACGAACAAGTTTGAAGACAAGTGGACTACAAATTAATTAATCCTTCCATCAGAGAGAAAAAAATATCTACCTACATTTAGCTAGGCAAATAAACTTCTAAAGCATTGATTTGTTCTATTTCTCAATCAATTCTTAAATTCATATTTTAACACTAACAAGCTGATAATTTATTTTAGTATATATCAGAAGCCATTCTAATAAACTAGTAATCAAGTCAATTTTTTTTTTTTTTTAAATTGCAAGACTTTATTCAGGAAAGACACACAAAGTTTCACTGTTTTGCTTGATAGTACTGTAGTTGAAGAACCAGTCTCATTAAATGTTTTTTAATGGCCACTAAACTTTTTATTGGACCAATCAATGTAGGACTAAAACCTGAGGAGACTTTCACTGATTTTGTGGATTTGGCACATCTCTCTAGTTCCCTAAAAAATAAACCCAAACCCAACATTCCACATAATGCCTTGATGTAAATTCTGTCTCACAAGCTCAGAGATTTATGATTTCTATTGGGGGGGTGGGGGGAAAGGTAATTCATGAACCTTTTAAATCATTCACGTTAATGTTGATGAGAGTTTTATGTGTAGATTTTCATGACTCTTTGGATTTTATATGGTTATAAAGATGAAGATGGTTATGAATTATATTTGTATTCAAGGTTCTAGACTAGATGAAGGAAAAAAAAAGAATTAACTCAGCTGATGTCAGCTACTGTTCAAGCTGAGGAAGAGAAATTTTTTTTTTAGAGGCAGCTATAGGTTTTAGAAATCTACATTAGCATTTAACCTGTTGTGGTAATCTGACCCCTAATCATCACAAAGACTTCAGTGGGACTTTATGAGTTTATGCTCCTTTCTCCTACCTTTCTCATCTACCTGCATACATTAAAAAAATAAATTTTTTATAACTTATTTTGTCTAAGCAAGTCAACTTTAGCAGTTTTTTAAAAAAATAGAATACCATGTTTGTCATTCCGATTTGAAACATTTTAAAATGTCTGTTTGTATGTGTAGTATTTCTGTTACTAAGGGATTAGAGCTTTGCTATTCCTGCTACACGTCTTGCATGAAGTCAATGGAAGCCATTTCTTTTCAGCATTTTTTTTTCATTTCACTGTATTTGACTGAAAAAGAAAAAAAGAAAAGTCAATGCAATTTACCTTCTTGTGCTCTCCTTGTTTGGTGAGAAACAGGTGAGTACTACTAAGTAGTTATTTTACATCAATAAGACTATATAAAATATGTACCTTTTTGTTAATAAAAAGTTTTAGATGATATCTGTTATAGTGTCTTCCTATGACAATATAAGTATCTTTTTTTTTTTTCATTCATGTGAAATTTTTCTTGAAACTAACTAACATCTTCTCTTCAAAGGTCTCTTTTCCAAAGAAGCCTTGAGCTGTCTTCACAAAAGTGTTGCTAGGTATTTTGAATTTCTACTTACTTGTCAATCCCAGCAGTATTGAAAAATATAAGATGTCACCTACTGCCCAGTCCCTATGATGGGAAATAAAATAGGTGCTAGCAATTCCATAAAACAGTTACTTCGCAGCAGTTTCAACTTTGGAGTAAGCAATTAATGCAATATAAAGAAACTTCACTGATAACACAGTTATCAGCCAGTCACAAAAGTGCTATAAAAAAAAAAGGTGAAACACTTGTCTTAATTGAATGCTCTAAGTTCTGACTTTAGAGGGCCTGTGAGACCAACAGTTCCTGGTGGCCACCTGGCGGGAAAATCCCATTTTATACCGGGATTGTTTTGACAGCAGCCAAGCATGAAGATGAAAAAGTAGCAGCTGCTGATTTAGTTTCCCCTGGCGTCTTCCAGGGGAGGATCCAAGGCTCCCTGAGCATCTTCGGTAAGTTATGGCATCTTAATAGCTTTAAGTTGTGAAGTCCAGAAGGAGGGTATCAATGATCAGACTGCAGTCTTACTCTGAATTTATCAGGGCTTATTATTTTAATGAGTCTAATAAAATGTTGTAGAGAGGCATGTAAATTCCAGCCAACTTTTTAGTGAAGAGATCAGCCTGTGCAGCACTTGACTTAAGATGAGAAAGGGATTTAGTTCAATTTAGGCTGTTGAACTTCAATGTATAATGCTCCAAAATAGCGAGTGAAAAATGAACAGCTTTCTTTTCAAATGCAGAAACATTTGAATGGTTTTAAAATGTTGCACTGTACTTTCTGTGACTCACATAAACAGGCTTGGAGTGAAGGAGTTTAAGCAGCATGCTTCAGTGGAGAATAAACTTAAATAATAATTTGGATTATTACATAGAACAGAGGTCTGAGCACTATGAAGGAGACCACTTTTGCTTTTTCTTCTGCCAATGGTTTCTGACATAATCTGCTGTTTTTTACCAGCAGACCTTTTTCATAACAAGCTATAAAATGTTGATATAGAACTTGCTTTCATTATCCGGTGCTTTACTTTTTATTATGGTATATATTATATGGAAGTTATGCATTGATATGATTTTTACATATTTTAGCCACTTAAAAATTCGTAAGGCTACGATCTTGGAAAAGCCTGTAATAGTGGGTGACAACTAGGTGTGGGGTCAAGCTAGCAAGGAAAAGGTCATTCAGGTAAGAACAAAAAGAAGTCTAGACCAACTTAAAAAAGTAATTTATTCACGTCTATGAGTTATTTCATGCTATGAGGCCTGTCCCGGGTGCAGGTGCCCAGGCGCTGGCAGCAGGGGGTCTGCAGGGATGACCTCTGTGAGGAGCGGCCAGGGCTGCCCCGTGCCGGACACAGCCGGTTCCAGCCGGCTCCAACCCACCCACCGCCGGCAACGGCTGAGCCCCTCGGCCAAGATGGTGGCGCCTCTGGGAAAATGGAGTTAAGAAAGGGCAAAAACGTGACGCAGGCGGTGAGGAGTGAGGAAAAAAGGGGGAGAAAGAGCCCTGCGAGCACCAAGGTGAGAGGAGGAGGAGGAGGGAAGGAGGTGCTCCAGGCCCCGGAGCAGAATTCCCCTGCGGCCCGTGGAGAAGACCATGGTGAGGCAGGGAAAAGTGCGAGGAGGAAGGAACAGCAGAGATGGACTGTTACGGACTGACTGCAGACCTTGTCTGAGGGGGTGGTAGAAGAGTCTGGAGTATAGGAGTGAATTTAAGCCTAGCAAAAGGGGAGAAAATATGCCATTTTAATGGGATTTTTTCTTTGTTTCCCACTACCCGAACTAGAAGTTACATTTTTATTTTAATTAGCAGCAAATCTTCTCCAAGTCAAGTTGTGTTGCCCATAACAGCAAATGGTAAGTGATCTCCCTGTCTTTATCTCAACCCACGAGGTCTCTTGTTCCTATTCTCCTTTCTCCCCATCCTGTCCTGCTGAAGGAGTGGAGAGAACCAGTGGCTGGGTGGGAATTTGGCTGTTAGTCAAGGCCAACCCACCACAGAAGGCCAAAGGATGTGTTCCTAAACCTGCAACATAACAAACAGCATTATTAGTTTGACAGTAGGTCTAAAATATTCAGATGATGACTCACAGTAAGACAACAGGGTAGTATGTCTTTTGTGTACGTGTGTGTGTGCCAGAAAAGGCAAAAGGCTATATTAATTTCTAATGCTTCCTCAGGCACTCCCGGTAGTATTTAAGCATTGGCCAGACCATGAGAGGATGAAAATTTAGTTTCATCCAGACCAAGTCATCCACGGTTAGGATCCTAAATTTTATTGTCAGTGTAAATATGTTAGCACAGTATCTGGATATTTGTTACAATTCTATCACCGTAGCTACATACTGCTTACGTTTCTAATAGTATTCTTTTAATGCTAATAAAATATATTAAAAAATCTGTTAATTAATTCTTTTAATATGCAAAAAGGTGGACACTAAAAATGGAAATAAACCATGCAGTTGCTTATCATCACTTCCTGGAGTTTTAGATCTGCTACAAAAAGACAGCGCTTGTGTGTGGCAAGACTGACCTAAGCATAATAATGGTATCGCTGCGTGGCATGACGGCGTTAACCAAATTCTTGGTTGCCAATAGGATTCAGTTATTACTGATGTAAAGCCAGTATCTCACTCGGTCATTGTGGCTTAGGCTCTTACAGACCCTTTAGTCTCCTGATAAAGGTTAGATTCAGCTGCCTTAGAGTAAGCATCTACAGGTTTAGGTGCACTAGTATACCCAAGCTGGCCTTTGGTCGTTATTTCATAAAGGGCCAAGTCTTTCATGGGTCCTGTGCCATATCCGTTAGTCCATGTATGTATATCTAAGATATCCAGGGGAAAGTATGACAGAGAGGTTATTTCCCAATGTACTATAATAAAACCCAACAGAGTAAGCATACATTTCTTAACCATGCTTTATTTTCTGACTTGTTAAAAAATAGAGCTTACAAGTTAAGAAAAAGTTCTAAGAGTTCTAAATTCTTCCATAATCATATGGGAACAATTAATAGCTACATCCCATTCAGCACTTACAAGTTATACAGGTGTACTGCAATCAGTGCAAAGATAAGACACAGATGATTGGTAGTATTGCATCTCAGAAAACAGGGCACTATTTGGGCTCTCAAAGTACACTTAAGATAAAGCTGGGTATGGACATACATTTAGAGATGACAGTAAGAAAGTAAATTGTTTGAAAGCTTCACACAAAAATTCCAGTTCTTGGTAAATAAAAAGTCCTTGGCATGCAAGCTGTCATTTCTTTTAGTCAAGGTTGTTAATACTTTTTCTTGAATTGTTCCACTTGCTAGTTTAAATGAGCATTTGCTGCTTCTAGTCTGCTAAATACAATGACAACCGAAAGCTTAAAACAAAAGTCTATGAAAAACTTGAAACTATTCTGAATCTTTAGGCTCCAGCCCTAGGCTTTCAAATCTGATAGATTCAAATGGAACCAAATTACTATTGAAAAACCATGGTTTACAACTTAGGAAAAAATGTTGAAAAGTAATAATCTCAATTCTCCAGTACAGTGGTATGGCTTTGGGAATGCTCTTCCACAAACAAACAGTTTTTGCAGAAAAAGTATCTAGATTCCATCCCTCCATCCTGAATTTGTCACTACAATAATACCAGATCTGCACTTCCTAAACAAGCCAGCAATTCACTGACCTTACAGTGCAAATGGGCACTCTGAAGTGTAGCATCCAATCCGCCTTGCAGTGATCCATTGCAGTGTTCCTTCAGTTCTATGATGTATACATGAAAAATCAAAAACTAGATGTGCTCTAACTTCTTTCAAAAGACTTGATGCTGAATGCAGAGCAGGTTTTTTTTTTTCTGAACATGATGTGTTATTTGAAACGAAAGCTGTTTTTTCTGCCATCTGTGGAATTGCATACTGCATAGTGCGCGTAACCTGGACAGCATGTGTAATGAATGATATTGAAAAAGAAATTACAAGCGTACTAGAAATTAAAGAATTTTAGACAAGAAATAGAGCTGCGTTTCTACAGCATAGGCAAAAAAATACTTTTAGCATACACCGAAAAAGAGCAAAGAGAAGTAAACCAATGTTGCAGTTCAGTTGGTCACCAGCAGGCTTTATTAAGCAGGGGAATGGCGGATGTAGTTGAGATGACACTAACTACATTGTGCTCCGACCTGAAATACACGGTACTTGAAATTCCATGGCTCTGTCCCAGACTATTAGTAATGGCAGCTTGTATGCAACAAACTCAGCATGTAGCAAATGATAGATAAGCTAAAATCTGGGCACCTGTCCATAACTGAATTGTAAATACAATCCTCCGTCTGCCTTCGGGAAAGTAGCGTCTGTCTTACACTTTTTAGCATACAATTAAGAGATGGCTTTTAATTAATATCTCCCATGGTCTATTGCATTCCATCTCTCTGTTGATAAATTGATACTATAATTGCAGAATTTATAATGCAGTCTGAGTAAATATTAAATATGTTTACTGTGAATATAGTTTCTTTTGGAACGTTTGAAAATGTGGTGAATCTCATTCACAATTCACATTATTTGAAAATGATCTTTTACTTCAGAAGCATACTTTGAAGCTTTTCTTTTAGTGAGATTTCTCACAATATTTACTTTAGTAGTTGAACTAATAACAGGTAAATTGAAGCTCACATCCTTAACTTTTCTTCAGTTGAATTTAGCCCGTTCTGAGGTTTGCTTCATGAGGGTTTGGTGGTTTTTTTGGGTTCGTTTTTTTTTTTCCTGAGAAAAAAGAATCTGTTTCTGAATTTGCAAATAGCAATTTTTGTCTTTAATTTGCATGTAAAAAATTCTTTTTTTCTCACTATATCAAATTTGGCTTTTATATTCTTTTCCTTATTTTCAGATTCTTCTACTGATTGCATAATGTTAACACTGGAGGCATGGGGCGGAAACAACAAAAAAAGAAAGGAAAGTGCTGTTCCAGCTTACATTTAAATTTTCTTTCATGATTCCAATATAGTGGAGTTATGTAAAATTGAACAGATTCCACATTTGCTCTTATACCTTTTCCCAATTTCACAATATTGTGCAAAAGACATTGCTAAGGTAGTACTAGCATTTTCTTCATTGATTAGAATTTGGCCTGATCAAGATTTTCATCAGTATACAGCATATGCCAGCAACCCGATAACTTTGAAATTCAGACAATTATTTCATCTTTATCTGTTTGCAGGGCCTAAGTTTAATTCAGTTACAGTAAAGCTGAAACATCCTCTTTCTTTCCTGAAAAAAAGTAGATGCAGGTCAGATGCAGACAAGATTCACCAAATCTGCACTTGTTTGAGTGGGACTTTTTATTTCAGCAACAGTTCTGGCAGGAAAATTAATTCCAGTGTAACAAGGATCTTCAACAACAACCCTTGCTGAATGTAAACCCACGCAATCTTCACTTCTAATGAAATTCTGCAGTATTTTATCCCAGTGATAGGTGTAACATTTAAATGGGATGATAAGTATGAATGACATACTGTTCAAAGTGCAAGCACCGTACTGTAACTCTTGAGAATAAGGAAGGAATGATAGGAATCAGTAGCAACAGGCCTAAACCAAAGCTTGTACTCTTGACAATCCCAGCTGAAACCATTCTATGAATATTCCAAGTTTCTACTGATGTGCAATAAGGATGTATTAATTTTTAAGATCGCTAGAATGCTATTGACAGAAAAAAAAAATCCCTTGTATTCTGTGAGGTGAGAAATCTTGATATTACGAGTTCCTGCAGAGCTGTGGAACAACCAAGGACCCTTACATCAGTCAAGAAGGCATTTTCAGCTAGAGAGAGCTCCAGTTTAAAGCAGTGCAGATGAGACAAGCTTCATCTGTTGAAGAAAAGGAACTAATTATTCCACTTGACTGCAGAAGAAATTACACATTAAAGACAAAGATAATTCGACAGCTACAGTATATAGGCTTGGTATAACATCAAGGCAGATAAATGTATTTGGCTCATGTGAAGGAAGAAAACAGTTGAAGGGAATAGTGTAGGGTCTAGAGTAATTGCTGTAGAAAAAAGGAAAAAAAAATCCTGTGTTAAAGAATGTGATACAATTGTAAACTGGAGTCATTTAGCCATACTCCTTTCCCAGGTGTTTTACAAATGCAGATACTGGACTGTGCAGAAATATTTTAATTTGCCTAGGCTGAATTTTATAGGAAAGGCATTTGCATTTATTTTTAAGCAGCCAGCACCTTTACTGTGACTGTCAGCTACCTGCTTTCTTGGTAGCGTATAATTTCAGGGAGATGGTTAAACAAAAGATCGACTGATCAGACAAAGCCAGACAAAGCAAGAATTTTAAAGAAACAGATTACAGTATTATGAGCCTAAGCGAGCACTGCGAGCAAAATAAAATAACCTACCATCTGTGCAGAATTATCCAATATCTGTTTTCTGTGTGTTCACCAGAGAAAACTGTTCTCCTTCAGAGCTTTGTGTGAACTGTTATGTCCAAATCTACATAAAAGTCTGTCCTGTGTTTAACAGAATGTCAGATGTGATGATTGCAACAGTTCTTTTGGCCTTATTATTAATGAACTCATATTGAAGGCAGTTTTGGATGCTAAATGATTATTACAAGAATGACTGAACGCTTATCCATTCAGAAAAAAAGAACCAAAAAACCCAAATATGCATTCAATCTGAAATAAAGCTAATACAAAATCCTTTCACTTTAAACTAATATAGGTATGTACATAGCTATCACTGAACCGTTTTTGTCCGTAGTGTGATATAGGTTTCTGCCCATTTCTTCCTTAATGACCTCACCCTATCAAAGGACAATGGGCTCACTATTATGCAGTGATATACATAATGTATTTTAATACATTATTATTAATATAATCTTAATACAGTAATCTATAATACAGCATTATACAGGCTCTGCCATACCTAGGTTCTTAGAAATGGAAAAAAAAAAGTTGTAAGGGAAATTTCTTAGAGGAAATCATATGGGAAATTCTCTCACTCCCTCATAGCCAGAGTAGTCCATATCCAAGACTCCTGTTTGCATTTGTCCCTGAATCACGCACAGGGTGTACCTTAGACGATGCTCGGTGGCCTTGCCTACGGCCAGAACCACTCTAACAACTAATCAGAGCAGACATGGAGCTCCAGCGCAGAGGAGCGATGCAGAGCCTGGCCCTGCTTTGTTTGTGAGTACAGACGTAGCCTGAACCCCCTGCACTACCTGTGGTTCTTCCTGAAACATCAGTATTACAGTAAGAGGTGCTAATCTTTGGCCTAGAGCCCAGTGATCAAAATGTCATTTTGTTTTGTTAAAGCCATTCTGTAAGTTAATCGCATTTAATTGCAGAATAAAGGAATTCTGATGCCACAATTTACTTCTGTACTTTTTTATTATTATTATTTTGATTCTGTGTTTAACCAGATTTTTTTTCTTAAAGATAGAAAAATTTATTAATGATTGAAATTCAAGCCCTATAAACTCTGTCCAATGACTGTGCATCACTATGTCAAACATGTATTTTTCCATGCTTAAGAAAGATGGATTTAACAATCAAGGCAAGCACTAGTTTGTATTCCAGCTATTTCAAGGAACTGAAAACGGGAGACAAGGGGTACTACATAATTTTTTCTTTTTCAGTTACTATATATAAAAAAAATATTTATTTTCCTTCAAGAGACCACTGTTTTCCATTGAATCCTCCCAAATGATCTTTTTCATGTGACGAATCCGTTAATGACCACAGTATATTCCGTTCCATGCAATCTTCTCAGCAATTGCAATCTTATCCTCTTTAAAAATTACTTCTTCAATGAGGCTATATCATTCACAACTCTGTGGTAAAACCTTAATTGCTTTCTCCGAAGTTTCGCATTGTGGAGTAGATCTGGCAATCACAGTTCACATCAAACCCAAAGCCCAAGAGGTCTCTCTTCTTACACTGATATGTACAACATTTAGATCGGTACTTCACTCCACTGTGCTTTTCCAGTCCACAGCTGCCTCGTGGATGAATCAAGAATAGTGCTGAAAAAAAAGCAATCTCTTCTTATTTGCTCAACCTCTTTTTATAATGCCAGTGTTTTGGAGACAGTTTCGGGTAATATACATTTCACCCACAAAAAAGAAAAGAGTGAACTTTTTATATGTAAGAATTAAGACATTAAGCATATTTGCATTCAGGTTTTGCTTGCTCCCATTGTAGCTTATTTGATTAATTCCTCTTCGTTTTTGCAAACGCATATTAAAAATGCAATCCTTTCTCTATTTAACAGCTCTGTAGAATAGTTTTCCTGGCTTGAAGATTCACTCAGACGCAATACAACTAAACCCTACTTATTTCTCCATACAGAAAAAACTCATTACCTCTTTAGCTCTTTCAGAAAACAGGCAAGTAATGCTCTCAGCCTTACTCTGACTATCTTCCTGACTTCGGTGTGTTAACTCTCCCTCCCCCAGTTTTAGTCCTTCTATTGCATTTTACACTTTTATCTTTAATGTAGATGGTTGGGTTTTCTTTCTCAAATCCCTTTGGGGAAAAAAAAAAAAATCTCTTTTGTTTTTAGTACATAACAAGAAAAAAGTGCACAAAGCTTAGTGCTATTGATATACTCCAAAAGGTAGTTTCTAGTTAAGTATCCTGTATGCAGGCATATTTCTTAGAATATCTTGAGTCTGTATGCAATTGAGTGTCTCAATATTTCTATCTTTTAGCTAACATTCTCTTCTTGCTCTGTGACACCTAGAGTAGGAAACCAGTTTAGTACATCTTTTAATGTTTGTCTTAAGGTAAGAAGACATTTAGTAAATGTAAAAAAGTGGTTCTTTTCTTTTAGCCTTGCACTTCATTGAAAGCTTTCATATCTTCCTCATTCTGCTAGGTCTCCTGATTTGCTAAACCACTTTTTCTTAATGAAGGATTTACCTACCCATCAATTCACATGCTTTTCTACTGGAAACTTTCTCTTCGCTCTGTTCCATTTATTGCTAGTATTGTTCTGGTACCATTGTTTCTAGCACCACATCAATTTATGCATCTGTGCCCAGCTTTAAAACAAACAAATATTCCATTTTATTTCAGGCTGGTAGTCTATTAATCATACGCAAAAATGTTGGCTGTGGTTGCTGTGAATTACTCCTCTGAACTAATGATGTTGCTTACATCCTCCTTGTCCTGTTTGCCACACTCTCAAGGCACTTGCAAATTCTTGAATAAATCCCACAAATCACTGCGGTTCTCACTACCTTTGCTGCTGGACATTGTCTCGGGTTCCAGTTTCCATCACCATACAGTTATATGTGGGTTTTTTGTTGTTTGAAAAATTGAACTTCTGCATACTTTACTGCTTCAAAATTGTTTTCTCGTTAGAATAGTCACAATGTCAGAATACAGTCTGTATTTCACAAGATATGAAAGCAAATCAGTGCTCTCTTATGTTTAAAACAAATTAGCTGGCTTTTACCAGTTTGAATTGGCTTACTCACCCTGTGTTAGTCAAAAACTAGCTTAGGCATAAACTCTTTGTTTCTATCTTTCCTTTCACTATGTACTTAAAAACATACTGCTCATGTATCCCACTTCTGAATAAGTGAAGTTCTCTTCATCTATATTTTAGTTTTCTTTTCCTGTCTTGCTGAAAGCTACTGAAAACATCAAGTACTTTGGAATAAACTAATGTCAGCTCTGTATTTTTTTAACATTTTGTAAAAAGTTGTTTAAACATATTCCATGTTTTTAAGCAGCTTAAGAGCTGGATCTCTTTTCTTTCTCTCCCATCCAAATGATGCATTTTTAGTTTCCATATTTTACTCTTGATCTATCTTGTGGTCAGAAGTCACTCAGAAATAGTCTACTTTATTCTGGATTTGTGTATTAGCAGATTAGCTTTGTTTAAGACAAGCCTCTATATTATACAATAGTTAGTTCTAAGTGGCTCTCACCATAGTCTCTTAAACATTCGTATAATTCCCCACAATTCCCACAACAATTGACTAATGAAGATTTATCGCTTAGACTTCCATCTCTGTCAACTCTCTTGAACAGTGGTCTTTCAGCATGCACAATATATTGACCCAACCGCATTTCTACATAGCTAAGGGAGAAAACTTTTGCCATCTACCTAGTTATTACATAGAATTTATGTCTAAAATTCGTAAATATCTTTTTAATATCTTGTATAAATGAATAATAAAAATATTTCTGTTGATGCTTTGCATGTGACTGATTTAGTGAGCATAGAATTTCTTGTCAAAATCAGAAAGGTGAAATGGAAGCTTTTTACAGAGTACTCCGCTGGACAGGAGACGGGATACAGCCAATAACTTCAATTGCTGCAATGACTTTCCAGTAATAATACAACCATTATAATGCAATAACAAATGATAATTAATTTGCTCCATATATAATTTTAATCCAAACTGCTCCCTAAAACATTCACTAATGCAGTTAAGAAATACTAGGCAATGAATATGTAAAGTAGATGGAGTAAGATATCAAGATGCGATATGGGCATTATTTCTTTGGCAAACAGCTGCTTTGGTTCTAGCAATACAGAATGTCAGTTCTACCTCTTGATTCCTGCTGAAATATGTCTATACGACAGGAAGCACTTATACTCTAAGGTGGATTTCTTTAGGCTGAGCAGACTTGATGAATATATCTAATACGAACTCTTGGAACATTCCTTATTCTCTTTTTCCCATATCTTGACCTGTGCTCTTATCCTGCTACTTAAAATGTGCTACATAACTGGTCAAATTAACTCTTCTGTGGATAGTCAAGCAAAGAAGTGATAGAATACTTCAATTGTCTGGGCAACCACTGTCATTTGATCCTATTTCTTATTAAGTAACAAATGCATAGCTCCTTTTGCCTTCTTACTCTAATGTTCAATGTACAGTATAAGGCAGTTGGTTCAGAAACTGGACTTGCAGATACCCTTTTTTTGAATACCATTTACGAAATATTAATAAAAAATAAAGCTCATTTGTAGGTTTTTTTATAAGGATAGAATTTCTAGGCAAAACCAGAGAAGGAATGCAAGCCCTCTATACAGCCGACCAAGCCCTGAGGGATAGATCGGTCTTTTCCCCACTCTGTTTAATTCAGACTAGCAACTTCAGTCAAACCTCAGCGTATCAGCTGAATACTCTTAAACCATTAGGTCTCGCCTAGTCTGGGATTCAATATTTTTCTCTCACTCTCTCTCCTTTCCCTACCCCCAGCCCTGAAAAAAAAATCCTGCCTTTGAAGAGGATGGGTAAAACCTGTGTATTCCTGCCATCTCTAATCACTGTTAGCCCTTTGTTAGAGAAATAACTTGATCTCCTTATAATACTAAGTAAATATATTCTATATATACTCTATATTATCTTTAAGATATTTATTGCTTAGTGAGACTGTGTTAGGGTTGATCTGCCTGTGCCTATATTCCTCAAACTTCTAGGAAAGCACAAATCATGCCACTTCTCCCAAGTAAAGCATATTTTAATATACTTTAGTGGGACTGTGTTGCTACCAAAAATTGCTAACGGAAATTACTCCCTTCCTGCTACTGAAAGTCTCTGTAAAAGTATAATTGCAACAATTCAATCAGTTTATCTTAGTTGGGCAAGTAATCAAGGATGGCAGATTGTGGCAGTCCAAAATCAGCACATTATAGCCATTCAACAACACCTCACTACAAGGCAAAAATAATAGTAAATGGAATGGCACAGCTGATAAGTGATTCTATCTAAAAGTAGAAATAGTGAAGAAAACAGATTTAGGAAGTGCTATCAAATTTCATTAGGGAAATAGAACTTATTCCTGGATTAATATTAAGGGTTTATGTGGCTTTGAACTGGCAAGCTGAAATATACAACCCAAGAAGAAGCAGGCTCACTACAAATAAGGGTTTAATTGCGCTCCATGGAGTGGATCTAGAGAATTTAAGTTCTGAGCTAGTCACTCTTCTTATGCTTAAGAAAAAAAAGTTGCAATTGGTATAGTTTTGCTTCACAGGTCTCCCACTGTGAGTAGAGAAAGACGACCTCCCTCGACATGCTGGCGATACTTTATTTAATGCGGCCCAGGCTTGGTGTACACCAGGACCCCCAGGTCCTTTTCTACCAAGCTGCTTCCTAGCTGGGGAGCCTCCAGCATATTTTGGCACTGGAGGTTCTTCTTCCCCAGGCGCAGGACTTTGCACTTCCCCTTGTTGACCTTCAGGAGATTCCAGTCAGTGCATTTCTCCAGCCTGTCCAGGTCCCTCTGGATGGCAGCATGACCCTCTGGCATATCAGCCATTCCTCCCAGGTTTGTGTCATCAGCAAACTTGCTGAGTGTACGCTCTGCCCCATCAAGCAGATCAATAATGAAGATGTTAAACAGGACTGGACCTAGTATAGACTCCTGGGGTACATCACTAGTTACCGGCCTCCAAATACTGGCCAGCTCCCTCAGCACTCATGGCTGCATCCCATCAGGGTCCATCGACTTTTGTATGTTCAATTTGTTTAAGTATCCCCTGACCTGATCCTCTACCAAGGGTACATCTTCCTCGCTCCAGCCTTTCCCTGTGGTCTCTGGGACCTGGGGTTCCTGAAGGCTGATCTTGCTAGCAAAGGCTGAGGCGAAGAAGGCATTCAGTACTTCATCCTTTCCCATGTCCTGTGTCACCAGGTCCCCCATTTTGTTAAGCAATAGGCCCACATTTTCCCCGTCTTCCTTTTGTCACCTATATATTTACAGAAGCCCTTCTTTTGCCTTTGACACCCCTTGCCAGATTCAGTTTCGCGTGGGTTTTAGCTTTCCTAACTTCACACCTGGATGCTCAGACGGTGTTTCTGTATTCCCCCCAAATTAGTTGTCTTTGCTTCAATTCTCTGTATGCTTTCTTCTTCTGTTTGAGTTTGGCTAGGAGCTCTTGCAGGCCTCATGGCATTTTTGTCTGACTGTGTCTGTTGCAATAAAATTCTCTTGAGCTTGAAGGAGATCCTTGAATATTAACCAATTTTCTTGGGCCCCCCTTCCCTCCAGAGACATATCTCATGGGACTCTTCCAAGCAGATCTTTGAAAACGCAAAGTCTGCTCTCCTGTAGCCCAGGGCTGTGAGCTTGCTTTTCACTCTGCACCCTGACCTGAGGATCCTGAACTCCACCATCTCATTGTGGCTGAAGCCAGGGCTTACTTTGATCTTCACATCTGCACTAGCCCACCCTTGGTGAGTAAGAGGTCCAACGCAGCACCTCTCCTCTACTGCTTGAAGGAGGAAGTTATCATCAATGCACTCCAGGAACTTCCTTGAATCTCCTCATTTGATCTTACCATGCTTGTCTGTTAAGTTCTTTGAGCAAGAAGTTGGCATCTCCCTCTTACATAGAAAATGTCTAGATACTGCTACCAACATACATAGTTAAGAGGCACATAATGTTCACAATCACTGAAGCAACACAGTCCTTAGCAAATGAAACTTTACAAAGAATTAATTCCAGTGAACACCCTGTCTCCATCAGAGCTAATGACAAAACTAACCTTGACTTCAGATTCATCAGAATGCCATTCTTGGAGAAAAGATTGAAATGTAAAGCTGACCATTTAAAGCCTTCTGGAGTAATCTGAGAAGATATGAAGATAGAACGGAAGAGAGAAATAGCCATACTAAGATGACAAAATAGAGTCTAGAATATTAGTGGACACTTTGTTCTTCTGGAAAATCCATATGGTCTTGGATAAAATGGAGAAACTGGAAGAAAGAAGAAAGGAAGGGAAATAGAAAAGAGGCAGAGATCATAAAGAGCAGGGCTATAGGAAGCGAACATGTTGCATAAATACCTTTTTTTGACTAGGTATGAAAAAAGCAGTGCAAGAAAATAGATGCCCTCAAAATGTTGGAGGAAAAATTCCTTTGATACAACACAAGTCTGCAGAAAATAGAACATTGAGAAAGAAAACTAGGTTTCTTAGTGCTAACAATCATGAAGACTAAAATAACAAAAGGATTAAAAAGTTACAATTATAATATCGGCTGGAAGGTAGACAAGGAGTCAGATGAACTACTGAAGGACAAGAGTGAGATGTTAATGACAAATGAGGTTCATATTGCCAAAAGGCTGAATGAATCCTTTGCTAGTATATGCGTGAAAGGATTTGAAGGTCATATTCCACAGCCTGGGATGAATTTTCCTGGTGAAGCAAGTGAAATGCTAAAAGGCTTTATGGTCACAATGAAGCAGGGAGTTAGGAAATTAGACCTATTAAAACTGACATAGTACCAGGCCAGGATAAATTACATCCTGGACATCTCCATGAAACTCTGTAACAAGCGGCAGGAGCATTTCTGGATTAGATATTTGGCTGAATATGAAAAAGGAAAAGACCAAGTGATTCACCGTGAGCAGCTAAGACAATTTATCATTTAAGTAAAGGATCTAAATGTTACATGAGCACTACCAATCAAAACTAAACATTAATTGTATCTAATGTTCTGGAAACACTGATATGAGAAATACTCCATCATAAGAAATTGCAACTTACAGAAATTGTAAAGTACGATAATAAATATTTGAAGTCACACGGGCATGGCTTCTCTTTGATAGCAATTTTAACTCATTTCATCTGTGCTACATTCTGCGGTGTATTTCATCTTAAGTTCATGAACAATTATCTCTGGATGTTGTTTTAACCAGTGTTATTTTGAGGGATTGATGGCTGAATGGTTAAATTATTTGTCACATATCCCAAAACAGGAAGTTTTGCCTTGGTCGCTTCACTGGAAAAGACCACTTTAATCAGTCTAGTTATAAGTAGTTACTAGATAGTCAGACACAGCAGTCAAAGGCAGCCATATATAATGACCAATTACTTTATTACGTACCATTAACTTCAAAGATGGGTTCTGGGTTGAATTAATCTTGTTAAGGTTCTGAACCACATAGTTTAGAATGATGTTTGATTTAATAGGGGTGTGTGTGGTCTTTTCTGTGTGTGCATATATATGTATGTATATGTACTATGTACGTGTGTGTATATATATAATATGTATAACATAATTTGCATTTCTTCTTTTAAATGTCATGTATATTCTTGATGAATTGCTATATTTTATGTTTCCCTAATTACATGAATATTTATTTTATGATTAATGTAAGCACTAAGCAAGTTTCCAGCAGAAGAGCCCCACTAGAACTCTGCTTATCCATCATGACATCATGAAGGTGACAATATTAGAATCAGGGTTATGAAATATACTGTGGAAAATATTAGGTACATAAGAGAAGGACTATTGTGATAAACTACTCAGTTTTACTAGTCAATAAGCACATTTTATGGCAGAAGAACAGTTTACAGATCTAGAAGTCAGGACTTTGACTATCGTGAAGTATCACACAGGGTGGTGAAGCATAGCAGGTTCCAAACATTTTTAAAAGAAGAGTAAGACATGGACAAGTGAGGAAGGAAAGAGGAGGTGATTCAAATTCAGTTGTAATGTTTAGATGTTTGTCAAATACAAAAAATGGAAATTTGGTAGAGGTTAGGATTTGGGTTGCCTTCTATTATACTGGGATTACATGGATTGATTGTGAGGGAAGGTTTACGTCTACTTAAAATAGTGTTTGTGACAAAACAATGCTATATTTATTTAAAGATATTTTAGGCACTGGAAGGTTGAACAGCATTTCAAATAGAAGAAGATACATTTTCATATTTCCAAATCCAGCATTGGCCCAAGCCTATGACCACTCAAACAGTGATAAAGGGGTTGGGCCTCGAAGTTACATAGTCAAGTGGTTTGCATACTGGCTGGAGTTGTCAAGGAATCAAAGTATTCTTATGATTCTGGGGGCTCATTTACAGAAAACATGATAGACATACAGAATCAAAAACTGTGTCTGAACTGAGCACAAAATACTGCTCTGGAGCACCATACTGAAGATAACTAGCTTGATAATTTTTGCTTAACCTCTACAGGTTAATGTGTGCATACTCTTTTGAATATGTGAACCAACTTATTCCGAATTATCTTAAATATATATTTAATTATGATTTGCTTAATTCTGGACCTGCCAAAAGTCACAATAAAAAAAAAAGGCTCTAGGATGTAGCACTAGGAACGTTAATAGACACTGAATAGACAAGACATCCAACAAGACATTCAGCCACATGTCAGGGAAACAGGTAACAATGCAATTGGGAAAAAAAGTCTAGAGAAAAATCAATAAAGGCTCCTTAGTAGATTTCTGAACTTTATTTCCATTTCTGGAGGTAATTTAAAGCCCAAACAATTAGGGCAAAACTTATAAAATCAATTTACGAGTCAGTTCAATCTATCAAGACAGCTGTATTCTCAAACCAGTTCTTCTGGAGATTTTGGGCCTGTAAAATTCGGACATCTCATTCATCAATAAACATCTTCACATTCAGTTGCTGAAAGATTTTTCAGCTGTAAAAAGTGATGACAACTAGTTTAAAAGTGAAGCAAAGATTGGGCTCATTTTAGAAACTGGAAGCCAACTGGAGTCTTAGCCTTGGGCTAGTGTAGACAGAGGAGTAGAAATGCGAAATAGATGGGTACTTAAAATCTAACCTGCCTGAGAGAAAGAAACTAACCTTTAGAAAGGTCTCAATCTCATTCCCTTCACATAAAACCACCTGGAGATGCATGTTATGTGCCCCTGGTAACATTTTCATTAGTTAGAAGTGCTTGCTTTCTTTCAAATTTTAAAAAGTATTACTGTTACAAAAAGTCTAAAATTCTAACATCCAAACAAAAGCACAAATGCACCATATGACCAACATGCTAGAATTTGTGATTTTCTATGCTGTGTACAAAATGAGTATTTGAATAGTTGTCTGTTAATTTTATTGTCTGCTGAGAATGTTCTCGGTATATTCTTGTACAGTTATGTTTCTTAGTTCTTTTTATTTACTAGTATAGCTATATTGGTGATGTTATTTGATGCACAACTTCAAGCCAACAGCACATATTCATATTAACACTTGCAATGAAGCTGACTTTTGTAAATATTGTAACCTCCTTTTTGATAAATTTCATGATCAAACAAATGTATATGATTCAATTAAGTATTAAATTATATTTCCTCATATAACAAGATATTTAGCTTGACTTCTGAAAAAAGAAATAATGACTAAAGATGTATTTTTCACAATATTTAAGTATTTTTTTGCATACTTATTCTTTCTATTGACTAAAGTTTGAAGGTTCTCATTTTGAAATTACTACTCTTAACAGAAACAGTATTACTAAAAGCAAATTCATGTGCGTTGTGAGGGTGCACTGAAAGGAAAGGAAAAGTGAAAGGAGCTATTTCCTCTTCCTGAAGTAGGACAGCTTCATTCTACAAAAAAGAGTAGAACTGTTCTTGAAAAGCCTCATTCAAATCTAATTAGACAGAAATTGAAATCCAAAATCCTTTCCTGTTTGTGCCATTACAACATTATTTTCTCCTTGACAGTGTAAAACTTGAAAGACTCTGGAAAGCACCTTTTCTAATCACAGAAGCCTTGAGTTGTAACTCATCTGAATTTTCCTTAATGTTAAGGTTTTGGATTAGTGACCAGTTCAATATCACAAGATATCCAATAGGAATTTAATTTCAAAACATGTGCAGCATGTGTTAGCTTGTAAATTACAGACTTTTAATAAAATGTTGATTTACTTAAAGAGATTCTGAAGAACTCACTTGTGCTTAAAGTCGTATCTCTTTGTATTTCTGTTTTACAGAATATCCTGTATCTACAATATGGTGAGCTCTAAACTACCTATAAGTTTGGTTTATGCAGAAAAGGGAATATGCACATAAGTATGTAGAATTTTGATGAGAACATTTAAATAAAACCATGGCACATATCTTTCTTATTTATTTCCCTGTGTCTTTTTCTTATTGTAGCAGTAGTCAGAAAAATCTCAATTTATACAAAGATTAAAGATAAAAATAAACTACTGTATTTCTTCAGAAACTTCAGAGGGCTTTCTCCTGTTGTTCACGAGCACACAAAGATTTGGGTCAGTTCTCACCCTATTCAAATAAGATCATTTACCTATTATAAAAATACAAGTCTCAAATAATTAAAAATACTTGCTTCAGCAACTAGAAATACAAGAACTTTTTGAACCGAATGTGTTAGTCAGCAAAATAACAATGTAGAATTAATTTCATTGTATTAAAATAAATTTCTGTTCTGCTCAATTTTCAGGTTTTATTCCTGTCCCCTTTGATTCTCTGTATTGTCTCATACCTTTTCTGAGAATTCCCTTATTTGTAGCTCTTTTTTCATCCAAGCACTGCATGTAGTGTTCTTGTTCCAAATTGATTCACAATTATAATACAACTTTCATTATAATTCTGTCTTGTTTCAGTGTGATGAATCTATTTTCTGTTGCCTTTACCTTTTCATTTTTCTGAAGTCTTATTCCTTTAATTCTGAGTAGAAAATGTTCATAGTGATATATCAGGATGACACATTGGTTGTTAGGTGCAACTCTAAAACATACTCTTTGGCCCCTCCTGTTCTGAAAAAAAAAAAAACCAACCCCTTTTTAAACCGAATGGATTTAGAAGGAATGGAGGGCTATGTCCTATGGCAAAGTCCGTTCCTTAAACTACATATACAGTCTCCCATATACACATTCTCCTTTGCCATCCTCACCACAGAAAAGGTGTTACAGAAGCAAAAAGGAAAAACTTACTCTTTTATGAAAGCCAGTTTCTTCCAGTAGAATCCAAAAAATGTCCCCCAAGGAGTTGTACAGAAGTAGCAGGCATTTCCAATACATCTTTAAATGTAGGTATCATTTATAACTTGAAAGTATATCACTTATATACTTGAAACGTAGGTATCATTTATAACCTGGCTCATGTTGAGGTGCAGGAATTCAGTGAATCACAGATTCCTTTTCCACAATTAAGTTTGTCTCGGGTTCCTGCTTTCTCTGCACAGGTCATAAGCTTCTCTAAAACCACACAATCCTCTCCCCAGTGGCAGCAGTCGTGACCGCTTCGGACTAGGACAACTTTGCAAGATGTGGCCCTGTTTAGTCTGCAGCTTTGTGGCAATTCAGAATGCAGAAGGCTTAGCTCTTTGGCAACGCTGTGTTTCATTTTCTTTTCTGTTTCAATTATTTATTTGTGCTACTTTAGAAGAGGACTTGAAAGAGGCAGCTCTCTATCCTGCTTTGTGATTGATGATGTAGGAGGCAGAAAATGATACCGGCTCTCAAGAAACAATGCCTGGTTTGAAACACGAACAGAAATGGCAGAAAGAAAAGATGCTTCCTCTTACTGGGCCCAAGGTATGCTGCAGTTTTTCAGTGCTTAGTGTGCATAAATCAATGTGCAACTTGATGTTTTTAGTCTGCAAGAGGTTATGGAGCCCTGTCAAGCTTTTTGTTCTTGGATGTTCACATCAGCTCTGATATTAATTTCATGTTCGGCAGAAAATGAAATGCCAAAGTGCAGTTCAGGTGAAATCAATATAATTTACTCTCTCCTGTATTAAAACCGGGAGATTTAGGTTGTTTTAGAAGAAAATGTCAAAAAGCTGCAGTATTTGCACAACACATGGGCAATCTTTGGAGGTATGAATCATTGAAGAAATTTAGACTCAATTGGATAATGTTTGAAAAGTGAAGCAGGTGTGAGCAAAAAGCTGCAAAGATTTAAATATATGTAATTAAAGAGTTAGTGAAAAACAGAGCAGAAGCCCAGAATCGTTTACTATTTGAAACATCCCACTGTGTGAAACGTAAACTGAGTTGTTCAAAGTTCCATCTATACCTTGTATATCACTGAGATAGGCTAAAGATAAAAAATGTTAGAGAAGGAAAGATAAACATTATCATGGGTTTATGATAATACTTTTTTTTCTCCATGCAGGTGGTTCATATAAGGAAAAAGCTCACCAATTTTAGCAGAAGACTCTTTTTTTTTTCATTCCATTAGCTACATATACTTTCCTTTATTGCAGCTCCACTTTTTTCATCATTTATTTGGAAGAAATTGTTACATGGTCCTTGGGAAGAGGAAAAAATCCAAAAAGGATATAAAAAAAGGACTGTACATGGGGGAAAAAAAAAAGCCAACTACATGTACAGTATGATGAGCTCTAAGTTACTTATTACTGTTCATGAAAGAAATGATTATATGAAAATATTAGTGCTCAGCAGCAGTCAATAAATAAATATCTGGTGTCCTTGTATCTTGAATGTTCTTATCCCTTTCTTCAGAAAAGGACATAGCAGGACCTATAAAGGTACAAAGAATGACAACAAAACTGATTAGCAATATTAAACAAATCTCTTATGAGGACGAATTAAACAGCCAAGAATTCTTCAGCTCAGGAATGATGTAGCTGAGTGTCCTGGTTTCAGCTGGGATAGAGTTAATTGTCTTCCTAGCAGCCGGTACAGTGCTAAGTTTTGAGCTAGGTATGAGAAGAATGTTGATAACACACTGATGTTTTCAGTTGTTGCTAAGTAATGTTCAGTCTAAAGTCAAGGTTTTTCAGCCTTTGATGCCCAGCCAGCAAGAAAGCTGCAGGGGCACAACAAGCTGGGAGGGAACACAGTCAGGGCAGCTGACCCAAAGTGGCCGAAGGGGTATTCCACACCATATGACGTTTTAGGAACTGGGACGGACGCGTCGCGGCTCGAGGACTTCTGGGTGCGTCGGTCGGCGGGTGGTGAGCAATTGCATTGTGCATCACTTGTATATTCCAACCCTTTTATTATTACTGTTGTCATTTCATTAGTGTTATCATTATTAGTTTCTTCTTTTCTGTTCTATTAAACCGTTCTTATCTCAACCCACGAGTTTTAGTTCTTTTCCCGATTTTCTTCCCTATCCCACTGGTTGTAGGGGGGAGTGGGTGAGCGGCTGTGTGGTGCTTAGTTGCTGGCTGGGGTTAAACCACGACACTGAGGGAGAATATGAGAGATGGCAATCAAATAAATTCAGTCATGAATGCTGCTAATGAAGTGCAATTATTCTATATTGTCCAGAACATCAGAAGTTGGGGAGTCAAAGTCATCTAAAGTAGGTAATTAGGTTCATATAAAAAAAGGAATCTATTTGGTTGTGCTTTTTTTCTCTTAAATAAGACACTGACACTATGGAACTCATTCCTGCAGGATGGTTATGAACCTGAAAGCTTACAGACTTCCAGAGGTAACTAAAAGAATAAACCTCCAACAAGGGCTACTGAAAACTGGCAAAACCTCTGACATAGTTAAGTTCTTAGTCTTCTCATGCTTAAAAATGCAAAGGTACTCTATGAGAAAGATCTCTGTATGATTGCCCTGCCATACTGCACTTCCCTGAGTAACTTCTACAAGCAACGACCAGAGACAGGATATTGAGCTAGGCAAACATTGAATGATACCCAGAAGAGCAGTTATTACCAAACTAAAAAACGTATAAAAAAATTAAAGCATTTAAAGAGGTAGGATGATTTTCAAATGCAAACAGAAGTAACAGCCTAATGTTTGCAAATATGGGAAAATGCAAGTAGATTTGTGAGAAAAACAGAGCATAAGAGATGATAACCAGTAAGCTTGCTCACACTCTAAGTATAGACATACATGCCCCCCCCCAACTACCATAGAGTCAACAAAGAAACATGCTGACTGAATATCTTAGTTAGTAACAACAGAATCATAGAATCATAGAATAGTTTGGGTTGGAAGGGGAACCTTTAAAGGTCATCTAGTCCAACCCCCACTGCCATGAGCAGGGACATCTTCAACCAGATCAGGTTGCTCAGAGGCCTGTCCAACCTGACCTGGAATGTTTCCAGGGATGGGGCATCTACCACCTCCCTGGGCAACCTGTTCCTGTGTTTCACCACCCTCATTGTAAAATATTTCTTCCTTGTATCTAATCTGAATCTACCCTCTAAATTTAAAACCATTACCCTTTGTCCTATCGCTACCTGCCCTTGTAAGAAGTCTCCCTCCAACTTTCTTGTAGGCTCCCTTTAGTTACTGGCAGGCTGCTCTAAAGTCTCCCCGGAGCCTTCTGTTCTCCAGGCTGAACAACCCCACCTCAGCCTTTCCTCACAGCAGAGGTGTTCCAGCCCTCTGATCATTTTTGTGGTCCTCCTCTGGACCTGCACCAACAGGTCCATGTCTCTCGTGTGCTGAAGGCTCCAGAGCTGAAGGCAGTACTGCAGGTGGGGTCTCACCAGAGCAGAGCAGAGGGGGACAATCCCCTCCCTCGACCTGCTGGCCACGCTGCTTTGGATGCAGCCCAGGATACAGTTAGCCTTCTGGGCTGCGAGCGCACATTGTGGGCTCATGTCCAGCTTTTCATCCACCAGTACCTCCAAGCCATTCTCCACAGGGCTGCTCTCAATCCCTTCATCCCCCAGCCTGTATTGATACTGAAGGTTGCCCCAACCCAGGTGCAGGACCCTGCACTTGGCCTTGTTGAATCTCATGAGGTTCACATGAGCTCACTTCTGAAGCTTGTCCAGGTCCTTCTAGAAGTATTCCCATCAACCGCACCGCTCAGCTTGGCGTCGTCTGCAAACTTGCTGAGGCTGCACTTGATCCCTCTGCCTTTAACATTAATAAAGATATTAAACAGTTTTGGTCCCAATATGGACCCCTGAGGGACACCACTCATCATTGTTCTCCATCTGGACATTGAGCAGTTGACCACTACCCTATGGATGTGACCATCCAGCCAATTCCTCATCCACCGAACAGTGCATCCAGCAAATCCATAGCTCTACGATTTAGAGAGAAAGAGGTTGTGGGGACCATGTCAAATACCCTACAGAAATTCAGATAGAACTGAATTTATTCCTTTCTGGAAGCTGTCAGAGCACAACTGACTTAGTTCAGAGCTACCAAAAGAAAAAGCAAAATATCGTAGAAGTCATACTTTAAAACAGACAGAATGGTCTTACAAATTGGATAGCCACTTATGTAAATGGATAATTAAGCCTATATAAATTTCAAAAGTACTGACTGTTAATCAGTCAATCTAGTACACATACAGTGAAAAGCTTTTCACATATGATGAAAAGGTTTACCGGAAAAATCAGCATCTTGTAAATTGTGCTAGCAAATGTGTATTACACCACCTTCTACACACTGATCAAAGAACTAGTGAGTAATGCTTATTACTAAGGAGAAAAATTAGGAAAATAACCACTTTTAAAAAATATTTTCATACATGAATGTGCTTGCTCTCTCTTACTCAACATGTAAAAAGAAAAATAATTAAGGAAAATACAGGTCATGGTTGTTTCCAGTGGGGGGCTGGGGTAGTGAACTTTCTCTTCTTTCTTCTGTTTCTCTGCATTAAGTAATACCTACTAAAGTTATGGGGATGCAGCCCATAAACAAGTCACGTACAAATTGGTGTTTGTCCAGGTATTGAAAAAGGGAACCAGAAGTGAAAACTGGGTAGAAAGAGTTAGAAAGATGAAAAAAAAAAAAAAAAAAAGAGAAATGAGAAGTTTTTACTGGCTTGAGCTTGAGATATGAAGAAGTCAGAGAAAGAAATCAAAATCTTATGCTGAAAAAAAAGGACACATCTCTTTGAAGCTAAGAACTTTATGAGTAACCTGGATGCATGAAGATGGTAACTGAGTATGTAGTGTTTAGGCATTGAGAAAAGGAGGATGTCAAAGACAGAGTACTGAAGGACTTTCAGATAAAGTTGGAAAAAACAGGAGAGGGAAAGGGAAAGCAACGTTATTCTCCGAGGGCATTCCACAAAATAATTCACATAGTAAGAGACAATGTGGATTAGTTCAGTAAAAAAACACACATAGTGAAAAGGATTTCAGGAAGAAATGGTCAAAAGGGTTGCAAAAAGAATGACCTAAAGAAGAACAGGGCATATGTATTAATACTGAGTCTAAGAGAGCAGAAAAAGGAATGAGTGAGAAGCAAAAGAATGGGAGACATTCAGTTTAGGATGAAGTACATTCAGAGGAGAAATTCTTAGTTCCAGAGAACATCCACAATAATGTACAATGCCTCTGGTTATTTCCTTTAGGGTAATTTCTAAATAGTTAGCAACAACAGGGTAAAAATATTTAAATTATTTAAGTATGAGTGTTACATTCTCCTTCCTTTCTTCATTTCAGGTCTCATAGTTGTGGCAAACATGTCATTTTTAACATATGGACTATCACTGAGGTTAATTTCAGATTGTCTCACCTGTTTTTTAACAATACTGAAATAGGTGGAGACATTCAATGTTAATATTTTATACTTTTTTCCTCTAGCACACATCTGAAAAATAGTTTTTACGTTAAATTAAAAGAATATCCTAATATCAGTACATATAGGAAATACTTTATATGTTGTCACAAATGTCATTCCACAAAAGTGAAACTGCAACATCAAAGAAAGCATTAGTCATCCATCATTGCATAAGAAAATGTTTCTCTACTTAATGGCACCAAGCAAATTGCTGCAAATTTATTTAAAAATAGAGTCATGATCTCTTTTTTGAGCAAGATTTTTTGTTATACATTCAAGAATGTTTTTTTCTCTCCTTCTTCAACATTGTTTTGTGTTTATGGATTTAATTCCTACTATCTACATCTACAGACAGAAAGTCCACAGGTTTTTTATTTTTTAGCCTTTATAATAACCTCAGAAAGAAAGGAACTGAAAGAATTGGAAAGGAGAGGAAAGAAATGTCTGTTGAAATATTTGAATATGCAATCTCTTATGAAGGTGGAAGAGATCTGATGTTGACTAGTTCAAACCCAATAATCATACTCATGCCTTGTGCCATCAGAGTTATAAGGAATTCAGCTTCCAGGGTGAACAAAATGTTTTGCAGCAAGTATTGTTTGGGGGTTTTTTTAAGTGTCAGTACACTGAAACCAGTCATTCTGATTCATACCTCAGAGAGTACCTTTACAGAAAAAGTTATGTGATTCAAGTGGTCTGTGTAACCAGCAACCTTCCTGTCTGTATGTTGAATGGGTGTATCTCGCTTTGTATCTCCTAAGCAATCCCCCTCATCTCCGTCTTTCAAACAGCACGAGAAGTTAACCTCTTTATTGATTTTAATTACTGCTAGTGATGAAGTTATAGGTTTGTTGAGTGTTCCACTGACTGGTCAAGTATTCAATTGAAAGGGGTCAGGAATTCTCATTAGTATGTCAACTATTTGTGTTTTTCTGTAAGACCGTGGTCAATTGATTGAAAGAAGATCAATAAAGGCCTGTGGGATTGAAAGAGTTTGCAAGGAAGTAACCAAAGTGTATAGAATTGCTATTATATAAAGACTATCACTGAGTAATAGCACAAGCCTCTTTCTATGCACAGCTCATCAAGAGAAAGGAATTCCTGTGGTATAGATAGCAAAAGCAACCTGTTACCGTACAGTGCAATGAACAGCTATACCCATTTTAAACTCACTCTTTTCCTGTACTTTTCGTATTCACTCAATGCTCCGCACACACCTTTTAAAAAAATACAAGATAGGAGTGAGAGATATTTGTTAAAAATCTTCCCTCTTATGCCATAGAAGAGCATAACACACAGTTTCCTCATTTGAAGTATTTTTCCTGGAAGTACTGTCGAAGATTCCACTGAGAACAGAGTTTCTTAGGGCTGTACATAAATTTAATGCCAGTTTTGCTCTCAAATCATAGAGAGAATAGACAAAGGCATGGAGAAGGGAAGCAAAGGCATGAGAAGGGAACCTGATCCTCCTCAGTTCATATAAAGAAACTGAAGCAGAAAGCTACAATTGTCTGCCAGTGCTTTTTTGCCTCGAGCCTCACCGGGGCAAAAAAAATCCCAAAACAAAAACCAAACAAGCCTACCTGAATCCAGAATCTTACCTGGATCCACCTATCTGGAAGAGGAATGGGAATCTTTGCTGGCGGAGCAGCTGAGTTACTGATTAGCGCTTTAAACTGACGAACTTGAGCGGTGGGGTCCAAACCTGTAACACTTGTGTACTCACAGGTAACAGGGTGGATGGGTGCACTGACCCAAGTAGTGAGGAATGTCCCCCAACCGTCCAAAAAGGTTCCACCAAAAAGGTGAGATAGTTGACAGTGCAGGTGAAATGTCTGTATACCAGTACACACAGCATGGGTAACAAACAGGAGGAGCTGGAAGCCATGGTGCAGCTGGAAAACTGTGGTCTGATGCTGAAACCTGGTGGGATGAAGCACATGGTTGGGGTGCTGCCGTTGATGACAATAAAGTGTTCAGGGGGGACACGCAAGGAAGGAGGAGTGGGGATGAAGGGGATTGCCCTCTGTGTAAAAAAAAAAGGGACTTACTGTGCAGAGCTGTCTTTGAAAAACAATGATGAACAGGTTGAGAGCTTATGGGTAAAAAAACCAGAGGCCAAGCCAACAAAGGAAACCTCATGGTTGGCGTTTACTACAGGACAACTGATCAAGGGGAGCCTGTTGACGAAGCGTTCTTACTTCAGCTACAGAAAGCATCATGCTTGCAGGCTCTGGACATCTGCTGGAAGAGCAGCACAGCAAGCTGTAAGCAGTCCAGGAGACTCTTGGAGTGCATTGAGAATCATTGCTTCATCCATGTGATAGACAGCCTGACCAGAAGAGAAGTGTTGCTAGACCTGTTGCTTACCAACTCAGAAGAACTAATTAGAGAGGTTAAGACTGGTGGTAGCCTGGGTGGCAGCGATCATACCCTGGCCATGAAAATGGTCAGAAGGCTGGAATACCTCTCCTATGAAGAAAAGCCAAGAGAGTTGAGGTTTTTCAGCCTGGAGAAGAGAAGGCCCTGGGGATACCCTATTGCAGCTTTTCAGTATATAAAGGGGGCTTATAAGAAAGATGGAGAGAGACTTTTACCAAGGCCTGTAGTGACAGGAGAAAGGGCAATGGTATTAAACTGAAAAAGTGTAGATTCAGATTGGACATAAGGAAGAATTTTTTACAGTAAGGGTGGTGAGACACTGGAACAGGTTGCCCAGAGAAGTTGTGGATGCCCCATCATGGGATTCATCCCACCAAGTTTCAGTGACAATGATCAGATCATAGCTTTCCAGTTGCACAGTGGCTTCCAGCTCGTCCTGTTGGCAGCGACTACATAATTTTAAAAAACTGACTACATGCAAATGAAACCTTCCATACATAGCCATGGGACAGGAGATTCATGCTTTCCCTGATCCAATCTACTCTATCCAAAGTTCTCTATTCAGCCTGAGAGGCCATGATTTGACATCTCCAGATTTCTTATGACCCTCTAGCTACAGACCGTATTGTACTGAGGTATCCATTTTTTATCCTTCTTTTTGAAAGCATTACCTTTCTTCTGGTGGAGAAATTAATTCAAATTATTTTGGGGTGGAATGAGAAGCAATAGCTAGTACAATTTAACCCATAAAGTTAAATCCTGTTCCTGTTTCCAAGTCCATTTATATGTGCTACATTAAAAAAAAAAGTACACACAACAGAAGGAAAATCAGATGCTGGACTTCTCTCTCCAACTGTTTGAGCTACAGATTTGTCTCAAATTATTCTTGTTTCCTTCTTCTGGCCTAATTAATTTTGATATTCTCTTCCTTTGTCATGTCCTATTTAAAAAGGATTGAGTGAAGATCGTTTGATTGATACCTCTGATATCAAAATATTGTTTAGCTTGGTGGTTGGGACATTTTCCGGGAAAGAAACACTTTACAAATAGAGTATGTACACAATTATGTCTAAATATTCAAAAGATTTTTTTTTTCTAGGGACATTAGGAATAAACAAAAATCACCCCTGGAAGTGCTTCAAGGAAATTTATAAAAGTAATTGCAAACAGCAACAAAGTAAATTTCTGTGCTTGTTTTTGTGTGCTTTTTTTTTTAATAATAAAAAAAAAATATATTTTACAGTGTCTCCAAAATCACTTCATGACTCTGAAAACATTTTTTGTGCTGAAAATCCCTTCTGTATTTAATTTTTCTGTCATATCATCTAATATTGTATAAAATTGTGAATATGTATTGTCCGTGTTTCTGTACGGTGCTTTTTCCAAAATACCAAGTATAGCACTGTACCATATAGCTGAATTGATGGATTCAGATTAGAATCAGATAAAATGCACTTACTTGAACAAGCCAGTAATTACATTGAATCATGTAAAGTGTCTCTAGAGCCACTCTATTCTAGTTTGCTTAAAGAGCAGCTGACTCTGAAAGCATTCTGTTTACAAGTGATTCTGTTTCTATATTATGTATTTTTCAATATTTATCTTCCATTGTTCTTCACTACTAGGAACATTTGCATGAAAACAGGATCTTTGTTTTTCAGGAGTCCATCTGCTACCACTGCTTATTCTCAGCCCGAAGTCATAATCCAGTGTTTATGACATCATCCTAACATTTAGAGGAACCAGATGATTTGTCATTAAAAACAAAGTGACAAGGCCCTCAGATTCTGTCTTCAGATGTGGTTTAAAAGGAGAAACTAATGGACTCTCAATCACAAAAGCTTTTTTCTTACAAATGCACATAATGATGCACAGCTAGGAAAACAGTAAGAATTGGCAACTCCCTTAAAAGGTATCAAAGGTACTCTAGGGAGCTAGGGAACTAGATTGCAAAAAGTGGATTTTGCTATGGTAACACCACCTACACCTCTTAAAGTTTCTAATGCCATCCAAACCTATGCTGATTTTACTTAATTACATGAATTTCTCAGATGAAATCTCTCTTGTCAAATAGGATACCAGGAGACATATTGTCATGGCTTTGAGGGAACAGGAGCATTTGCACTCCAGACAAGGTCCTCTCACTTACTTTTACAGTTGGCTTTGCCAGTGCACAGATTTATATTTGGGTTCAGAGAATTTCTGATCATGGCTAATGAACTAGAATTGGCATTGCAGATGCTGAGAGAAACATTTGAATAAAGCCACTATTTTTGTTTTTTATATTAAAAAAGAAAAAAAAAAAAGAAAGAAATTGAAAGCAGTTGTCTAAACTCTTTCTTTACTTAGCTCAGAGGGCCGGTACCTGCAGAGGACAATCCCCACTGCCTATCTTCCTCTCTTGGCTACCACAGAAATATAGATGACTAGCTCAGGGATCTTAACTTTCAGTTAACTGGTGTGTGGCGAGGGAAGTGACATTCCAAGTACTGAATACAAAATGCCTGGGAAGCTGTGTTTCACTCTTTCCATGATGCCAGTAAAACAGCTGTGTGTACATATATTGTGGGCCAAGGCATTACAGCTGTATATACGTAACTCTGGAGAGCATGCAAGTTTGTGGCTAAACACATAAATAATATAAGGCAGAAGGCTAATGCATTGGTGATTTCTTTGTCGTGGCTGCTTTCCATGTATAGTTTGTGGCTAAACACATAAATAATATTAGGCATAAGGCTAACACGTTGGTGATTTCTTTGACATGGCTGCTTTCCATGTATTTATATTGACGAGGAACTGAACATTCAACCCCCTGAATTATTTAGACTGGAAATATTTAATTTTTATTAAGATGACACGGTGACTCAAACAATAGCAATTTGATTGCCTCCTGTCCATGTTCTTTGATTTTCATTCTCCAGTTAGATTAGATTTTCAGCTGGATTAAGAGGATGAAACATGGGCAAGGACTCCCATAATTAACGCAGTTTCCTACTTGTCCACATACAAAAATCGTTATTCAGCACAACAAATGTAGTTCAGCTACAAATGTGCAGGAAAAGCAGCCTTGGAGAATGATAGTATGAGGTTTTAAATCTACAAACCATACTAGGTATTCAGGAAACATTTCTAAAACTAAGTTCTTTGAGGGCTCTCACTAATCTTTACCTCTGAAATTTTTTTGCATTCAGATGTCAGAACAAATTATAATTCTACTGAGATTTTTCCAACCATCATGGTTCACTTTATCAAACTAGAATTTAAGTTGATATTCAGCCAGTGTGTATGTTCTTACCCATGAGCAGTTCCACCGCTCCTGGAACATAAACATCATTTAATCTCAGATTTATTTTTTTATATCATACAGCAATGTGACTTTTATATAATATAGTGCTATACTTACATATCATGTTGACACAATTAGAATGCGTATTTTGCAAAATGAATACTATGGAATGGTATATGTATTTACTAAAAAATACATTTAATACATTTACGAAATGGTTTTTGTACATATTTACGCTAAATGTATTTTGTAATGGGAAACATGTTCCATAATCTTTTTTTTAATCAATTCTCAATAGAGAATTTTCCTCAAAACTCTTTGGTGACACATTTTTCCTCATCCTATTTCTGCACTCCTGCTTCTTTGTTCTCCTAATACAAAGTGAGAAGACTTTCTGTTCTACCAATATTTGCCAATCATAAGACACATTTAAGTCTCTACAGTACTGTGCCATTCAGAGTTATCTGACCCCAAACATCAGAGTTCACATTTCTTTCCTAAACCCCTTAATTTCTCATAGTCTCCAAATATATTGGAGATAGCACAACAAGATTTCTTGGTGTGATCAAATGAACTTGTAATTTAAAATTATGCAAGATTTAAATGATCTTCTGCATGCTTGTTCAAATGTGTTTGCTGAATAATAATACTTGCTGGAAATGTGGAGAGGAAGGTGCTAATTTAACACGTTATCTGGCAGTGCTCTAACATTTAAAATGTTGGATATAGTATGGTATCATAAGTCCCCACATGACTCATCTATTTTTGCTATATTTTACCCAAATGCATGTGAACGTAGTCTTCTATTAAATGGATTTTGATTGCCCTTAGCTGTGCAAGGAGTAGACTCCTTTGAATGTAAGAAAGTGTGATCATGTTTCTCTAAAAGAATTGAATGGTGACACATTTTATAACATCCAATTTATAAAATTTAATTTAAGAATCGAGGATATGGAGAAAATTAGTTGCTTTTTAACATGCTCCTTTGGTTATTGAGGTTCAAAATTTAAAAGCAATATATTTGAAACAGAACTTGGATCTGAATAGTACACAGACTTGTTAATGCAGTGCTGTGGGGGTAGGAAGCCTTGTTTGCTTGAATTTTTGTAGCTTCTCTGAATTTTAACCCTTTGTTATACACATTTGCTACAGCTGTTTGTCAAAGGCTTTTAAAATAAAGTTTAAACCCAAGGTTGTGATACTATCAGTCACACTGAGTAGCACCTTATGCCATAGTCGGTCTCACTTAAATGTATTTAACTAAATTAACCGTGTAGAAAGG
>VYZV01027187.1:4000-34791 GCA_013401275.1 Pandion haliaetus | reverse complement strand
TGCAATATTCCAACAGAATATTCTAGAAGTGAAGCTTCACCACTTCCATTGCCCTCGGATCCAATCTCACAAAGCGAGCTCTGAGCAGACTTAGATGCTTGGAGGTGCAAAACCCACCCAAACCAACCAAACCAAGGAACCCTAGCATGTCTCTTTATGCTTGTGGCTGCGGCACAATTTCCCGTAGTGCAAATGCTTCCTGTTCCGTAGCAATATGAATTCATGAGATGACTGACCTGCTTCCCCTGCCATTTTCTACTTCTGTTTCTTTCCAAGAATGTACACAGACCAAAGCAGTGTAACTAAAAAGAGGCATCAAGTCAGAACATAAATTATCTTGTCAGAGCTTTTTTTTCCTTCCTCACCAGAGGGGGCGAAAAAAATATTTTCCGTTTAGCTCGGCTACTTGTAATAACTCTCTATCAAAAACTAAATGTTCAAAACAATGTAATAAAATAGTACAATGCATATCCTTTTATGTATTCCTGTACAGGTTTCAGCTTCAAGTTCCTCAGAATTTGTCCCTTCAATGTTAAAAGAAAAGCAAAGGAGAAGACTTGTTTATGCAGTCAGTCAATTTTATCTCTAAGATTTATAGGAGTAAGATTCAGATATATGTTAGATACGTTTTCCTTGTATAAGACCACTTGTCGCTTCCTTTGGTGCCTAGGAAAGTTTCCACATTAGTATAAAATCTATATGAAATGAATCGTTGTTGCTTTTCTCCTGTGACCTCCAGAGGTACTGTACAAGATTCCTGCTGCTTTTCCTCAGGAAGGCAGTGGTTCCTGAACAAGATGGTGGATTTTAATTTAGTGAGAATTTCTGGATTCTAGTTTATCGTTTTCTACCCATATTTGTACTTGAACATATCAGGTAACATCCATTATTGACTGGCTAGTCCCTTCCCAAAATATGAAGATATTTTATTATGCCAGCTGGGAAAATCTTTGTCCAAACATTTGTCATCTTGCATCTGGGCTATTATAAACATCTCTTGGCCAGCCTTCCTACCTTATCTATGTCCCATTTATATTCCATTAAAAAACATACCAGCATGGCTGATATTTTCCACACCTTGCAACTCCCATGTTATGCTCTTATGCAGTCAATTAAACTTCTAGCCTTGGGATAAAATGTAAACTTATATTATTTACACTGAATTTTTTTTTTAATAATTTGATTTATGTTTATAATACTTGGGCATGGAATTCTGGGTTGGGCATTTTGGTTGCTATACCATCTGTACCCTGTTTATCTTCTGAGTACAGGACACTCACATCTGGCTTCTAGCTGATGACAAGCTTTTGCACATAATTTCTGCTCCAGTGAATTTTAGCGCTTTTAAGGAAAGATGTAAATGCTTTTTTTTTTCCTTACTAGTTATTTTTGCTTAGTGTTATATCTAACGTTGTGGCTGAGGTTTAGATAAAGTGACTCTGATAACAGTTTTCAGAATCTGTAAAAAATCCACAACAATTAGAGCAAGCTTTGGATTTGAATAAAGGAAGGTGAATAATTAGCTTAAATATGCACATTTTCCATTGTATGTTTTCTCTATGTACATGCATATGAAGAGCGTGGACTGCTCAAAATAAATGAGTATACAATGGACAACATCAGATGAATATAGCAAATATCTTTTCTCTTCTTAGGTTGTTAATTTTGAATATTAGCTGAGCAATGGCTGTCCAATAGTGATAGCAGGTTCTCCTTCCCTGTCACATGCTCAACCCTAAAATATTCTTTCAGTCTCATCCAGAACATTGACTCTTGTGGTGATCTTGGTGGAGCAGTCAACTCTGGGTCTCTTAGGGCCTCTCACTTGATGCCACCATAAAAGAAGTTTAAAAAGACCGTAAAGAAAAAGAACTACTACAGGTTCTTCCATTGCTTTTGTATGGATTGGGCTTGTCCTATTCTTCACTGAAAAATATGTTAATTCTGTTGTTCTTTGTATGAAGAAAACAATCTCTGTCTCCTGAAATAAGTTGTTCTGTAGTAAATATGAACATTTGTTAATGTTTCCTATATTTATTCTCAAGGTTAATGAATTTAAAAAAAAAAAAAAAGGAAAAAGTGACTGTACTGACTCACCATCTGTATAATATTTTTGGTCTCTGAAATGCTTTGAGACTCCTTGGACTGAATTGTGGCTACAGCAATGTATGGCTATTATTGTGTATGACCTTCAAACCCATATTAATTGTGAACAGTCATAAATCCCAATACTTGAGCAACATAAAAATTATCCAGTAGCACACAAAAACTGAGCTGTTGAGTCCTGAAGTTTTGGAGTCATTTTCAGTCTCTATTTTTTAACTAAAAATGCTTCAAAAAGCACTTAAGAATCTTTTTTTTCTGACTGAAAAGTTGCAGCCATCAGCTGTAGATGAAGTGCAGAAGTTACTTAAAAGATGAAACAAATGATAGGTGATGAGTCCGTAGAGGGTGCATTCGACATGCCCTTATCACTATAGTCAATATAATATGCATATTAAGGTAGAAATACCTTTAATCTAGAAACAGTATATATATTTGCATCAGTGTTGTTCAGTAGTATAGAATATTACATGTTAACGAATGTTATAGGTAATGACTGTTGTTGAAGTTTCATTATTAACTCTGTTTTTCACCTAATTTTAGGTGCAACTATCTGAAAAAACAATCCCATACAGATGTTGAAAGTGCTTGTAAAATACTCTGATGTGTTAATATTTTTCACCCACCTTGCTCAAAGTTACAACATCAGACCCTACAAGAAAAGAATAGAGAAACAAATAATTTCCTTGGCTCCCTAATTAGATCCTGAAGTAATTCCCTTACTTCCCTCAGTTCTCTAGTTTCCTTAGTTTCTGTAGTTTTCAGTGAGTTGGGGGGGCTGCCACCCATAACTGTTACATTCTTTGTCTTTTCCTCTGTAAATCTGTCTTCATCTGTTATTTGTAGGACCTTGGAGATGGAGGCAATCTTTTTATTCCGTCTTCATATGATGGATACAAAACCCAGTTGCATTTCAGACTTGTCCATCTAATGGACTTGCTGCCCCTATTACTTGTCCAACAGATTACTATAGCCCTGGCTGTACCTGGAACAGAGTACTTTAGCATGCTTAACATCCTAATGCATAGACAGACACTTGGCCATGCTGTCCAGAAAGAATATGCACCATCTCTCTCTCTAAGCATGCCTCTCCCTAAATATGTAGGGTGTATTTTGAGGCCAGTCTCTTGCTGAGCTAATAGCTAGGAACATGGGCATTAAATGCGCAGTTCCTGCGGTAAAGCACATTAAGCCCACTCCTAAGTCAACTCCTCCTCCTGTAGCTTGATCTAGCCTTTGTGAAGTTTTCCGACTGGTGAGTGGTGTCTTAATGCATGCTTGGCATTCACAAATGGCGTTGAATCTGTTTCAGGACAATTTATCGTACGCTGTCTTGAATGGACAAGTTGTCAGACTCCCTAATTTGAAGAAAATGACTGCTTGAGGATACACCTCAAATTAGATCTCATCCCATAACCCAGCTATTGCAACTGGAAAGCCTTTTCCTTCAGAGTATGTCCTGGCACAAGAACTTTGACCTCGCAGACAGTCAATTATCCATGGCCACTAGTCTGAAAGTTAGTTAGTTACTTATATTTGTGCAAATGTGGAAAAAGATACTGAAAATACTATACAACTTGCTTAAATTCTGATGCAATATAATATAGTGAAATGAGAGCAAAGCTTATTTATTCTTGAAAATGAACACATGAATTACTAAAAAATCAGAGTTTAAAACAATCCAAGAAGTGATCATGATGATGTAACTCTTGAGGCAAATTTTAACCACAGAATGGATTCCATTGTGCCAGATGCCTTACTGCAGTTAATTAATTATAATCCTTATGTNCAAACTTTTTTCTTTTTCTTCTTTAGATGTCAGAAATAGTGGTTGTGTCTGAATCTCATTAAGATCAAGCTGATAAAGACTCAGCAGCTCTGACTGAGATCAAGTTTTCTAAAGAATCTTCTCCAATTTAGGACTCAAATTAATTGGCCAGATTGTCAAAAGAGATTGCAACAGAAGAGTGGGTAGCGAATGTTATGATTGGAGCTGCTGAGTATTGCCCTTCATTACTTGTCTATAGAAGACAAAATACATATTTTTAAAGAATTGTTTCCAGTTGTAGAGGATAAGTACTTAAAAATCTGGCCTTGACGTCTTCTCAAAATCTGGCTGTAATTGTGAAGCTGAAACAACACCTCAAATCAGAGCTACTCAAAGTGTCAGGAATATTCTGAATCTGTCTGGGTTTTATAACTTTGTCAATCAAGCCTATCACTAAATAAAATGTCAGATGCTGAGCTTGTCTATTTATTGCCAATAAAGTTTGAATTATAACTTTGACAATGTGCTTAGAAAGTCATAATTTTACATCTTCCTGCTAACTCTTCCAAGGAGACTTGCAAATTATAGCCATGGTTTGCACTTGGAATAAAGTAATTTTCTCATTTTAAAATGCGATTATATTCCTGAATATTATAGCCAAAAGAACAGGGAACAGCTGTCCTAGAATCTATAGTATTATGTATTATAGCAGGAAGAAAGGATGAAGTTAAAAACAATTTTTTAAAAGTCTAAGAACCCAAGCAAGCAAAACCAACTGGAATTGTAATCTTTACCGTTTCAAATGTAAATTGTTTAAAATTTCAGAAATTTCATGTAAATATTTGAATATTCCTTTCTTTTTTACACAGCTCTCCAATATTTCAGATTAAATGTGGCCTCATATAGGAGTGCAATGGTGCTTTGGTTCAGGATCTCACTTACCATATGAGACGTACATCTGTCTACTACTTTGCTTCTCTCTACATTACATGTCTGAAAATCTTATTCTTCAGCAAAGATGACCAAGCCAATACACATGTGTATAAATCATATCTCACTAATCCCTACACAATGGCATGCTCAGACTTCCCGTATTTAGAGATGATAAACCTTCTTGTAGGACATTAGCTTATGGAGACATTCTTGTTATAACAGAAAGCTCATGACATTACATTCCAGGCCGTTTTATTTTGTCACATCTCTGTCACCTCAATATTTCAGATCATCTAACTCTTTCTATATGGTATCCTGAACCTCTTTTGTTTGACCATGTTCTCCTAAATGAAATACAGTAAGTCCTTAATTATTTGATACTATGGCTACAATTAAAATTTTTTGTTACAAAGCTTTGAGTTTTTGTTTAAAGTATGAAATTACACTTCATTAACAGTTCCATTACCCACTGTGGATTCATACCTGGCTTTAATTCATCATCTTTATTGAAAATTTACCCAAATTTGTCATTTTTGGGGGGTTTACATTGAATGATGTCTAAGGCAGCAGATTTCTTATAATAGCTCAGTTCAATGTGTAGGAATATCCAACTTTGGGCCTCTCGTCTGAGTTGGCTAAGTAGTAGAGAATCTGCTGCCCAAATTACTTTTTGAACATTTTTTATTTCTCTGTTGTACACAGGATTATATTCATCTTTATCTGGGAAAAGAAGAGAAAGGACTATTCTTCCAGATATTCATGAAAGTATTCATTCTTTCATTTTTCTCCAGTTAGCAGAAAAAATGGAAAAATTACATTCCCAATAAAAGACAGGTATTATATAAATTGCTGTGATAAGTATATTAGCATGTATTTATTCTTTGTTCTATTTCTGTGTTCTCACTGACATATTCAGTTGGATTCACAAATAAGTGTGATATGCAAAAGCATTCTCATACGTTGCCTTACAGCACCAAATAGGTAGCTAAGCTCGCTCTGACCGTGTTGGTGTGTCCGCAAGGCGCAGCATCGAGCCGTGGGAAGGGACTAACTCAGATCCCCAGAATAATATAGCTACGGTATATATAACGGTACGTCAGTGCATCCAAACTTCACACTTCTCTCTTTCAACAAAGGCTCAGGGTTTCACACATCTAATACCTAACTAATTAAAAATATAAATATTACCTAGATAATAACCTTGAGATTATACAAATTTTAGTGTGAACCCTACTGCAAAATTTCCTTTTTTCCCACACCTCTCCTGCCAATAACCTCTCCCCTTAATCCCTGTCATTGTTTATCTTCCTTAAAAAATTCCTACATTTGAGTCCACTCTGTTTTCTCTTCTGAGCAGGTGTAATTACCATAGGGTGCCAGACACTTTTCATTCCTGATGCTTTTCAAAGAGCATAGGCTACGTGAGGTACAATATATATATATCTCATCTGAGTGGGCTGCATGCAATGCTTCCCCGATTTGGCTATACTGTTTCCTGAGAGGAACTATCATATGCTATACCTGTAGGGAGGTTAAATGTCTTCTATATTACCTGGGAGTCTCTGTGCCATGCTCCAACCTTTAAGACAGACATCCTCTGTGGCCAGCTACAAACAATGTGGCAGCTTATATATCTCTAGCCCTACATGCTGATACGGGGNAAAAATGTGCTTTTTCACCAAACTATGACATTCTCATGGGTAAAAATGAGTACTTTTCTACATACAAGCTGCAAGTGCCTCTCTGGATGCTGGGAAGCAGGGGGTTAAAAGAAGCACCGTCTGAAGGGCGAGAGATAATTACAGAAAGGGAGAGAATGAACACAAAGAAGTGCAATCACGCAAAGGGAATACTCCACGGAGCATGTGCCAGAAGTTGCCCTGAAACCTCTGCTGGGGTAGGTGGGCTCAGCCCCCCCTCACTTATTTAGCTGGTGGCTGATATCTTTCAGGAGGGGCATTTAATTTCTGAACACAGCCTTCTCAGTGGGGCTGTGATTTTAAACTTACTGTGTAATGGAGTGTATTGCCATTTACCATATGATGAGATGGCCTTGTCTGTCAGCCAGGGAGCTGCTTAATGTTATATATGGGTCAAATGAGCCAAAAAAAGAGAGAGGGAAAAAAAGAATCAAGAACTTTGAGCCCTCTAGCAAAAGGGGGAACTTACCCTATGGCAAGCAGCCAGGTCATTTTTTTTAAAAGATCCATATTCTCCTGAAAATTGATTGAGCAGCACTAAATAACTTAAGATAAAGGAACTCCAAGGGCAGGATGATATCTGCTGAATCAGCCATTGCAGTGATCACAGTAGCAGGTGTCCTTTTGGCAGAAATAATTTTTTAGTGTTTGCAAATGCACTTATTTGCATGAAAAAATGGCTATTCTCCAAGCATATCAGAGCGCTAAAGCCTTTCCTTGTGTCTATTTGTACACAATAAATGAGGAAGCATTATAAAAACCAAATCAATCAGATGTTCAGAATTTGACTGGTTGTTCCCAAACATAGTATTGCAGTGGCTGAATTGATCCATTTGAAGATGTAACATTATTTGCAAAGCTTACATGATATCTGGCTATGTAAAAGCAGATAAATACTCAAGCTAAAATTGCAGAGATTTGTTGGACTAATCTTTTGTCTCAGCTTGACTCAGTAAAGGTGTTTACTCTTTAGCAACTTTTACCAGAAAAGCAAAATACTAAATTCAGTTTCAGTCCTTGAAGAGAGCTTTACAGTAACCATGAAATGTACTATATAGACAAAATGGCAATTGTTCCCGTTGTTCCTAACATTGGTCTTCTAAATGATAATTGTTTAAATCCAAGGTAATTATCCTAGAATCCTTTTATAATCAACATGAAGCAGAATGCATCTTTGAAAGGCTGTTCAGCTTGGATAGCTGAAAAATTCCAGAGCATGATTAGTCATGTATTACATTCCATTGACTTAAAAGGAGCCTGGGTGATGGATTTAAAACTACACAATCTTTCTGACACTTAAGTGACATTAATCCCACCCTAACTATATAAGCCATTACTCTGATAAACATATGGAAACATTGAAGTTTGATTAGAAATAAAACAAGTGAAGACTTTCCACCAGTCACGCAGTCAGCCTATTTTTAGTCAGTAGTCTTACCCTTGTAGAGTAACAAGACAGTTTCCCCGCACAGAAGCTGTACATTGCCGGATGAGTGCAGTACATGTGGAAATTATCCCTTTGAATCTGGTTAGCACCTCCCTTAACCTAAATCTGAGAACCACAGGGCTTAAATCAGTGCCTTGTGGTTTCTACAACTGAACTGGCAGACCTACATTTAAGATGGATTTGATTCTTACCTATAACATATTCTCTTGTATATACTGCTTTTAATAGCAGATGCATAGTTAACTGCATGATCTGCAACAAGAAGTTGACTAAAGGTCTGTGTGTGGCTGTTAAAAGATGCCTTCTTATATTATCTCTTCATATTTTTATGATAGGACCTGCATAGTCTTAGAGTTTTGTCTCATGTACAATTTTGCTGCAGGTACAAAGCAGCCTCTAAAATCATGTTGTAAGTAGATCTAAAAATAACTGTAGATGGGAAAGAGGCCCTGGAGAAATCTGAAACAGACATGAAATAGGAACAAAGTAAATGACACTTGCTGTTCACCCATGGATGTTTACCAAAAAAGACAGCAGCTGCCATTTTCATCACGCAGATATGATTTAATCAGATCAATACACAACTGTCCTGGGGTTCACAGTAAGCATGATGCTGTGAATCCCTCCCATCTTAATTCTTTCTCTTAAGATTTTCTCATTAAAGCCAAAGTATGGCTCAAGAGAGTAATTTCTGGAATGTTTCTATAGATGATGGTGAATTTTCAATATCAAAGATGATCCAGAAGTTCAGGCCTTCAGATCAGTCCCACTGATCCTAAATCCATATCCATAAGTGCCCCGTGGTGTTACATTTTCTCGTCAGTCTCGTTTTCTTGACAGCTGCTGTGATTTGCTTTCAGTGGGAGTATGTTAGCGTTTAACCAGTAATTTGATGTCATCTGAGGATCCTCTGATAGGAAAAAAAATCTTTCCTTTCATACTGCACTAACATAATGGGAAAAAGTGCCAAGGAAAGTGCCCAGGTTCTAACCCACAAATGGTGACTTTCTGTTTTGCTTCCATAGTGTAAGGTAGCCTTCTGTATTTTCAGGTGCACAGGCTATCTTTGATTTTTATTTTTGTTGTTGTTGTTGATATGTTGTTTCTTTTTTTCCTCTTTCTTATGTTTTATGTTTGAAACGTCAGGAATCCCACGTCTTCATACGCTCTTTTTGTTAGAGAAACCTGCTCAGATCAGATGGCTAAAACCAGTTCTGACACACAAACCCGTAACTCGTGCTGCCACTCTCTCTTCTTTGCTCTGTTCAGGAGGTGGTTGGTGTCAAGTGGCCTCTCTCTCTCTAGTAAGTGTACCTTTAATGGTAAGCACAGAGTTACACCTTGCGTAACAGCCCTTTGTAACATCATCCCTGGGGTCTCTGAAGAGCTTAAGTAGAGCTGCCAATAATGGGACCAGACTGATGGTTTGATCAATGGCTGGTGGTTCACCTGGTGTTCAGTTGGACAGCCTTATCTGACTTGGCTTCACAGAAGAACTCATAATTTGATAATCATAATGTAGAAAATAACAATAAATAATACTAGTTTTTTACAAAAATCAGCCCCACAAAGACAACTTGAGAAACTCAAATGTATTGTAAAGATCTAGAAAACTGTAAAACCTTTCTTCATGCCTTTGTCTTACTGTTCATCATGAAATGTAAATTTATGGAGCTGTAGAGTGGCTTATCGAAGACTCTGCACAGCCATGTAAAAAATATAATTGTGTGAATGGCTCAGTTATTTGGAAGCCTGGATTAATAGTGGGGAAATAATTAGCTCTGGTCATAAACTAGAAAAGAAAGCATAAACACTCTGTCATTTTAATCACCAATTCTATTATTTTGAATTTAATAAATGGTGTCAAATTAAGAAAGTTGGCCGATACGACAAAATACAAGTTTGGGGGAAGTTATCATACACCTGAGATATACTGCTCCTGTTTAATATTTTACAAGCCATCTTTATTATCCTCTCGCACAACATCAGAACAAATCTGCATCTGTTAAGGTGAATTTTATTTGTCATTCTTGAGTCTAAGTATTCCCTTGTTCTTTTCTTGTATGGAAAAAATGATCCATTACAGAACACATGGCAAACACTTATTAAGATTTATTTTATTTTTTATTGCCTTTGCAACATTTGCTTTTTAGCCCTGGTTATAAAACCTCAAATCTTCTTCAGTTTGGAACTTGACATCTACTAATAAAAGGGCAAAATGAAATACAAGCTAGCAAAGTATAAGGTTTATGGTAGCTTATGTTTTCTGAAAAATCACACAACAGCAAATATTCAGGGCACCACAGAATTTCCAGGCTGTATAATTCAGTTGTAATCACTCTGAAGCGACAGACAGAGAAAGTGGCTGATCTATATGTATGCAGGAATATACAATAGCTTTTGAAGAACAGAATATACACAGAAGTGAACATTATAAACATAAGCAGATGATTATATGTTAATGTGTATGAACAGTTCAAAAATTGATTACTTTTGATTTTCGGAACTAATTGCTTAAACCATAGTCTAAAGCAGATATGGAAGCTATCTAATATGCCCCAGAGAAGTACTGATATGATGTGGATGTTCATATACCCTGGTGCGGGCTAGTTTAGTCCTCTGGTTAAAGAAAAAAAGAAATAATGTGAGTTCAGAAGTAGAAATTCCTTATACAGTCAATGTAGAGAGGTTGGCATCTGTAAATGGCCAAATAAAACCATTTGCTTCTAAAAAGAAATGTCCAGATTGAAGCTGCCAAAATTAGAAACCACTATAAAACTTGTATGCTTCTCATTTTATAATACTGGCTTAATTATATATTTTTTGTCACAAGGTTCACAGAGGTATTTCTTTGGTGGGTTTTTCTTCGAAGCGTTCGGCATTTACATTTCACACCTCAGACTTCTGGAAGCAATCCATTGTGTCGACTCTAGTGTTTACTTCATTAGTGTGGCAATGAGCAAGCCAGGTAACAAAGTAAGTACCTGGCTAATTATGCCTGCAGATTATCGTGAGCAGAAAATGGAAACTGCTTACCAAAATCAAGCTCTAAGGAAAACAAGGAGTATAGAATTTTCATAACTGCTTTTCAGTATTGTATACGTTTGTTGTTTAACTAGTCCGCAATGGTCAGAAAGCTATCTGTGAGAATCGAAATACCCAGAACCTAAACACTGTCACAGTGACTCAAACACTGAAGTTACTCAAAACAGAGCACTGAAAAAAGAAGGGAAAGCTATGATTCTACCAGAAACTGCAGAACATGTTAAGCATTAGAAACAGGAGGTATTAAAACTCTGATGCCTCATTCTTTTTTAGGTAGGACTTAATGAGAACAGAAAATAGCACAACATTAATCCATTCTTGTGACAAACCTTACAACTTAAATGGGAACTGGTACAAACTGATCTGTCCTTGTTACTGTCTTCTTTTAACGCCACGATCCTCTGCAGTTACCCAAGTGCAAAGTCATACAAACTATTAGCTTTCAAATCAAACTGTACTGTTGGCAGTGGGTCCAGTTAACCGAAACTGCAGTTTCTGTTTTACTAAAAATAGGCAAATAATGAGATACAATGTGCTGAGCCATTTGAATTCAGTCAACAGTAATGGATAGTTCATAGTTAAGTAAAGGGCTGACTTTTAACTCTTGGGTATCTTTTGCTTTCAGGGATGATTTTTCCACAGAGTTTGTGTGTATGTCGCTATATATCTGGAAGCTTTGGGTTAATTAGATGCTTTTGTATTTAAGTACAAAGAAACCCTGAATGACACTATTTATGCTAATTGAGTTGTGTGGGATGTAGTGAACATTTCAAAAAAGGCTATGTGGCTGCATATCACAGGGTTGGAGATTCAAGGTTATTTCAATATACCAGAAGAATGTTTCTGCTGAAACACTACTGTAAGAGAGGCCATGCTGATCAGCTCAAGGCATGTCTCTGAAGTATTCCAATTGATTAGATCTACCCAGGGTTGCTTCCTCACCCCCAACAGTCTCTAATGTCTTTGTGATATTATAAAAAAGGTTAAATATTCATCTCTGATTCTTTGCCTCTTCTGAAGCAAAGGAAATCCCATTTTGCAAAATTATCTTCTTTTTGCAAAGTCAAGATTACTGAGAAATATTAGTCAAGATTTTAATTCTCACCTTCTCAATGAATAAAGAGGAAAAATCTGAATGTGTTTTTAATCATTTTCAGAGAAGTTTAGCACAGCATTAGGAGAGTGTTACGATATTGATTGGCCTAGAAATGACAAATATACCTGTAAAAATGAAATATCAGGTATACCTCAACAATTTCTTAATTCACTCGTTTCTGAAAAGTGGCAAACCTGTGGGGTTCTTCATTTGAAATGTGTTAAAAGCATTTCCTTTTTTAAAAAATAGGGCTCATCTTGTTTTCCCCTCCGTTATTAATCCACATGTAATACATTTCCAGCATTGATATATACAACATCGATGGGCGCATTTTTCAAAAGATCTCTTGATTCCCAAAGCAATTCATATTTAGATGAGATTAAATATGATAAACAAGATAAAATTTCTGAAAGAGTAGAATTAAGAGGAAAAAAAGAAAATAGTACAAGCTATTTCAAACAGTTAAATGTGTACTATAATAGAAATTACAAATTTATCAAGCGGAGGTTGAACCTGAGAAAATGATGAGCTGGTTGACATAGGTTTTAGTTAGTAAAGAATGAAAAGAAGTGTAAAAGAATTAAAAACAATCACCACTGTGTATGGGTAACAACTAGTTAGCTTTATTTAGGGCTTAAGTACCTGGGTAGTGTTATTTGGAAAGATTATGAATTTGGTTGAAGGTGTTTGTGCTGATCTGAATTCTTCAATTCTGTGAGACATTTAGTTTGGAATTATATCTGCTTAAAAACTAAAAACTGATAAACAAAATATAAAACTTTATTGTATTAAAATTCAAATATTTATTTAAAAATGGGAAGGCCAGTTCTTACCGTCTACATTTGTGTTACTAGATCTAAAAGCGCTTCCCAGCTCTGGCTTGAGGTATATGACTTGGTTTTATCAAGGTGAATCAAGATGTATCCCCCACCGCACTGCACACCACAGCCCCCTGTCCCATGCTGCCATCAATGGAAACTATGATGTACAAGCTGAAAAGAGATACTATGTTTGAAAATCATGTTCTGCTACTGATACTTAAGTTATACGCCCAAGAAGTAAAGCCTTTTAACAGTTTTTTAATTAAAGTTCAGAGACAGACCTTTTATCAGGCGTGCTGGGACTCTCACCATGTTTGGGTAAAGTATTTCTTTGAATGCACCAAACATTCTCTTTGAAGAAGCATTCCCTTGCCATTTTCATGACTTTCCTGTGATGCACAGAACTGCAGTATTTGAATTAAACCTACATATTTTCAAATCCACCTGTTTTGTCCATTTTCAGTACGTGTATGCTTAGTCTTGTCTCATAAAGTGTTAGTCAATTAATTGACAATTATGCAAAACCGGAGGGTTTTAATAACTCTCTGCTAACTCACATAACTTGCTTTTTCAAAGTTTAGCTTTAAATTGCTATCCTATTTCAAAAAAGAGTGCATTTGACTAGCCCAAAGACTCTCTTGTTTTCTTCTGGGCTGGGTTTTGTCCCTCAAATTTGTAATTCCCTTCCAGCTACGCTTCAAATGCACTCTTGACCTGAAACATAAATAAAATTGTCTGCACTTCTGCAGACACATTAATCCTACCGTGGTAATTGCGTGTGCGTAAATTGTTATAGAGACACTCACAGACTCATGGACAAAGTGTTTGCTAAAAGGCAAAACTAATTTATTGGGATCTTGGCAAAGGGTAACACTCACATGGGAAATCAAATCTTTTGAACAGCATGGTCAGTTCTGTCTGATGGCAATGGGAGTCTCCACTGCAGTGATCATCGCAGAGACACCTTCAGCCGGATTAGATGAGATTCCAGCTGCTCCATTGTCCTACGTGACCACTCCAGCATACGAATAATCCACTGCTATTGATTACCTTAACTTCATACAAACCATCTCTCAAATATCTCAACTATGTACAAGAAGCTGTCCTATGTGACTATTTTTGCATCTGCATGAGCAGTTTTCTATCGGCTCTTTATAAATATTTTGTCTATGTATAGTTTGATCAGTTCTGCAGTGGGAACTGCCTGGGGGTCTTTGGGATGCTTGACATGGGATACTAATCAGCATATTTAAGGACAACGTTTGGACAAAGCACAGCAGGCCCTGCCTGGGGAAATTGCTAGAACTGTCCAAAATTCCCACCTGGAGAACATCTGTAAAAATCAGGCAGCTGCCTGATGGTGAAGGTGGTGCAGTCAGTCAACTGGTTAAAAGTAGGACCTTTATCCCAAACCAGTTCTCTCACGCGTGCAGATGGCTGGCTGGGGAGTTCCTGGACCACCCAGAGAATTAACTTCACAGCCCTGATGCCCAGCCACACCACTGTTATAACTACAGGGCAGACTGGAATTTCAGCTTGTAACTCAGTAATACCTAGGATTTGTAGCATTTGCCACATAATATATCAATGAAAATGCTTTGGCATATATAAGGTTAAAAAATAAATATACAAATCCAAGGAAAATATGATTGAAGTAAGAATAGAGCAAAATTATGGTTGGGTTTTTTTTTTAATTCTGTAGAAGAGTAGGATTTCCTTATCACTGCCAAGCAGGGTCAGTATATATACGCAAGTGCAGAAAATCTCAACACACACATGCAGATTTGAACAGCACTTCCAGTTCTCTCTATCTTGTATGATAAAACCGCACACCCAGAAAATCTTTTGTGTAGGCTAACATTTGTCTTCACCCTTGTTGTGATGGATTTATTTTTTGTTCATGCTTTTTGTCATCTGACCACAAAATACAGCATACATGATGCATTGCAAAAGAACAGTCTTTCGGAGGATGGAAATGGACAACTAAGCATTTCTTAGCACTAAAAGTAAGAAAATTGCTTCTTACTTTTTCGCTGTCTGTTCTACTGGGATTTGCTTTTGCTGACATATTTTTACATTTATTTCCTTTCTAACATAGAAAAGATCAAGGCTACGGGGCAATGTATTATTGTATTTATTTATAATATTATTATGCATGCAATACGGTGAGCGCTGAACAATTAACTGAGCACTAATAAAACTGAGCCCTGTTGTATTCATTCAGTCCAACTCACTGATTTTTTTTTTTTTTCCTTCCTTAATTTGTTTTGGTTTTGCCTTTTATTTATTTCCTTGCCATACATCCTTGTTTGCTTAGAGATTTGTGTGGACAAAATAAAAACCTGTTTTGCTGTCATTGGTTTATTCTGATTCAATCCTGTCCAAACCCATGGAAAATCCAGCTAGAAGGCAAGTTTTCTTTAAGCCTGCGGTTACCCTTTCCCTAAGCCTCCACCAGCTATGCAAATTAAAGAAACCTTAAAATATTTTCTACCCTATCAGAGCACTAAGCACTTGTTTCCTAGGGCAATGACACTTTCACTCCCTGTGGACTGCCCTTTTACACAACCTTCACGCTTAATTGTGTGCAATCGTTATCTTCTACCTCCGTTCCCTCTTCTTTCCTGTTTTCTTAGCTATAATTGAACTCCATCACACAGAAATTCTTTATCTTGCTGTCTTCAGACCATTTCAACTTTGTGTCTGTTTTCCAAATGTTCAAAATTATATCAAGCATTTTTTTCTTCAGTTTTTCACAAAAATTTTATAAACATTTTAGGGATGTATCTTCAGTTTACAGCTCTCTGCAGTTCTGTGTGTTTCCCCTGGGTCAGTTCACCTCATGGCATCTCTGTAATTCTGGTCCCTCAATTACATTTTAGCATGCAAAAACAAAGGGAGATAAAGTCTTCTCAGATGTTAGACAAAACCTGACACAGATCTTACTAAAGTTTTCTGCCAATAATGATTTTGCTGATAAGCCTCATAATTACTAACACAATACATTCTTTCATATAATGTGTAGAAAATTACAACAGCCTGATTAAGATACTGACAGTGTTACAATGCTGCTTGCATTCATTATCAAGGCTGGACAAGCCACCAAAGTGACTGACGAGTAATTCCATTTTCTAGGAGACTTGATGATTTTTCCAAGGGTAAAATTATGTGTGGGCTCAAGGATGATTGCCTTCAGGGTAGAATTCCATGCACTTTCCTACCTCTGAATCCCCCACACCAGAGCAGCTCAGTTACAACATCCTTATTTGGGAAATGAAGGAAATCCTTAATCTCTTCACCAGAGAGGCTGTGCTTGTTATCCTAGAGAAGCATAAGAATCATAGCTCAACTGATCCTTTTATGTCCACCTCAGAGCACCCAAAGAGTTTAAACATGATTCAGCCTACTCATTTCTATATTAAGTACCGAATGTCTTGGAGAGTGATTGTATTGCAAAAGGCAGATGACTGCCAGTGTGGTGGTTTTTCTAATTAATCCCTAAGGATTAAGAGCTGTGATCTGAAATTTTGACCAGTCAAAGAAAGAAATTAACTTTAAAAAAGAAAAGCTTTGTTATCAGTAAAATGTAGGTATGCAACGTGATATGTAATGCTTTGGGTATGATTTAATGTCTATATAATTAATATAAATTAATTATAATCTCTTAAATATTAAGAGATACTTCTTCAACAAGTGTAGTTCTGCACTCAGATATGTAACAAACAAAAGACTGTCCCTGTCTTGCATAAACAAAAAAGCTGTATAATATCTGTGATTAGGATAGTTGAGTTCAAATTTTATCTGCTAAAAACCTCCACTTACATGATTTCCATGTCCAAAAGCATAAGGATTGACTCTGATAATTTTTCCTACAAAAAAGAAATGTCTTCTTTTTGACAGTAAAATGAAGAGAATTTGGCACTTGAGGAAGACCGTTAACTTCTATGACTTCTTTGTGTTGTGGCATGACTCGGGATATCCCTGAATCTGCAGCTGAGGCATTCCACAGCATAAAATATCTTGTAGCAAAGGACTTCCTTGCTGAACAAAGAGTAGAATTAACTGCTCTCAGACAGACTGAGGCAATTCAACACTTTTAGAGCAGCCAAGTGAGGGGACTTTTCATTATTTCTTGGTCCCACCAAAGTTAGGAAGTGTAGTGATCCCATGTAAAAAACATTTGCCAGACAGGAGGAACATTTGCCGGACAGGAGGACAGAACCTTTTTGGAACAAACCAAGGAGAGACCATAATTCTTCTGAAATGGTAACTACAGCCTAGATCACTTTTAATGGTGGTTAGAGGCCTAAGTTTACTTTTCTGAATCAAGCCTTACGTGACCAAGGGCCAAGGCTCAAGTTATCTGTATCTCAAAGCTCAGTTCATTGCCGAATGGCTGTGCAATATTCAACTGGTTTTATCACAAAGGTGGTTGCTGAGCTGCGAGAGACTATGCAAGGTAAAGGCAGGCAAGATTAGTAGAGTGAAAACAGAAACAGAACCATTGAGATGGTAATAGCAGCTCAGGGTTGTAGAAGAAAAACACCAACACACAAAAAAAAGCATAAAAACTTAAGTAGAAAAAAACAGGGAGATGGGAGATCTCAACTTGGCAATATCAAGGATTAGGCCATTCCAAGGAGCAATGGAAGCCAACTCTCCCTCAGATGACTGAGACCCAAGTTAGCAGTAGGCTAGGATAGTGAGAATATGAATGCTTAGCCCAGTATCTTGCAAGTCCTAGCTCTCAGCTGTATCTATTAGCCAGTAAATAGTTTCTGGGTGCTCAGGAGAATGTGCATCTTGCTCTCAGAGTCTCTTTGTGCGCAGCAAAATATGCCCGGAAAAAAAGTGTGGTTCAGTGAGGGAAGGTTGCACCAGGAGACTACCACAGGACGAGCTGAATCACTCTCCAGAGGTTAACTTTCAGGCAGGTAATACGAGAGACAGGTACAGCTGATCTTTAGAGCAACCTTAGCACTGCTGTGAACAGATAAATCAATCAATGCAACCAGCCAGCCAATGAGGGATCTTTTGTTCTTTGATATCCACATCTTCTAGTCTGGTAGAAGTGGTTAAAAAATTCCCCTACAACAGTTCATATCTTTGGGGGAGAGATTTTTACTCTGGTTGCCTGCTCAGGGAAACTTTGCTTTATTACTTGTTAGACCACATTGTTAATTTATTTTTTTTGCAGGGGTTGTGGACAGATTTATACTTTCAGGTTATTTTTTGCAAACAAAAGATGAAATTCTTTTTTTTTTTTAATTTATGTAGCACCAGAAAGACAGGACTAAACAAGCAGATACAGTGCTTATGGTTTTATGCAATCCTGTTAGTACCTTCCAAATTAACTTGCCATGGATCTGAAGGGTTTTGAGCCTCCATTTGCTTAAAACAGCACAAAATCTAGGTTTATTCCACCTCACTTTAGGCTTCAAACTGACATATTTGTGTTAGGAGCATAGCCACTCAAGGCTCCCTCTCTACTTGTTGGAGAGAAGTAGGCTCTCCACAGCATGATTCAGATCTTAGCTCATTTGAATTTCTCTCTTGAGGTGTCATTCTGTTAAGTACAGAAATAGCTTATGCCATTTTTGTGCCTAGGTTAGGCTCCTCAGGAAGGTGCCAAAAGCTAAGTGGAATGAATCTAGATTAAATTTTCTGACAAAGAGTTTAGGTTAAAAGACAAAAAAAAAAAAAAAAAAAAAAAAAAGCCCTTCCAATGATATACATCATATCTGAAAGCTGTTAACTTACTCAAAAGGGAGAATAAACTTCAGACTTCCTTTCAAGCTTACTCCCTAATTTCCAGGAGCATATGGCCTGTTAAGTCACCTGGCTGCAGTTGCGTTCAATCCGAACTTGTGTGCCTGTGTTGTCCTGTCAACCAACAGATTGGTACTTCATTGCTTGAGAGTTACATGCTGATGTGCTATCCGTGTTCAGACCACACTGTGTAGATTTTTGCTCAGTTCTTCTGCTATGAGCTGCAAGGTTATGCAGGGTTTTGGTTTTGATTCTCCTCCCCTAAGGTCTGAACAGCTGACACTCTCAGCCATCTAATTCCATGAGAGCAAGGAACGCAATCAGAACCCAAACTGCCTGAAGTAATGGTATATTTGATCTGACTTATAAAAGATATGTGTTTTTCCAAGTATTATTGCAACACTTCCTCAAAGTGCTACAGTTAAAGCCAAAGTGTCAGAATGCAACACACCTCCAGACATCGGTGCTTTGTAAAACAAAACAAAACAAAATAAAATTCAAGAATGGAACGGGAGTCCTCCCACCTACAGCTTCTATATGTTTCTAAAGATATTTTGGTCTAGAAATGATATAACTCTTTGTCAAAATTGGGGCAGAAATTCTACTTTGTTCAGATCTAGGACACAGAGCTCACACTGTGTAGTAACCATAAGAACTAGATGAATTATTGATGAGCAAAACCAGAATATTAATTCACAAAGGAGTAAGATATTTTTGTTTTTAATGTCTTCTCATGCTAGTGATAAAATATCCTACATCATTTGGTACGAGCCTCATTAAATATCTGCATCCCATGCCTTTCAAAACTCAAGCTTTAATGATTTCTAGCCTCTATTTCAGCTTTCAATGCTGGCAGTGAAATCAAGATACATGAATTATTAAGATTAAAGATTTTGCTAAAACGATGGGCATTCAGTCCCTCTGTCTAGCATTGGTAAGTCCTTCTATTCACACATTTTTCCACCTTACAAAAGCAATTGACAGAGATTTCAAATAAACTTATATTTTCTCCTTCCTGTATATTTTGTTTTTATTTTAATTGTAGGCTTTTGTCTGGACTACATAAAACATACAGAGAGAATAAGCATTTCTCGGATCATTTCTCTAGACCACGGAAGATCAAGGTCCTATGTCAATAAGAGTTGATACTCATATTGCCCAGTTAGCTGGAAAATGCCTTAGTTACCAGACTGTAAAAAACTCTGGATTTTTTTTTCTCTCCATCCTTCCTCCTAGATTGGCAATAGATAATGAAAAAAACCCAACCCCTAAAGCAAGAAACAATAAAAAAAAAGTCTGATTTTGCAGCCTAGTAAGATAGCATTGTCCCTAAGATGGTAAAGTTCTGAGTTTTCTTTCAGTGTTGCTTAATCAGTCTATCTATTTAACCTTAAATGAAAATTCGTAAACCATCTTGAAGTATATGTGTTCTAACCCATACTTTGTGGCACTGAAATTTTGTCTAAAACGAGACTTACCTAGAATTTAAAGAGAATCTGTTATTACTCTCTAGAGCTGTTAAAATAAATGAAGTCAGATAGGTGAGTTGGGGAAATAGACTTGGATTTCTTTGCCACTCAGAGTATTTCAGTCAAAGCAATGAAACAACTACCATTTTCAACAAGCAAAAGAATATCATGGAATCACAGAATAAAAAAAATATTCTGGCCAGAAGGGACCTCTTGTAATCTAGTCCAACATCCTGCTCAAAGCAGGACTAATTAGGCCAGGTTGTGCAGGGCTGTGTCCAGTCAAGGCTTGATTGAATACCTCCTGGGATTGACATTCCACCCCTCTTTAGGCAATGTGCTCCAGGGTTTGGCCATCCTCATGCTAAACATATTTCCAATATCTAATCGGAATTTACCATGTTCTGACTTGCATCCTTTGCCTCTCACACTATCACTGGACACTTCCAAGAGGTGTCTGGCTCCATGTTCCCTGTATCTTCTGATCAGGTAGCTGCAGAGAGCAATAAGGTCTCCTTCAGCCTTCTTTTCTCCAGTCTGAATCAACCCAGGTCTCTCAGCTTCCCCTCGTCATGTCCACCAGCCCCATGGCAATCGTGGTGTCCTGTGCTGGACTAACTCCAGGATGTCCATGTCCTCTTCCAATGGCGAGCCCAAAACACAGCACTGTAGTCATGGTCTCGCCAGTGCTGAACAGAGGACAAGGATCACTTCTCTCAATCTGCTGACTACAGTCTTGTTTGAACAGCCCACAAGGCAATTAGCCTTTGCTGCAGGCATGCACTGCTGTTTCATGACCCGCTCTAGTGGCTACCAGCTTCTGCAAAGCTGCTTTCCAGCTGGTTGAGCCCCAGCATGTACCAGTACATGGGTTTATTCCTCCCCCGGAGCAGACTTTTGCATTTGCTTTTACTGAACTTCCTGAGGTTCCTGTTAGCCCATTTCTCCCACCTGTCCAGGTCCCTCTCAGGAACAGCCCTGCCCTCCAATAGGTAAGTGCTCTTCCCACTCTTTGGGGTTGTCTGCAAATTTGCTGAGAGCACACTCTGGCCCACCATCCAGGTTGTTAATAAAGATATGAAGACGCATTGGTTCCAGTACTGATTCCTGAAGGACCCCACTACCTGCTGTCCAACAAGTGGACTTTCCACCACTAATCACAGGTCTTTGAGTCCAGCAGTCCAGCCAAGTTTCCACGCACCTTACTGTCCACATATTCACCCTATATCTCCAAAGTTCAGTGCTAAGGAAACTATGATGGACGGTGTCAAAGACCTTGCTCACATCAAGGTATGCAGCACGCACTGCCCTCTCACTGTTCACAGCAATAATCACTTTGTCACGGAAAGCAGTTATGTTGACCAGGAATGACGTACCCTTGGTAAATGCGTGCTAGCTGCTTCCAGTTACCTTACTGCATGTGTTTAGAAATAGCTTCTGATAGGATTTGCTCCGTAACATTCCCAGGGATGGAGGTGAGACCTTTACCTGGATCTTCCATCTAAAAGATGCACGTGATGTTTGCCTTTTTCCAGTCATCAGAAATCTTCCCTGATTTCCATTAATTCTTGAAAATGATAAAGGTTGTCCCCTCAGCAACATCAGCCAGCTCATCTGGTACCCTTGGATACATCTCATTTGGTCATAGAGGCTTGTTTATGTCTAACTGGCTAATATTAAAAAACTAGAAGAGAGAAGTCTGTGTTGGAACCATCTCTGGAGACATCTGAATGCTAAGAGAACTTAAATATAAATGTAAACCTTTGCTTTAAATTTAAGCAGAGCAGATTTTGCTCATCAACTATAAAATCATTCAAAACATTATTTTGTTTGATTGGCCTATAGCTGATCTATTCTTCCCACAGACATCTTTGACTCCTCCCAAGTAGAAAGGGAAGTCCTACCTAAATGGGAATTTCCTACCTGTCAAAATTTTGAGGATGAGAGAAAATGTATTATTCAGTTAAGCTTTAAACCATTTCCACGCCTTTAAACAGCTCTAGCTTCCATACCATATCATTCTACTTTTCCATTCTTTCTTCTATCTTTTTTTTTTTTCTTATGTCATTCCCAACTATATCAACTGCCCAGAACACTTTTCAGGCTTTGCAGTGTATTGGTTTGATAAAGCTCTGTTTTAAAATCTTTTTCTTTTACAAGTCTTTTGGTCATTCATATAAATTTCCACAGGTTTTCACCAGGTCTTAGATTCATCAAACATATTTTCTGAACTTTGATATGTAGACCACAGGTTTAATGATCACTACAATAAAACCCTATTTGAAGCAATAACAGGATGTGTTGGAATAATGTTTATACTGCATCAACAGACATTTAAACCGAGAGTCGTCTTTTTAACTCATGTCATTGTTATCAAAAATATTCCAAGCAAATGACTTAATTCTATCATTCCAGTTTTGTTCCCAAATTTGGTTTATTCAGTCAGGGGAAACTAAAGCTGCTTGCAATGCTAATTTATTTTGCACAAACCACTTTAAGTGGCGTAATCATTGGAAAGTAAAGAGCTATTAGACTGCATGCAATGAAAGGAAGGGTAAAGCATATTCTGCCCTGTAATCAGCTGTTGGTAAAGGATATATATTTTGGCTTTGAGTTATTAAATAAAAGTTTGGAGTGAAGTGTAAAGGAAGAGAGAAAAAACAATTTATTTTGGGTCGATTGCGTTGTTTGCTTTCTATGAGAACATAGCTGTGAATCATTGCCTAGATTCCAGTTGACAGAAAAACGAAGGATTAGCAGTACGTGGACACATGTAGACATTTAACCCACAACACTTAACATGGTTAAACTCCCGTATCTTTAACTGGCAGCCAAGGAGAATTATTTGAGTGGATAAGAAAATTTATAAAACTAAAGCCAAGCCCAGCCAAAGCATGAAGGAAAGGTCCCCCCACCATCACACCCCTCCCCAGTGGAGAGGGCAGGATGCTGGTAGCTCCATGTGCCAATTCCACCTCACTGTCTGAGGACTGGCACTGTCAGTCTTAGATCCAGAGGGACGCGGGAAGGGTAAGCATAACCTCGAGAAAAGGGGTAGCTCCTACTTAATTGTAGTAGCAATTGTACTACAAAATCTCATAGCACTACTGTGACTGGACTGCTGATAACTCTTGTGCTTTAATTGAGTTGTTAGGATTTGAATTAGGCTAATACTAAATTATTTGTTCCACATATATACACTGTACTCAATTACTGCCTATAACAAGGTAACACATCATACCTACACACACAGCAGAACAAAGTGCTTTTAAGCAGTATCATTTGCAGTTGTGTTTCATAAATTTCATCACCCCATGAGCAATCCTAAAATCTTATTTCACAACTCATTCTCTGTTCTTTTTAAGGATAAGGGGGACAGGTCCGGCTTCAGAAGAGAGGTAAGATGCCAAGATACATTTACATGAACATCTACATGACTACAACCTGAGCTGATTCTGTTCTTTCTTCACTGCTTCATTAAGTGAAATAAAGGCAAATTCTTAGGTTTGTTCAGACCATGTTTCTTTTTCCCTATTTTTGGCATTAAGACTTGAGAAATAGTTCACTGAAATGGTTAAAACTGAGTTTAAGAATCTCGATAACTCCTGGTGTTTTCCTATTTCTCTTATAAGTAGTCTTTTGCCTTTCTTTTTGGAGATTGTATTTAGACTCATTTGGGAATATTTAGCTGTAAGACAAACGTTACTCAGCTCACCCTAATCCCTCTCAATAGACAAGGGTGTTATTAGATTTCTCTGGCTTCTTCTTGTATTCATATACAGATTTTGTTCCAAAGCAAACTAGGACTCATCAGAAAAGAAAGAATGTGTCTACATTTCTTCTTTTGGCTTCACAGAATCATTTAGGTTGGCAAAGACCTCTTGAGGGTCTTTAGTACAACCCCCTGCTCAAGCAGGATCAGCTGCAGCAGAATGCCCAGGACCATGTCCAGCTGGATTTTTAATATTGCCACAGATAGAGACCCCACAACCTGTCTGGACAACATGTTCCAGTGTTTAACCACTCTCAGAGCATAATTTTAAAAAAAAAAAAAGGTGTTTTCCCATGTTCAGATGGAGTTTGTGTTTTAATTTGTGCCTACTGCCTCTTGGTCTGTCAGTGGTTATAAATGAGAAGAATCTGGTTCCCTGATCTTCATTCCCTCCCAAGCAGGTGTTCACATGCATTGATAAGAACCCACCTGAGCCTTCTCTCTTTTCCAGACTGAGAAATCCCAGCTTTCTCAGCTTGTCCTCATGTGAGATGCACAAGTACTTTCATCGTCTTTGTTGCTGTGCTCCAGTAAATCCATATCTTTCATGGACTGGGGAGCCCAGAACTGGATACAGCACTATGAGATGCTGCCTCACTGGTTCTGAGTAGCAAGGAGGGATCACCTCCCTCAATGTGAGGGCAGATCCAGGATACTGCTGGCCTTTTTTGACGTAAGGATGTATTGATTGCTTTTGGTTCGTTTATTTTCCACCAGGACCCCAAGGTCGTTCTTTGCAGATCTGCTTTCCAGCTCTTCAGCACCCAGCATGTACTGGTACTTATTCTTCCACAGATGCAGAACTTGGCACTTCCTCTTGTTAAAATTCATGAGATTCCCCATGGGTCAGTTCTCCAGCCTGACGACATCCCTCTGAATGACAGCACACTTGTGTGGTACACCAGCCACTTTTCACAGTTTCGTACGATCTGGGAACTTGCTGAGGGTACACTCTGTACCGGGATCTAGGTCATTTATAAAGATGTTGGACAGTACTGGCCCTTATCGACCTTGGGATACACCACTAGTGACTTGCCCCCAGATGAACTTTGTGTCACTGATCACAACCCCTGGGCCCAGCCGTTCAGCAGGTTTTTAAATATACTTTACTCTCCATTTGCCTAACCTGTTCATTGTCAGCTTGTATATCATGATGTCTTTACTAAAATCAATATAAGCAATATCCCCTGCTCTCCCCTCATCTACCAAGAGAGTAACCTCATTATAGGCATCTATCAGATTGTTCAAGCATTATTTCCCCTTTGTAAATCCATGCCAACTACTCCTAATCACCTCCTTGTACTTCATGTGTTTGGAAATTCTTTCCAGGAAGAAAGGGCAGATAATGCTGGAGAGAGAGGAAGAGTAAACAAAAAGTGAGAAACAGAGGGAATACCAATGTCAGGAGAAGGAGGAACTCCATGGCAGAACAGATATTCTCTGCAGCCCAAGGAGCCCATGATTGAACAGATGACTGTTCCTCAAGGAACTGCCACCCATAGAGAAACCATGCTGGAGAAGATTTTCCAGACAGGACTTTCAGCTCATGGAAGAGCCCACAGTGGAACAGATGGATATTCCTGAAGGACTGCAGCTTGTGGAGGTACCATACCAGAGCATAGGAAAAGTGTCAGAAAGAAGGAGAGGCAAAGAGAAACTGCTGTGTACTCACTGTACCACCACCACAACCCCCATTCCCCCTGTGCTGTGGTAGGGATGGGAAGAAAAGAGAAGGGGAAATTCTAACGGTAACTGCTCAGCAGAGGTAATTTGTGACCAAGGAATGGCCTGACACGGAGGGCAAGGAGGCCCAACTGCAAGAAGGGTTAAACTGGCTGGAAGCAGGAATGCCAGAGGCAGAACAGACTCCTTGCAAGGGAGTGAAGTTTCCCTTGGTGATGAGATAAGAAACAGCTTCAGCATTGTCTTGTAGCTATTCTGGAATGGGAGAGCTCAGGGGCCACCTTTGGGCAGCAGAGGGATGAGTCGTCAGAAAGGAATGATTTACATGGAGTCTGGGAAAGGAGGAAGGAAAAGTGTTGGTTTAATGTTGTTTTTGTTTCCTACTACACAAATCAGCAGTTAATTTGTTACTGATTAAATATTTTTAAGTTAATTTTCTCCAAGTTCAGTCAGTTTTGCCCATAACAGTAATTGGGAATCAATCTCCCTGCCTTTATCTCAAGCCATGAGTGTTCCTGTTCTTCCTATTTTTTCCCCCATCCCACTGAGGGGATGGTGGGATTGAGCAAGCAGTTGGATGGGCTAGCCAAGGCTAACTCACCACAAGATATATAGCAGATACCCACCAACGGTGGCAGCCATGTTGGTCTACCCATTAATCTTGACCCACAAGCTCTTGACCTATTCCTGACCTAATGCCAGGTGGAGCTCCATGCATTCCAACTGCTCTCACATAAAGGGCAACTTCCCCTCTTCATCTTCCCAGCCTGTCCTTCCTGAAAAGTCTGTATCCCTCTATCCCAGCACTCCGGACATGTGAGCTATTCCACTATGACTCCATGATCACAGTGAGGTTATAGCCCCGTACCTACAAACTTGTAACTCCTGTTTGTTTCCCCATGCAGCGTACAATAGTGTAGATGCATTCCAGGGAAGCACTCCAGTGTGCCAACTCCCCAGCACAGGCTTGAGAGCTTTCCCCGCAATGCCATTCTGCAGGCACTTCCTTCTTTACATGCCTACACTAAAAACATTCCACATCAGCTCCGTTTCATTGATTGCTATTCCCCTTCTGTTTCCATCACCTTTGCCCACCCTATCCCTAGCTTCCTTACTTGTTCCTTGAGGAATCACTGCCTCTGCCATCATTTCTAGTTCAGAGCTCTTCCCACCAGGATGATCAGCCTATTGATAAAGATGCTTTTGCCCTACGCAGTCAAATGGATCCCATCTCTTTCAAGCAGCTGCAGACCCTCAAAGGGATTCCCTTGGTTGTCGAAGCCAAAACAGTGTTGCAGGCATCAGCTATGGAAGCAGTTGTTAACTTGCAGGATCCATTAAGTCCTCCTCAGACCCTTCCACCTCACCAGCAGGAAGAAGGAGAACATCTGATCCTCCCATATCCTTGACCACTGCCCCAGAGCCCCGTATTCACACTTGATACTTCCCAGGTTACCCTTGGCAGTATCATGGGTGCCTGGAAGAGCAGCAAGCGGTAGTTGTCAGAACATTCAATGAGCCTTGGTAGCCTCTCCACAACCTCCTGAATATGAGCCCCTGACAAACAGCAGGCCTCTCTAGATGAGGAATCAGGTCAGCAGATGGAGTCCCCTACCACAGTCACTCCCTGCTTCCTTCTGATGGTTATGAGTAGCTCACACTTAGCAACCAGAGAGGCTCCATTTGACAATGCTCCCAGCTCCTCGTCAGCTATGGGGGCAGTGAACTTATTCAGTAACTGCAAGTCACAAAGTGGGGCATGAGGTGACGTCCTCCTGGTTTCCAGCCTTCATCATGATGGGAATTTCTATTTTCTGACTCCATAGGCACAGGCTCTTTCCACCCCTCTGTAGCTGAAGGTTCAGGCTCTTGAAGAGAGAGGTCTTCCCAGAGAAGACCCCATCAACCTCTTTCTCATCCCCTCTGATGCTAAATGGTCTCCTCAACTTTTCCTGCAGATGTTTCACTTAGTGCCAGAAGGAGCAAGCTTCCTAGCCTCCTCTTCCTCATGCCCTGATCCACAAACTGCTATATCTCTTTACTACCTCTGAGAGCTGTTCTCTGGACCAAGCTGTTACATAGGCATCTCCCTAGAGTGGGCTAAAAGGGTGCTTGACCCTCCCTAATCAGGGGTCAGCTAGAACAAAGGCTCCAGGCATCCTTTGATCAAGTACAGCTGTCAGAGTTTTTTTAGGAGCTGTGAGAGCTGCCTCTGCCTTAGCCTGGTCACACGGAAAACAGCAGAAAGTTGTTAAACTGCTAAGGAGACCAAAAAAACTGTTAAGAAGACCAAAAGCATCCCGCATTTTACTAACAGAGCATGGCCTGTAGATTAAGAGAAGGGATTATCCTCGTCTACACAGCACTCAATAGATCACATTTAGAGTACAGTTTCCAAAACAATTGGAAGTATTTTATCTTCCCCAATACAAGGAATACGTTGATACGCTGGACTGAGTTTAGCAGAGGCCACCAGGATGCTTGTGCATTGGAGCACTTGTCCTGTGAGGAGATACTGAGGGAGCTGAGCTTGTTCAACCTGCAGAAGAAATGGCTTCGGCTGTTGTTAGAGCAGCACCGAATGTATACGGGGAGAGAGAGACAGGCAGGAGGGCAAGAGAACAGGCTTAAAAGGAAACAGGAGCTGTTCAGACTGGGTAAAGTGTGGACGTAGTCTGTATTCATAGTTATATGTCACAGTAGTCTTCTAGCATGTCATAGCTATAATATTCCTTTATTGACTCTGGGAAATTAAATAACATTAATTAAATATAAAGAAAAGTGACACAAACCCCATTTAATTGGTAACTAAAAATAGTAAAAAGCATGTTAATAGTGTTTTCTGGTTTTTGCAGTACTAGTAAGAGCATATGTACAAGAAGAAATACAAGAATGATTAATATAAGACTTTCTTTTAGATGGAGAGACAACAAACCAGTAGGTGATAGATAGGCAGTTGGAAATGAACCACTGCAATCATGGTTTGATCAGGAAAAAGTATTAGTTCAATCTGAAAAATCAGTATCTTTATATACAGCTGGGTCCCCAAACTGTCATTAATGAGTAGTCTATTATAGTTGAAAAATGAATAGTACCTTATTATTGACAACTGTAATATCATTATACTTGCTTTTTATACAGGTAGTATGATACTGAATTATTTCATGTCTTCTAATATCTTACATGCCAGTTGCTGCTAGACACACACAAAACAACTCCCCATTTCTTCGTTGTCACCAGAATTTCTATCATTGTAATGTTTTACAATAGTTTGGAAATCCTGGCTATATTTAGGTATTCATCTGTGAAAAGAAAAGACGAAAGTAGAGAACTTGAGCTAAATAAACTTTTCATATAAATAGCAACTAAGATTTTAAAGTTGGATCTGAACTTTTAGAGAATTCCACTGAAGATGAGACATTAGTATTCAATATAATTGAAGCAAACCAATCTACGGAAAGATCATTTCTCACGGAGGAAAAAAAAGATCAGTCTTCTTGAAATGTTTCATTTGTATTCATTGTTAGACTAAACCAAGTTCTTATCCTCCCTCTTTTATGCTTCTTTTTAATTATTATTCAGCTGCATGGGTTTGATAGGTATAAAATAATTGTATATTTACAACAGAAGAGTGTATATTTCAGGAGTAGCCTCGATGGAAAGTGCTATTTGAGTTCTATTTGGTGATTAGTATCAAAATGCCTGTATTTCTCTGTCATTTCTCTTATTAGCATGGGGTTTTTTTTTCCCTACAGAGTAACAAAACTTTTCTATATGTGCTTTTCTTTCCAATAATTTTATTTTCCTTCTACAATATTCCTAGTCTATAACTGGAAAATCAACAGCAGTCATGCTTAAGTATGGTGGATGTGTTTGTGATACAAGATCTCATAGGATTTTATTTTTATCTTACTAAATAGAATTTTTAAATTACAAAATAAATGTATGCTTAAGGCATCTGAATGTCATTCATATTTATATTTTTCAAGGGTACTCAAAGTAAATAGGCGCACTTATTTAAAGAAAAGTGCTTTGTATGGGGCATGTTGGATTTGCCAGAATCCATGTGCCGCATCTATAGCCTGTAAATTAACGGCCAGCAAACTGATTAATGTGGATGGATAACCTACCTCTAAAGCTCTGTCTATAAGGTTTCGATACGGACGAGTGAATTATCGGTATATACAATGCCAAGGAATTAATGGCACTAGAACTTATCATGTATATATAGTGGAAAATAAACTTTTTTAGTTTGTTGCAATAATGTTGGCTAAGAATTGCCTACCTGGAATGCAATGATGTTACAAAACAGACAACCATGATTTCTATTGTTTAGTCAGCAACAGCTTGTATTCGGCTGCAAATGTTTTGAATTGTGCCAATAATTCTGTGATTGAATAATTTCAGTTATGGAAAGTTGAACAAGATTCAAATATTGCTGCAATGCCGGTTTTAGATGCTAAATAACACCCAAATAAGAAAAGAAAGAGGAAAAGAATGACTTATTGGTTAATGATTTCAGAAGAAGATGAGCTGTTTCAGAGCAATACTTTTGCTTATTATCAAAATAAAGCATTCTGTGCATTCTAGATAATTAGAATTTTTATCTAGACATGAACATGATTAAAGTATAGACTGTCAATTAAGAAGGATCTTTTCCATGTAATTGCTTGCATCACACAGTGCACGGAACATCCCAGTTCATCCTTCACGTATCAGACAATTATCAAGCACAGATATAACTTTATTCTCCTCTTAATCTATACCAGGGTTGCCATTAGTTCTTTTGTCTACATGTTATAGTAATCTGTCAGACTGCCGTAATAATTTTACTTTATGCACCAAAATAATAAATCTACCATAGGCACAGTTTACAGGAAAGGTGTTTTATCCTGTGAATGTAGCACTTGCTTAACACCTTAGATCTACAAATAATTGAATAATTTCTTCTATAATGTGTGTCCTGATTAATTTTGATATCTTGATTTTTTGTCAAATACCTTTAGCTCCTGTCTTCCTCTTCTCTCTGGTCAAGACAGCTCATCTAGCATGAAGATTCATTCTGCTTTATTTAGGAGCCCATGTGAAGTGGGCCCTTTTTCTGGAGAAGTTGGGACAGTGGTCTCCAGGGGAAAAAAAAAAGCGAACAAATACACAACAAAACAAACCACAAACACCCCCCTCC
>VYZV01027186.1:20182-31779 GCA_013401275.1 Pandion haliaetus | reverse complement strand
GGCAGGAAACACAGCAAGCCCCTGTAAGCTGCAGGGAGGTTTCTGGTGTTAAGAGTTGGCCTTGCTAATAAGCTTATAAATGCTCTGTGAGATGGAATTGATATGTACTTACACTTGGAGAGAATGAATTATGATACATCCAGAGGCACAACTATAACATTGTTTTATTAAACATGAAGGCTTATTAATAATAAAATTGTAATTTTGCTAATTTTGTAAAAGTAAATTTCGAGATTAAAGAATCTCAAGGCAAGGGGTACAGCTGCAAGCTCGCTCACCAAACCCCTACAAAGCTTATTAGAAACATAGGCTCAAAACACAGCAACACAGTTTTAAGCCTGAGCCTCTGAGAAAAACCAAGAGTAACTGTGAACTTGTAAATAACTAAATTGTCACTTTAGCTACAGACCTGAACAGAAAAATCCAAACTTAGTTTGATCTGAAATAAAAGTCAAAAAATAAATTTTAAGCTGAAAAAGATATTTGGGACTAGGAAAAACAGATGTATTCAATCCTTCCAAAATGTTGTATTTCCAAATACTAGTGAAAAAAGCAAAGCAACAAAGGTATGAAATAAGAAATAGGCAAAAATTCTCTTTTACCTACTGTGCAATTGAAGCATTCAGTCAGAATTAAGAAAATGCATATCCTCTGCCATTTTCATAGTCCCTGGGAGTCTAACTTTAATAAATGCACTCTAAGGGGTTTTTATACCATTGGATGTATTTGTTCTTCTGTTGAAACTGTTCTCTCAGAAAAAAGTATTTACATATTCAATTAGTTGGAGGGGTTAAAAAAAAAAACCTACTTACTAACCAGTAGGGAAACAATCTAGTCCCTAATTTAATTATTATTTTACACAAAGTAAATTTAGTGAATTTAATGCTGACAAATCCAGATTGGACTTGATGTCTTCTTTCCAACCAGAAAAATGTGCAGGTTCTGTACAAGCCTCCTCACCAGAGAGGACATTCTGTGGTGTGGTGAACATCAACCTTGGAAGCCCCCAGCATTCTAAGTATAAAAACCACTACTGGATTGAGACAGTTGTCCACTTCAATTCCAGGCAAACTTGGTGAATCACTTCACAAATCTCATCTGTCTGGTTATCATAAAAATCTACTCTCATTCTCCCAGAGCAGAGAATATGAAACACTATGTGTAAAGTACCAGTATTTTTACAAAGACTGGTCTATAGGTATGCATTTTAAAGATGAATGACAGAAGTCAGAGTTTGTGTTTAATTTCTACGAAAATCACGTAAAACTTTTCCTTTAGCAATCTGTAAAATGAAAAAAAGGCTAGTCATGGTAATTGCCAGGGACACTTGTAATGATGAATTAAATAATTTTCATTCTGTAATACTTTTGGAGATCATTACTTGGATTGTCTTGTACTCATTTTTGTAAGTTAAAACATGTCTGATGCATTAATGAAATTAAATACTTTTACCTCACTTTAGTGCTTTCTTAAAAAAAACAAAAAAAAACCCAACACTTGTAAGGCCTGATCCGGTATAAATAAGTAGAGGTAACACAGAGGAAGACACATCCCCCACTGGTTTAGGAGGATTACGCCGTCATCCAGTGTGACTTCTTTACAAGGTGGGAACACCTCCACTCCAGCTGTCACTACCAATAAGAGAAGAAAGTACCCACTTTTCACCAAATCTGAAGCCTGATAATAAAGGACTGCAAAATATCAGACACAGGAAGGAGCTCTGTGGCAGCTGATTCAGTGTTTTGAGAGTGCCGCTCCGTAGCAACTCAGTTCTTCCTATTCACACAATGGGGCTATAATAAATAGGAGTTTATATCAGTGATTCATTTGCACATTGAAGATTTCCCTGAAACCCTCATCTCTCCTGGCGACACCCAGCCCTTCTATTTCAATGACCCTATAAAGAAATAAGGCTATTGCTGCAAGAGTTTGTGGCTTACTTCTCAATACATTTTGCACAAATTCAGTCCCACCTTTATCATGCCCAAAACCACAAAACTAGGATTGGGGTAAATCAGCAATAGGTATTTAGGAACCAAAAGCAAACATCACATGTTGCATGTTTATATTACCACTTTTTTTCCCCCACGTGCAATCAACTACGTGGAAATAAAACCTCATGTTAAAATAACTTTTTGCAACACCAGTTTTGTTTTTAGGTTGGGACTTCTGCCTCAAATTACAGTGAAGGGATTAACTGAATGAATGGACAAGTTGATTTTCTGTGCACTATAGAAAATACCAGTAACAATTGAATGGTATTCTGCAGAAGAACAAAGAAACGCACAGTTACATACCTCAAAGTGATACAGTGTTTACTATTTGTTCACAGAAAGTTTGTCATAAATCATGGATGAATGTAATTGCAGCACTGTAATTACAGTACTGTACTTTAGAAAGGCATGGTACTGTGATAATTTAGAGATTACTTAAGCAGTAAAAAACCATGGCAAGCTATATAATTCTAGAATATCAAGTCAGCAAATGCAAAAATGGCAAAAGATGATTTTAAGAAAGGTTTTTAAAAACCTCAGTGGGATAGCTGTGAATCCAGATTTTATTTAAGAGAAACCACTAAAACCTGGGGAGAGAACAAGTTCCTCAGGATGGCCCTGGTTTTGGCATGGTGCTTGCCGTTTCAGTAAGACACACAGAATACATGTTTTCCTACAACAAAAAATAAGTTGGCAAATATTTTTTTTCCAAAGACAGAACAGAAAAAGATACCACATTAACGGTATATATCTCAACAGCTAGGATAATGAAATCAGATAAGTGATCATTGTTTGAACCAATCTTTACAGCACACAGCAAATAAGAAGACACAGGCAAATGGCAAGTTGGGGGCAAATCACCAGGTGACCCCTCCACTGAAGAGAATTTAGCTTAGCATATTGCATGGTTCTTCTCATTGCTACACAGACATATACAGAGACAGCCTAGCCTGTATGTTAAGTGTCATATATACATTACAGCCATGGGTATTATAATTTAAAGCATGAGGCTGTAATTTCATGAAACAGCTTGTGAGAATTCTACAGTATCTCATGTAAGGTTTAAGGTAATGTTCAAAATTAGCGAGCACTATGGCTCTTACATTGTTTTGTTAGCCCTGTTAAATTGTCACACAGAACAACGGCAGGTATCCTCAAAGAAAAGGGTTATTGTTTAATCATTTGTAATTAACCAAGCACAATTAACCACCTTTCTGACCTTCACTAAATTGTAGCCCGTTTCTCATACTAAGTGCAGTATCTTTACAGGACTTTTGATTGTTAGTCCTGCATTTTTTGCCACCCACCATGCAAACCAACACTGGTACGGATCCAGCAGCATCTCAGCCATGCCTACGCACAGTGCCACAGGTAGGGCCTTACAGAAGGAAGCCATCAGCATGCTCCAAGCAATCACTACGTACTCAACCCCTCCTTTCCACCAGAAACACCAATATTACAGCCACATCCATCTTCAGAGGGATGGGCAGAATGCATCCATAAAAAGTAATTTGGTCTAGAACTGTTTGTTTGACATTAATTGTTAGAACTTGGTGCTTATCTCAGCCAGTTCAGCTTCTGTCCTTAGAGTATTAGGATACCTACCTTTACCTGTTGGTATAAACTCTCTTTGAAGGCAAATCTTTATCTTCTTACATTGTTTTAGACACAGAGACAAGGATGTGAAGGGTATGTTTGAATGTTAATGGAAAGAAAAATGAATCTTTGAAACCCTGTAAAACTGTGTTTCTGATGCACCCTGCATTTCATGAGTGTCTGCTGTAACAATGACCAGATCACTCCACTTCTCCATTCCTGAATGCCGAGAACCAAGGCTAGCTGATCTACTGCCTCCTGGACAGATCCCTGCAGGGCTCCAGGGGTCCTCTGAGCCTTCTGACAGGGACAGCAAAGCAGTTCCTTGACAGACAATGTGTAAGCGCTTCCATCTTCCATTTCACACTGGGAACCCTTAATCTGTTTTGACAGTGTCACTCCCAGCTTTGTTCTGTGGGATGACTTTCTTTTCAGTCCCCTTTTCACATGAATGACAATACAGATGACAAAGGATTTATGGTGATAATTATAGTCAGATTGCCAGGTAGTTCTGTGTGCCTATGTATGAGCAAATAAAGCAGGGCTAATCTGCTTGCTAAAATTTTGGTATTTTCATTCTTTCTTTTAGATGTATTTATCATTAAAGAGGTTCCTTTGTGCCATCTAATGTGGATGTAGATGGAGGAGGAAAGCAAACAGTCTTAAATTTATTGGGGTAAAACAACTCTTAAGAGTGTGCCTGCTTAAAAAGCTAATGTCACTATTACAAAGATTACTCCAGTTCAAGAACCACTGGATTACAAAACCTAATGCTTCACTATTTTTTGGCATTTAAAGGTACTAAACGCAAGTCTCCTGAGAAGATGCAGTGCAACATTTCCTCACAGATTTTGTTGCTGAAAGTTTTCAGAAACATGTAATGCATTAATAATACCACTGCAGAACATTTGATATATATCTTGTAGTTTGACAGGATAGGAAAAGGACAAAAATTTTTTTAAAAAATCATAAATTTTCTACAAAATTATCTCTGAAATGAGCAGCTTCACTTGGAAGCACGTATCAAAGGACTAATTCATAACAAGACACACAAGAGCTAGAAGTCATCACAAGTACAGATGTTTAGACATGCTTTTAAAGGCCAGATGCAGGGAGCCAACATCCAGCAACAGAACTGCTCCGAGAGGCCTATAGTCCCAAAACGACTTTCACCTCAGCACATCCACCAATCTGGCTACGCCCCATCCCCATTTTCTGTTTTATGCAGCGAATGTATCCAGGTCTCACTGTGTGTAAGGCAGGGAGCATACTACATCCTGAAATACTTTCCAAATACAGCCATCATCTCTTGGCAAAGAGAACCATTCAACTTCCGAGACAACTAAAACACCCTGAATTACCTTCTCTGCCCACCCCTGACTTCTGTGTAAGAAGAAGTAGGTTTAACAAAAAAACTCAGCTGAGGATTAATCCCCTGTTGATGGAACTGTCATATTCAGTCAAGTATATTTGATGCTGGTAACAATTTAGGCTCTGTAAAATACTAATGTTGACAGTGACAATTTTTAGCTGTCAGATTATACTCCTCTACTAGCAACCTGTTTTCTCCTAAAAATGCTAACTGGTTCTCTGAATTACGAAGGGGAAGAACTGAAACAGGAAGATACCATGGACAAAGCTGTAATTACAGAAGGTTCTGGTGACAAGAGCAAGCTCTGGAGCCTTGCTGTTCTGGTTAAGCATGATGTCATCATCCCCTCAATGCACAATGTTTACAGGACTTTACTTCAGGGCCTATCATTTATTCTATATATTAACATCTAGAACTCTAACCATGATATAACCTAGTCATTGGGGAAGGCCACAAACCCTGCTATGGTATGTCTCGATGCCAGTGCTGCTGGTTTACTGCATCTGAGACAGAATCACAGAAAACACATGGCTTTTAAAAATGATCGCTGAGATAAGTCAGAAAAGGACCACTAATTGGAGGTGCATTGAAGTAACTGATAGCTCTGTACTTGTGGTGCTGCGCATTTTAAAAGAGTCTGCAAAGGATGTTAATTAATTAACCTGTATTACCTCCACAGCAGGCATGTCAGTCCTACTGGAGATATGTCTCAGTTAAAATATTAACATGTATGGACTGAAGTTTAGACGTTAGGTTTCAGTTCCAAGCTATTTTTCCCATGTGGAAAACCAGAAACAGATGTGGAGTATCTGTTTCTGATTTCTACTGCAGGGTATAGATCAGGAGGAACTCCACTCAGTAAAGCCAGATTACATCTAAGTGAATTGCCTTGTAAATATTGCAGAGGATGTGGAATTAGAGCCCTGAAACTTGTTTCAGGCCACAAGATCTCCCTCTCTCTCTCTAATGTTGCAATAACAAACCTCTCATACCTCTATTTCCAAAATGGAAGATGGTATTCCCAGTCAGAACTAACCCTGCCCAGAAGCAAACAAGTATTTCTAAAGCTTAAAAAACAAGCCTCCAATGACTGTGTATCAATTACCTGGCATAATGCTAAAGAAAATGGCATTTAAAGAGAAGTATAGTATTGGAAAGTCAAGTTCTTGCATTTGACAGAGTTTTTGCTATTGCTCTTGAGATTCTTTCACTTCTGATCAGAGATACCGGAAAAGCCATATCGTGACTTGCTCTCCATAAAAAAACTAGCAACTCTCCTAAATAAAACAATATTAAAAACCCTGCAGCACTAGTAAATACATAGGAAAAACTCTCAACACCAACAGAAATGTTGTTCATATATAGGCTTAAATGAATACCATTTTTAATGGTCTAGATATACACTTAAAATAAATACCCATAGCCACGCAGAACCATTACTGTGCCTGGATCTTCCTGTGCAGAGACAGAGCATATTTTTTTTTTTTTGTCCCACCTTTTGAAACTTACACTTGAAAGATTTTAAAATTACTGTTATCAGGAGGTAAGGCCTGAGAAGCTCTCACCAGCCGAGCTGGCCGGGAGGTGGCAGATCCGGGTAACAGTCTGAAGAGGAGACGTACCAGAAATAGCGCTAGCAGAGGGCGGTACACGGCGAGGGCTGTGCACCTGGGAACGCGGGAAATGCTTCTCATGAGGGGTATACCCTGCTGCGGCGGGCGGATCACCACAAGGTTTCCTTCAGGCGGTTCCCATTCGCTCCTTGGACGGCACAGCGAAAAGCAAGGCGTTCAAAATTTGCCTTACACAAGTCATCTCTGATTTATCAACACCGTAAGCTACCTTTGATGGATTTTCGCTGGCAGATCAGCCGAGGACGGATTCAGGCCCTCGCGCAACCGGAACCCACCGCCCAAACGGCCTCCGGGGGCCGCCGCGTGCCCGCGCGCAGCGGCGGTGCGCGGGCGCCCTCNCGCGGCTCGCGGGGGAGCGGCGTCGAGCGCTGAGGTAGAAACGCAGGAGGCAGGCGGGCCGGGAGGCGGCAGCTGCCAGGGGTTTCAGGGGAGGCAGGAGTTGTACACAAAGGCTACCAGAAGTCACCGGTGGGTGGAAAGATAAAACACACAATTTTCTCCTCAAACGAAGGGTGAAACTGTTGCAGGTGAGAGGTGAGGGCGCCGCTGCGGTATTAGAGGATTCCTCGGTGCGGCAGCGCGGGCTGCCGTCGCTCCGGTAGGCGAGCGGTACCGCCGGAGCTGCCCCTCAGGCCGCACGGCCGTGCTGAGCGTGTCAGGGCGGAGAGACCGTATCGGCCAGTGAAACGTTGCTGCCGCTTGAGCAACGGGGACGCCAAGGCGAGTCGAATGGTCAGGCCGGCGTCACAGCAGCTCAGAGACAAAGGCCAAGTGGCGGTCTCTTAATTTGCAGGTAAGTGCATCGGCCACAAAAAATGAAATTCAAGTACTAAAAACATTCAAGCACACACACGCACATGGTCTAGATCTTCTGCTTCTTCCACACCAGCAAAGCTGCCTCATGGGATGCAAGGTTTGCTGTTGCATATTTATCGGATCAAACCCAATCCGGGCTAGTAATAATCGAAACTCTTGCACTTCCGTGACGGTCAGAGAGGCGCTGTTTTTCCCTCGGTCATTGGTTCAGCAAAACACCCGGGGCGACAGCCAGTATTCAAATTCAAGTAGTTTGTTCTTGTTGTTGTTCATCTTGATCTCGATAAAGGGACCATACAAGCAGAATGATTATGGGAAACAAATTCTCATTTGTAACACTGTCTCCGCTTCAGCAAGGCGGAGATAGTGGGCAGGCAGCATCCTACCCTAAATGAGTGTGGAATGAGAATAAACAGACAGTATCACCCCACAGCATTTAATCCACTCTTATGAACAAGTCTTTAAGCAAATTTTTAAAAGGATTTATGACCTTAACCAAAATAAACTAACAGGTCACTTTAGGAAGGCTATATCTGGACAGTGAAAATACTGGAACCTTTGAAAAATAGACCCAAATTCCTTCATTCACATCAATTGTCTTAAATAAACAGTGTACTGAGATGAGGCTTCATATTAAATATAATAATTTTAATGGTTTTCAACAGAAGGAGATGGAAAACATTGGTGAAATTAACCTGACAGATGAGGTAGCAGAGCTGCAATTTTAAAAGTAATATCCTTGCACAAGATCCAAGAAAAACGAAATAGTCTTGTGTTTTCTGTAGGCTCCTTATTTTATTTTCTGTTGCTTTGACTTGCAAGCCCAAATATTTTAGCATTAATTTTATTACTGAGGGAAAAAACATGATTATTTCATGAAGATTACGTTGGAGGTGCATCTCATACCTCTAATAGTGTATTAACTTTAGAAAAAATGTTTATCCAGCTGTTCTTCTTACTAAAAACTCAGTAGATCAACATGACAATTATAGCTATGATTTTTTCCAGTGTTTTTTGAAACTAGCATTCACAAAAATTAGCATTTCTGCAAAATATTTTACCTCTCCTAAATGCACAATTTCTGATAAAGATTCCAGTGAAAAAACGTAGAGTGGACATCAGTCAGAAAGATACTCTACTTCTACTATATCTGTGTGATTAGTTTATCATTTTCCTCATTGATGGTTACTGTGACCTGAAATGTGATTGGAGCCCATGAACTAAACACTGAGGAGAAGAGGAAATTATGGAAATGTGTATTTCTGGTTTACTTGGGTTTTTGAAAATATCTTCTTCATTAATTTACTGTGTGAATTCACACACTTGTTATTTACACTCCAAGACTTACATTTCAGTGTACCAGAAGGACTGAATTGCAAATTCAGTCAAAACCTCTCAATGACCCATTTTAAGATATTAATCAGATCTGCTGAACAGTGGCACAGACTCGTCTGGAGGTTGCCACTGACGATGGCAAATCTCTTGACAAGCCTGAAATGAAGGACACTTGCCAAAGTAAATACTATTTAAGATCCTTCTGATTTGTGTAAATGTAATGATCATTAGAGCAGTTTCAGGGATACTTATTCAATAGGGAAGAGTGAACATTAATAGGACCCTGCTCGCTCACTGATAGCATTACCTGGAGTTACCTAAACCCCAGAGCATAGTTGCATCAATAACCGGATTGTTATGGACAGGGGAAAAAAAAAAGTTCTCTTTCCTATATAGTTATAGCATAGAAAGGAACTTCTATTATTTCTCCATAGCTGATGCAGTCCTTTACTCCTGCTAAAACTAGCAATACAAATATTTGCTATGGTAGGAAACATTATGGGGTTTTATTCTAGACAATAGCTGTCCAGTTATAACTGGACTGAAATAAATTATTATAATCTATGTAAACAGCCTTTTAGTGGTATTTAATATTCTATTTAAGGCTGACCAGTATAGAATTTGATCTGTTAACAAGAACAGTTAAATGTAACTAGTAGAACTGCCCCAAAAGTAATCCGTAAGTATTTATGCTAAAAAATAAAGGGGTAGATGTTGTCTGGCTGGGAAAGACAACTGAGGGAAGGTAAGAGGAACATGAAATACCTGAACTACAGGTCCCAAGAGACAAAAGAGCAACATTACAGAATGTTTTTCTTGGCCTTCACTAAAGAGATGCTTTTTCCAAAAGATGTTCCTTAATTAAAAGAAAAAAGAAAATAAAATACCAGTATTCCCTCGATAAAAAAATAAAACCAATTTTCATAACCAATACACAGCAGACTATTTGTTTTCAGGTTTGAATTATCTACTTCATGCGTGTAGACAATAGGATACTTAACGGGTATGTAAAGCTCCTTAGCACAGGAGATTGTGGCATCAAATAGCAACTTTGGTAACCTTAGAGGCTTTTTAGTCCAAAATTCTGATTGAGGCTGAAGTTTAGTGAAGATTGAAATTTTGTGGGCTCTGTGCAAAGAGAACATACGTTTTGCATCCCCCACACGGGGATTCATGCAAAAATACATAGTTATTTCAGACTGCAAAAGGTACAAATGCTTCAATTCTGAGCATTAGAGGACAAAATGAAATACTTGTGCTCACACTGAGCTTATCCTTTCAATAGGAAAAGAAGAAATAATCACAGTTTACAGGAGGGTCTCTCTGCACCTGCTGTTCAGTTGCTGCAGTCCATCATCTCCATTATCTTTAGAAGTAGACTATTTAAAAAATGTCAAGCCACACTTCCGAAGAACTCTGAATGCTTCCTGTGCCTTCTCCTTGCCTCAGTCTCAACCAGGGCTGGAATCTAACAGCTCGGAACTAGTGATTTCATTCTTTCTGGGAATTGAGGTAGTGCTGTGGAGAGCGCTGAATCCGTAACTGTGCAGGCTGGATTAGATTTACTCTAATCCAATGTTTAAAAACAATATTTACCTTGCTTTAGTGGAATTTTAGCCATTTCCTTTATCACTTTGATAATACTTCAGAGATAGTTCTAAACCCGGACAGGAAGAAAGAAGAAAAATGTTCCAGGGAAAATTATAGAAGTCTATATAAACATGACTTTTTCCAGCATTCTGATATATGCATGTGTCTATTTATATATAATTTATATATGTATATAGCATAAAATCTATTATGAAGAAATAGTTTACTGCAATTATTTAAATAAAACATGTTGGAGCCAGGGATTGCATTCTATTTGGCATATTCTATTCTCATTGCCAAATGAATATTGGTGCTTTTCTAATATATTGTTGATATGAAGGCATGTGTAAGGTTAATTTCCAGGTTTCTAACACTCCAAATCTCCTTCACAAGAGACAACACAAAATGCATTCAAATTTTTAGATACTTATAATAGAACTATGTAGATCTAGCAAGAAACAACTTATATTAACCAGTCCTGAAATTATTTGACTGGTATCAACCTGGATGCAACTTGGAGATTTATAAATACCACTGTAAGGATCAAAGTTCATTGTCACCATGTCTGGCTAAAACAGGCAATTATTAAAATGAAGGAGAAAACTATTTGTGCCAGAACTTTGACCCCTTAATAATTCAGAGTTCTATGTTTAGAACAGAACAAGGAGTTACAACACACAATATTTTGAGGCTTTATTTCCACTCACTTTATTCCATTCAGGATTTCAAACAGAAATCCTAAGCTGCCACAGGTTTTGTTTTTGTGTGCACAGTTCTTCCACAAACAGGGCAGAAATTACTTTCAGACAGGAGTCATTATTTAAATAACACATGATTCCACCCAGTTACAAATACACTGGCTGAGCAAGAAAATTAAATTAAGGGGGAAAAGACTTGGCACATTTCACCAGTTTAAAGGATTATGAAATTCAGAAAAAGTTCTACAGAATCTGCAAACCCAAAACACCACAAAGGTCTCTTATCCATAGCTATTTGTGTTGCTATATTTGATGACAAGTCCTGCAGGCAAACCATTTGTTAAGAGTTTCATCCTAAAGAAATGAAAATGACAACAGTAAAACTTAGTAGTTATATAAAATCATGTATGTTTGAAGAGACATATAAAAATTAAGTGGGTTTTTTTTTCTCAAAAGATTCCTTCTAATTGATACCAAATGGAAATGAGAGGCCACTCAAAGGACTCGGGGTGATTCAAGGTCCCACCTTTCTCAGGGGTAACAATGTTCACAGTCATTCCTT
>VYZV01027186.1:9394-20165 GCA_013401275.1 Pandion haliaetus | reverse complement strand
GAGGAATCAGTCTTAGGTCTCTGTCCAACCTGGGATTCATTTGTTCTTGGCTCCTTGTCTTCAGGACGATCACTTATCTTCTGGAGAAACAGGGAAACTTAGATCCACCTTCATCCCTGTAATGCTTGCTGGCCTGAATCCCCACCTTGTCCCTTTGATCTCACACATAAAGCCTCTTTGAGGCAGTTCCCAGCCTGACCATGTATTTCCATGGCAGTATTCTTTCATAGCACCTGTTTTTAGCAATCTCCTTGACTAAAACTGGGGACGTAATTAGGTCCTCCATGGACCCTGATATGCAGGACATCTACATACCCCCTTACCAGGATGGAATAGTAATCCTGAAATTAAAATATTCACAGTCTCTGGTATTTTGTAAGATGTGGAGTTTCCCTAAATTTTCCATTTGGCCACAATCTTCACAAGATATTAAATAGCAGTGGGTCCATTAAAAGCATATTTATGTCTTCTAGATAAAGAAGTTAAGACCTTCAGAAGACCTGTGAAGTGAAAGTAGGAAGGCTTAACTCATCAAAATTCTTTCCAGTTAGTTAGGAAGTTTATTTCTTATACAGGGTTTAGCATGTAGAGAGCTTTAGCAATACTCAAGTTCCAGAAGATACAGGAATTAAGGAATACCATCAAGGAGCTAAAGACATATTTCTCAGCTCTCACTGATTTGTAATAAATCTTAACAGTATTAAAGCTCAGGGGAAATTATATTTCATTTCCTTTTGTTCACTATCTTTTTTTAAGATTTCATGGAAAGTTATGAGACTCATTCTGCCTTTTGGAGACCCAGTCTATCATAAATCCTTAAACAGACATATTGGTCTATTTAATAGTCTCTGCTGCTTTCATTTTTCTTGTGCTTCTGCATTTCCTGATACCATCTGGGACCACAGGTGGAGTGTTGAAATAAAGCAAGAAAGAGTTTTCTACTGATGAGATGGCCAGACAGATATGGTTAGAGAGGGGCCAGCTGCCCATTTCCTAGCTCTGAGGTTCCGTTGTTATATTACCCAGCACTGGGGGTTCCATCCAGTTTGTTTAATTCATTTTAATATTAACATTTCATGCTGATTATTTTTCCCCACCTCAATATGTTGCAACCTGGGGATTTTTTTAAGAGACAAAACTCTTTGGAGTACTCTGAGTAATACTCTGTGAAGAAAGGAAAAAAAAAACCAAACCCAACCAAAAAAACAAAAGAATTTGAGAAACAGGTTCTAAATTGTTTCACAATACCTCACCAACATTCCTTTTTCTTTAACTTTTTGGACATAAGCACTGTCTTTATTCTAAATTAACTCTATTTAACTAAGCAGCTAACAGTAATTGTAGCCATGTTGTAATCCTCTGTGGTAATTGCCCATAAGAGAGTGGAACAACAGGGTGAAAGAATAGGTCACTTAGCCTTCTTTGACCAAAAGATCTATCCAAATATTAAAACTAGCTCCAGTCCCGAGTCATTTCCTGAAAGACAAAGAAACTTATCACGCTTCCGGCAATTATTAAGACATTGTGAGGGAGATTTGAAGCATTTCTTTCATTCTTCAGTCTTCATGCAGACAACAGTGGATGAGGAGGAGGAGTATATGTATGGACACTATATTCACAAATAATCTTGATTTCACTTTCTCTCAGAAAAACCTGCCCAATTTCACAACTTGGTAGATGAACAGTCTGTTCCTTGACTTTACCCTCCTTTCTCTCAGTTCCCATTGCTTTTACCTTTTCCTAATCCATGAGGAAAATGAATTGCCTGTGAGATTGTAATGTCATTAGTTCCTGGAAATATTCCTTTCTGTTACGACCACTAGTGAAGAATTTACCCCAGGAAAGGCTTTTAACATCGGATAGCTTTTTTTGGCTAAACTGAATGGGCAGCCAAAGCAGCAAAAGTCCAACCTTATAGCTGGCAGTAATTAAGAATCTTGCTCAAAATTAAGAAAGTTGCAGACAAAATATTATGGATTCAAGGCCAACGACCCACAATCACAGTGCAAAGTCTGACTTCATCATGTCCACAGGGAGGACTGTTCATGAGCAATGCCCTGCTGTACATGTTTTGGAGCTATAGTTACCATTCCATGTTCTGGCAGCTTTGTTTGATTGTGAAAGAGCTGCTTCTGCCATCCCATGTCATTTAGACCAGAATATATATTCAGAACAATTCATAGTCTGACACAGGAGGTTCATTGGCTCATTTCAGAGTGACTCCCTTCTGGGCTTTCTGGGAATTCTAGAAATACAGAAATGAACTCTGCAAAGCTGTCGCGAAGTCCCATCTATGGATGGTTATTTGGTCACCTATGTTGTTATGATGATGGAGATGAAAAGCTTCTGATATTTTAGGATACTTGATTCACACCTATCAAAAAAAAAAAAAAAAGATCAGCTAGATCAAATCTAAGCACAACTGCTTCAGAACAATATCACCAGCTACCGAAAATCTTACCCTATGCTTTTTCTTGTCAAAGGCATCTTGCTCCACAAGTTAATTCATCTCCTGAAAATGAACAGGGCAAATAAAAGCAGGGCCTAAACGGGAGTCTGTCACAGCAATTTCAAACAGGACCAAATGAGTTAACAGTTGTGCATCCACAGAACATAGCCATCAAGACCTGCATGAGGGGACCAGAGTTAAAATGTCACTTATGACAGGGAAGGCATAGGAGCATCCCAGAATAAAATTTCTAAATTAATGAAAAGAAAACTGACAGGCTAGGAAAGACTTCAGTCTTGATCACAGATTGTCATAAAGCCATATTTTAATATCTAAAATACAAGTGTGCATTTTTTTCTGTCTCACAGGTTTTTCTCTCCTAATTCCAGTACAAATATGTCTTCCAATTTATCTGGAATGTTGAGGAACAGCTGACAAAGTGAGTTTTCTTCTCTGCATATATAAAATATTTAAGAAAAACTGGTTTAGCCTCCATTTTTTTTCTTCATGCAAAGCAAAGCAAAGCAAAGCAAAGCTAGATAACCAGCCTTCAGGTATAATTTGGATCACAGAAAAATTCCAGCTGTGTTAGTTTGAAGGTCATCCTTTGAAAACTATGTGTAGTATGTCTCTTGTATGCTTCTATACACAATTATTACTTTCCCTGGATTTGTTAGCATGTCCTATCAACCGCAACTCCTGTTTTGCTTGGCAAGCCTCCCAACGGTCAACAGATGTTTTCTCCCTCCTATCTCTTCAGCGAGCAAATGACTTCCAAATGATATCCATCTCTCCTTGAACATAGGGTGACTCCTTTTGTCCTGGGTTTCTCTTCTGAGACCTAGTGTTTAGAAACTTGGTAAACGAAAAGGACCCCTTTTCAGAGACCGTGCACACTCTAACTTTGTGTTTACAAAGTTATACTATGGACCACCAAGGCTAATAGACCATATAGCCAACCAGGCTCACCTCTAAAGTGTTGGAAAACAAGTGTCTTAGATACAAAAATCTGTAATTCAAAACAGGTTTGCATGGCATGCTTCTCTGCCCAAAAAACCTGATTCAGTTTACCTGCTTGAAAGCTTTACATTTGTTAAGTGATTTGGTGCGTGCCACATACTGTCTGACAACTGCCAACGTGAACTGCTAGGATTCAAAGAATACGCATAGATCGTCTGATGCTACTTCCTTTTGTAGTTTCATAACTGGAGGCAACATAGGAGATGGAAGGAAAATCAAGACTTCTCAAGCTTGTGCTGAGTTGAAATATTACAGTTAAATTAAGCCATCTAGCTTTCTCATGCTAAAGGTCTAAAAATAAACCAGACATTTTTGAGAGTCAACATTCTAGACCAGACACAAAAATCCACAGAAGTATAATCAAGAGAATATTTTTCAATTAGCACTTATTACAGTTAAGGATCCTAGACATCTTTTAAGACTCAGCTGAGCTCTCTTTATTCACCCAGAAATCTCAATTAGTTAAAAATATAATTTTGCAATCTCTATTTTTGAAATTTGTGTTCGATAAAGTACAGTAGGTATGCTTTCAGAAAAGGATATATTTGTTAACCCTTGAAAAGCATATATTTCAATACATATTTGAAAGATAAACTTCTACCAAGTACTTCTCTCTCTCCAAGCAATTTGCAATTCTGAAAATGTAATCTGCAAAACGAGCACACACGAGGAAGGAATTTGTGAAGAAAGAAGGATTCTGTGTATCTTTCTTAGTTTTCAGCACAGAGTTATGACTGTTCAAGCCAAAATACTCTGTTCTCTTACATAGCCAGTTACTCTTCCAGGTGTTCTGGTGTTAGCAGGACACCTTAGAACCCTTCTCAGAATAGGCTCTGCCAGTGTGTTATCCAAAATGCTAGACCCACAGACCCTAATAACTGCAAAGTGAAATTGCAGTAAATTAAATACTACTAGGCACAGATGCACAGTGCAGAATGTAGTGTAGGAAGAGCACAGGCAGCTTGCTGGTCCCAGCTGAATGTTGAGCATTTGCCTTAGAGATGCCTCTGTGTCAAGTCAGTGGTTGTCCATGACCTTTCCCTGTACAACAACCATCTTCCAGCTTGGAGGTCCCAGAGTTCAATATAAAGCTTTGTACACCTTAGACCTTGGTGAGAAATCCTCCTTCAAGGATTTTTTCATTGCCTGACATTCTCTACAATGGTTCCAATACTACCATTTCAAGTGAGCTGGTGAATGCTTTCTGTCTCAGAAGAGTTGCTGTTCAGTGAATAATCCAGCAAAAATGGTATTGTGAGAGAAGAAAAGAGATAATCACCCATGAACATGAACAATGCCATCCAGCACAAAATACAAACCCAAAGTCTAACTGGTACACTCTGTGACACTAAAATTTAGCAATTATATTAGACTTTATTTTTAAAACTCTTTACCAACATTGGCAAATCCTAGCCACAGCCTCATGAGTGATTGACATATTGTGAAACTAGAAAAAGATGCAGAAAAATTAAAAAATTACTTACCCAGACCACAGAGACAGACAGTGTTTCAAGTTTAAAATAAGAAGCAGCAGAAATTCCTGGATCTCAACTGCATAATCAACCACAGATTCTCTTTGCACACATACAACCAGAATACACAGGCAAATGTAAACTTCACAAAATGTTTGTTATTATTAATGTATCCAATGCATTGGCCATCCATATGTTTCAATTTTTTACACAGTGATTTTTCGTGTTGATAAAAATTCAGTCCCCTGTCCATGCAGATGAAATCCTCTATCTGCAGGAGCAACTATAAGAATATATGTCACCTGTCAGAGAATCATCTGCCCTTTGATCATTTTTGGCCTGCAGGAAAGTAGTCATTTCTGAAAACAGGTAGAATTCTGACACATAGGTATGTTCAAGGAGGATCTGATATGAAAGTAAGCTTGCTACAGGAAATATTGTGTAATCAGCAAGTGGAGAGCTGAGAAGCTATTAAAGAAATAATGCAGATTTCATCAGATTGATAACTGACTGTATCAGGTCAATACAGGCTTGCTGTAGGCTCAGGTAAAGCAGAAAGTTTTCTAAGGCAGCAAACTCTGGGGTGTTAGCAATAACCGTGGCCTGGTTGCTTCCTTTGCCCACACCTGAGGTCTGGAAAACCAGTCTGGCTGCTTCCCAACCAGCGTGGGTTTGGCATAAGGCCATTCTGTTGTGTGGAGAGGTCCCTCCAAACAGCAGCTGTCGGACCATCCTTCCCATGGCAGTGGGACCAGCAGCCCCTACTCTTAAAGGTCCTTACCTATACGTGGCTTCCTGGTTTTCTGTCCCCAACTTTCCCTGTGGTAGGACCATCCACTGAAACAGCAAAATTCATGTTTTTCTACGTTGCTGAGAAGCATTGGGCCACCTCTGGTTCAGTATCACATTTTGTAATGACCAGTAAGTGGTTAGTTATAATATGATTACTCTTACAAAAGGCCTGTGTTTTTAATCCTAAAGATGGACTGGCACCAATGCAAGGAAAACCACCAAGTGCCAAGGCTCAGTAGCTAATAAGATGATCTGCTTCACTGCCTGCCTCCACCTTTCACTAAGTTGGCTGCAATCTTAGACTCTGGCTTTACTGCTATTCAGGCATCTCTGACACATCTTTGAGACCGACGTCAAAATTAAAACAGACAATTTATGAGCATGGACCACCTACGCAGAGTTAAACCATTTGAAATTCTGTACTTCTCCTATGATGCAGTGTTAAAATCCTTACTGTTAGTACAGGTTAGCTTCTTCAAGATTGCAAATTCTCAATTTTACTTCACATGTAAAGCCTGGAATCGGGGAAGCCATTTTTTACTATAAGCAACATTTCTTCCATTTCATATACGCTAGGAATCATCACTGAGCAAGCTTTTCCCCCATCATTACTTTTTTCTCATAACAGAGCTGTTGGATTTGAAACAAAAATGTGGTTCTCTAACCACAAAAATCCAACAAGGAACACAAAGCAACAGAATCCATAAAAGGCTCCTGGTTTTGGTTTTGATTTGAAATATAGTATTAGTAAAGCACTTTTAAAATTAGATATGGCAAAAATCTACAAGCAGAGCACCTAATGTAAACTGAATGGAGCCTGAAACACAAGTCTTCATATGCCGGCTTCATATGCAGCTACTTTAAAAGTATCGTTTTGAACATCAGAAATACAGAGAAGAGGAATAAAGTTGCAATATGTCCCTATTCCATCCCATCTTCTCTCTGCAGAAAGTACTGGCATAACTCTTCGAAGCTTTGGTGTATTCTGTAGAATTTATTACCTTCACATCAATTAAATGAGCTGTAAATTTTACTACAGTTTTGAGCTAATGCCTTTAATAAAATAATGGATTTCAATAAAATGAAATTACTATCCTTCTAAGTATGTATTATACATCTTATTGAAATTGAGCCAGAATTAAAATATAAAAAACCCTGCACAGTAGTTTTTAAATATGAGTTTAGAGCTCGTGTGGTGCTTCCTCAGCTGTTTGTTTTGGATGTGAAGTGCCACATTTTTCTCAATCATGAAGTCACATTTAAGTTGCCCTTGTGCTTGATTATCTATTGGCATATGTTTCATTATATTAGACATTAGAAGAAAATGCATTACTGAGAAAGACGCATTTTCTACAAATGTATGGTTTTTGAATGTTTTTTGGCAAGCAAAATGAAAATCCCAGAAGTTTTGACAGCTCTTTTTCATTCCATGACACTCATAGATTGTTTTCTAATAACCATCTGGCACATTTCAAAAAAGTGCATAGTCACACAAGTCCATATTTCTGAGTTCAATGACTTTAACAGAGTTACACAAATGAAAAATTTGGCCTATTTTTGCTAATAAAATGCTAGCAGAGAAAAGGAGGGGTCATATGAAGACAAAAAATCTGTACCCCACAGTCTGAGTTTGTCTTCTCTGTGGTGATTTCCTGGACTACTGGGCCAACAAGTAAAGTATGAAATAGTGAAAGACCTGTTGGACAATAATGACTACATCTCAACATCCCCATCCACTCAGAAAATGCATCTCAGTCATGTAAGAGATCCATGAAAATATCTAGGTGCAGAATTTGCTATGTGTAACAATCACAAATGGTCCTGACAGGAAGTCTTCATAATTGTGACAAAAAATTTAAATATATCATTGGTGGTGTGCCAAATACATGCCCCATTTAGGTTTTTCTTAGACACAGGTTTTCTCAGTTGCAAGATTTCATTGCCCAGGTAACTGCTTTATTTATTCCCATTTCTGCCTTTCATAGGCTATCTAAAATGCAGAGCAATGACACTCTGCCATGTATCTCAGGATATCACTTCCCCATCTGTCCAAATCAGGTACCTGCCCAGACTGAAATTAAGCTTTTCTCTGTTGCACATCTAGATTTAATTCTGAAGGAAATCCAGGGCTGTGAATGATGGGATGTGCACCTGCATCTGACCCCAACACAGAATCAAAATGCTTCTTGGGCACGTGCCCATCACCAGCTTAATGTGCAGCAGGAAATCCTGGATCTTTTTCATAGTGCCTTTGTAGCTGCTGTCTCTTACGGATGCCTCTTAGAGAGGTCCGCCAGATCCTGTCAGATCCTGTACCAGTGACCATTTGTCACATTCCTCTAAAATCTCATCAGCAATACAATTTCAATTACCACTCATGGTGCCATTAATGGTTCTGTTTCTTATCAAAACCAAGCATTGAGCTTTCTCTCTAATAGGTAGTCTTGACCATTGAATCAAGTTCACCATGAGTAAATCAGTTCTGAATCATCTTCCACCATGTTCTCACTGCAGACAAATGCTATTCCATGTCTGATTAAGATGCCTAAATGGACTTTGCCTTTGCTGACCTGACTAGAATTTTTGCAGTGTTTAATATCTGCTGTCAGAAATGAATTTGTCTATCCTTTTTCTGGATCGAGAATATTTGTGTTTCGGAAGTATTAATAAGTTCCATAATTTAATTACTCATGCTCTGAAAAAACATATTTGCTTGCTCGCAAATGTACTGGCAAGTTCATTGTGTACCCCATAGTTCTCAAATTGTGAGATATATAGTAAAAAATAACTCTGCAGTTAAGAATATAGTACAAGCAAACAGCAGCACTCCTGGACTGTCCTAGCTTTTTTTAAATTAGAAATTTATTATGTTTTGTCAATGACATTTGGAACTCACTTTCCTGTCCAGTCAGTTCTTGAATCTCTTATTGCTCACATATAGGCTTTGAAATCTCACAAAAGGCATCAGTTTGTTTCTGATGCTGTGCCTGACCTTTTTAATAATAATTTCTCATTTAATGTCACCATCATCAGTTTTGCTGGAGGAACAATTAAGCAAAGTTAGAAGACATTTAAGCAAACAGTCCAATGTACACTTTAGCCACTCTACCCCAGGTAAAGAAAGAATAGTGGCAAATTCACCTATACAGTCAGCAACACCAAAAACATCAAAGGACATCAATGACAGAGTCAGACTTATGCACAACTTTCTGTGTCTACTCCCATGCTCGTTTCACATCCATGACCACTTCCAGGACAGAACTTCAGTGTCTCCAGAAGCTGCAGATTTGAAAATAACCAGTGGTACTTTCTATAACAAAATCATGTGGGTAAAATTCAAGACCAAACAGCTCAGTGCATGAGTCTTAGTCTAAAATGACATTGGCCTCTATGGCATACACAATAAGAGCATGATAATAAACTTACCATAAAGACACTCTTTTTTAAGCATCTCTGGCCCCTTCTACACAAATATACACCTATACAGCTGTTCAGATTATTATCTACTCTCCTTACATTTCTACATTTTAGTGTTCTAGAACATATTTGAATGTTTGGCAAGCATCTCACTGAATCTGTACACCATAAACAAACTAGAAGAAAACGTAAGGCTTAATTTTATTATTCGGGCTAGCCAATAGAAAGCATCCAAATACGCTTTCTTCAGTATTTAGACTGGTGCCTAAACTCATGGAATAAAAAGTGTAAGAAATTTTCCAGATGGACCAAAATACCCTACTACTTGCTTAGAGTCTCACAACACAAACACTTCAGGTTGAACAGCTGCCAGGATATGTGTGGGTTTGTGTGTGGTGCACACGTGTGTGTATCTCTCTCTTTCTCTTGCTCTCTCTTTTCCTATTTTCATAGAGTCTGCTCTTCGGCTTTGCTTTTTTTCAGCAGTCTTTGCCAGTCCAAAATATGTAGACACTAAGTTAAATCACTCACTTTGTTTATGTGGCAACAAGTTCAGACTTCTTGGCGAAAAAATGTTCTTGGCTTTGGACAAAGCAGGCTTTGAGGTGCTTCCATCTGTTTTAAATACACCACAAATCATAGTATGGAAACCATTGCCCTCAACTGGTAGCCAATTCGCTGAATAGACCTATATTAAAAAAAATAAGAATGATTCAGCTGCAGACTGTTTTCATATTTTTATATCATTTAATTTCAAAGGAATTCAATCCTTGTATGGAAGAACTTTAAATACTTGTGAATTTCTCTTACTGGGTACAGGGTCAAGTAAGTAAATTAACAAAAACCTGTTCTTTCAAATTCATGAATTGCTATTATCAGTGTGGGAAAAAGGTTTAGGCTCTTTATATTCTTATATAGTACCATTCATAATGGGACCTGAGCACTGTTGTAAAGGTAATCTTTCAATCTCTCAGTAGTTTTACTTCTTTTTAGGTTCTACTACTGCTTGAAAGGAGGCATTTGAGAGAACTTGTGAGTCAACAGTATACAGAGCCTTGGAAAAAGCAAGGTATTATCTGCTTTGTCTTTGGCCTGTTGTGGGAATCTGGGCACATCTTTTTACTCTTCCTCTTCTCTCACTGCCTTTTTAACTTCCACTGCTAGTTTTGGAAAGGGAGAAGGATTTCTTTAAAAACATGTATGGACAGCACCAGCAATAAGGACTCCCAAACAGTGAGATCTGTCTCTTGGTGGAGGGACAGCTCATGAGAAGTGATGCATAGCAAGGAGGAGGTTATCCATTTCCTTTCCATTCTTCCTGCTTAAATATTTGTCTTGGGGACTGCAGTGGCAGAAACAGTAGCTCATTACTGCCTACCAGGCCCACACCATCAAGCCCAGCTGCAATGAAGACTTCTTGAGGGGGCAAAGAGGAAAGCAGAAGAAACAACAGTCCTGATTGATAGACGTTTTTCCTTACAGTCTCATGCAGACCTTCTCTGGCACAGAGCTGAGTCTGAATCTGCTGAGGTCTGATATTACCTCTCTGCTCCCTTCATCTTTGCTTTACAAAAATAGCATGACTTGTTGCAGCCTCTGGTCTCCCCACTGATCTGTTCCC
>VYZV01027184.1:4073-30358 GCA_013401275.1 Pandion haliaetus | reverse complement strand
CCATGGGGGTGAGTGGTGGAGCGGAGGCTCCAGAAGATGGCTGTGAGTCCATGGTAAAAACTGCGCTGGAGCAGTGTGTGACTGAAGAGCAGCCCATGGAAAGGACCCATGCCAGGGAAGTTCGGGAAGAACTGAAGCCCGTGGAAAGGAACCACGTTGGAGAAGTTGGTGAAGGACTGTCTCCCGTGGGAGGGACCCCACGGTGGAGCAGGGAACGAGCAAGGAGTCCTCCCCCTGAGAAGGCAGGAGCAGCAGAGCCAATGTGTGGCGAGCTGACTCAACACCCATTCCCTGTTCCCCTGCGCTGCCGGTGGGAGGAGGGAGAGAGAACTGGGAGTGGAGCTGAGCTGGGAAGGAGGGAGGGGTGGGGGAAAGGTGTTCTGATGTATGGTTTTCCTTCCTAATATCCTTGGGTTTTATTTGATTTGTAGTAAATTAAATGGATTTTGTTTCTTCCCCAAGTTGAGCCTGTCTTTTGCCCGTGACCATAAGTGGGGAGTGATCCCTCCCAGTCCTTGTCTCAAACCACGAGCCTACCTTTGGATTTTCTCCTCATCCCAATGTGGCCAGGGGTGGGGGTGGGGAGTGAGCGAGCGGCTGCATGGTGCTTTCTTACCGGCTGGGCTGAAACTGAAACCACAACACACATGTATCTAACATAGGCAGAGCAGGAACCTAATCATTGCATATTGCAGTTTGGACATTTTGATGCTTCTCCCTGATGGATTGGTTTTTTTCCTCTTGAGAAGAACCAGCTGTTCGTCCAGGCTCACTCTATAGAGGGAATAATACTCCTGGGTGACAAAGGAGGTGCAGAAAGAAGAAGCAAGCGTCTTGGAGGCAGAGGAAAATTGAGGAGCTGTCCTTGTTCAAAGTACTTCTGTTTCATTGCAGGATTATTGAAGGAAATAAAAGTTACTGCAGGATCATGAATGAGGCAAAGACCACTTTAATGGATGGATTCAAAAAGTTTCTTCTGGTTATATTTATATCTTCTCAGTCACTGACCGAGTCACCAGCATTTGGGAAAGATCTCTTGCCTTTCTTCTCCATTTTCTAACACACAGCACGTCAATGCTCTGATCTTTTTAATATGCCTAAAACAGGGAAACAGAAGCAGAATTAGGTAAAGTTGTGTAGTGCACTTTTAGTGTCTGCTTTGAAAGCTAGGCAACCCTATCTGGGCCATTCCTGCTAATGGCAGTCTCCGAGGGGCATAGACAGAGAGTTTCTGGGTGAGGCGCTCTCATCCCTGTGAAGAAACTTCCTCAGGAACAAAAACCTCTAAATTGTGCGAATGGCATCTACTGAATTGCCTGCAATCTAGATTTATCCAGTCAAAGGATTTGTCCGATCAGATGCACTGCCCTCAAACTCCTCCTGGTTATTACACTCCTGCACTGTGTGCTTAAAAAGCTAAGCACTTCATCTTTTTGTAAAAGGTGCTAAAACATTCACTGGCATGAGTGTTAGACTTAAAAGCCCTACAGTTTTCAGCAGAAAATACTTTTCCTTATTGAAACTGGCACAACATTGGCCTTCACCTACTTCTCTGTCATCATGCAAGTACCATATGCCAGTTTTCTCTGTAATTTACATATTATTCTGGAGGTGTATTCTGTGCAGTCATGCTAATTTCTTCTGTGTCAAAAATAAGTGTGTGTTAAAAGGCTGTACAGATGAAACCTGAAGCAGATTTTTTTCTAGATGAAAAATTCTAGTGAATTCAGTTGCCTGTCACAGCATCTTGCTTTAAGCATTTATTTAAAATGTGTTGAAAATTCTTTATCATTACCTGCCATTTTTGTAAAGTATTGACTGTGACTTTATATCTCACCAAAAATAAAGAATGGTGAGCTCAGGTGCAACTTATACAGGAAAGCTTTTCCACTTGTTATTCCAATTCTCCAAGTTCCAGGACCTTGAAGTCAGTTAGGACATACCCTAAGTGGAGGTTGCCAGGAGGAAATGTTGTACAGGCTAACAGTCTGACTTAGCATCTTCCTTATGTTTGTAGTAACAAACAGGACCTCCTATATTGCAAATGTTATTTAAAATCTGACTTTGATACACAGACTAACACATTTTGATCTACCTGAGCATTCCAAATGCAAAATGTTTCATATTCAGAATACTGCACAGATACACCTTTTTCTACAGTCATAACTAAAGATCATGTGGTTTAATTCGGCAGCCATTACCTTGCTCCCACATCCCAGCAGGATGGGGGAGAGAATCGGAAAAAAAGATAAAACTCATGGGTTGAGATAAAGACAGTTTAATAGGACAGAAAAGGAAGGAAAAATTATAATAATGATAAAAGAATATACAAAACAAGTAATGCACAATTCAATTGCTCATCACCCACTGACCAATGCCCAGCCAGTCACTGAGCTGCCACACCCTGGCCAACTCCCCCCCATTTTATTGTTCAGCATGATGCCACATGGTATGGAATATTCCTTTGGCCAGTTTGGGTCAGCTGTGCCAGATGTGTCACCTCCCAACTTCTCTTTCACCCCCAGCCTCCTTGCTGGCAGGGCAGTATGAGAAGCTGAAAAGTCCTTGACTTAGTGTAAGAACTGCTCAGCAACAACTAAAACAGCAGTGTGTTATCGACATTATTATCACCCTAAATCCAAACCACAGCACTATACCAGCTACTAGGAATAAAATTAACTCCATCCTAGCCAAAACCAGGACAGGTCATTAAAACATTAATTGAATTGTACTCATCTATAAATAGTTATATCTGTGACAGGTACTTTATTCAAATGATGAATGAAATGAAGTCAGGTTACTAGTAACATTTAAAAATATTTTATTGTCATCTGTTTCAGAATGCTATTTAGAGGACAGCATAGCAGAAAGCTACGAAGCTGCACATTGCATTTGCAGCACCCTTCCCGCAGGAGTGAGACAAGTCCTCCTTCTGTCTTGATTTGTTTTTCTATGGAGTCACGCTGGAGATGAGGTGACATACCAGAGCCAAAGAAGTCAGCTTAAGATAAGATTTGCGTTTCAGTGAGTGACTTTCCACAAAGCACTGTGATGCTCCCTGCAGTACACAGCAGTTCATATTAGGAGCATATTATATTGCTGGACTGCAAGTAACTTATGGTTACAGTATTTATAAATAGGTTATGTGAAATGAGGGCATTGTATTATTTATACCTGTGCATTGCATATTGCAGTGTAAAAGTAAGAGCCCATATATCCCTACAATAAATGCTTTGTTTCTCAGAGATAATCAAATAAGAGATTCATTATTAGATATGCAGGTTTACACTGCGGCTTTTTAAAGACACAAAAATGCTCTTCCACAGGATTTTAATACCACTAAGGTGAATAAAGTTGTACATGTGTAACAGTAGGTACTACTTGTCTTAAATCCCTTGTTTACTTTTGGAAAGCTAGAATTAATGCCTTGGATCCAAAGAGAGGTCTTGTGGTTTGCTGGAGTACTGTAAGGGATTCTACAGTCTCTGGGTTTCAGTGATTTAATATTTTCACATACTATGTTTTTCCATCTGGCCTCTGTGGTGGTAAAATGTAATCTCCGTTCACTATTCTGTATTCCTGGAGTCTGCTTGCACTGAGGCATGAGTCAGGTCAGAGCTCAAAACCTTACCTAGTCATTTCTCTCTGTCCAAAATGGCACTGCAGACCTGGTATTCAAAGAGAAGGTGCATAGCAAAATCTGGGGCAGATACAAAGTAACCTACAAGACTCTGCTTATTGCTGAGAGTTTTTCCTCATTTGCAAACTCAACTAGGGCAAAGTTGCACCTTTGTTCTCAATTACCCACAAGGCAGTATAGAACTTGAAATGTTACAAACCCTTTTTTTAATTGCTCCAACAATCATTTGACAACTTTGTGAAGTGGAGACCAAATCCGGGTGACTTTCTGTTACCTTGGGGTATATGAGAATTGCAACAGCAAAGAGGGAAAAAAATCAGAAATTACCTATATAGAGATGAGGATATTCCAGCTAGTCTTAATTATTAGAAAGAGTCACATCATTTGTGGACGTGGGGAAGACTCATCTTCCCTGTTCATCCAGATAAGTTGCTGGGTTTGTTAAACGTGTAAAGAAGGAAAATCGGGGATCATTATCTTAACTTACAATACAAATGAGTCTTGAATACCCTTAAAGCACAGTAAATACTGGTCAAGATTAAAGGGGGACTTTAATAGACTTTCCATAGTACAAAGGGAACCTACAGTGATGCAGTGCTAGGTCATCAATCTGCTTCATAAAGTTAGTCTTAAATTATTCATTTTGCAGGTAGGTTGGCTTCAGAGCATCTGAAGATCTAACAAGATCTAACAGCATCTAACAAGAGTTCCAGCTCCCCGCAATCACAGCTTACATTTTCTGTTACAAAGAAAAGAATTGTAAGAACATGCTCCTTTCCAGGCATCAACAGGTAAATCTGAAAGCTGAGTTCAAATCTGCATGCAGGCTAGAAACCGCTGCTCTTGGGGAAATCTAGATTAGACAGCCACAGATACCTATAGGATACGGCCAACAAAAATGTATTGATCAGTGCTGACACCTAGGTACAAAAACATATTACAGTGAAGTCACATTGCCCTAGAAGAGCACAGAACCAGCTTTTATGAGTAACTTCAGGATTCAGTTTAAATGATATGAAAATCAAATTCTGAATTACATTACCAGTTTACATTGCCCCACAGTTCACAGAGTTGTAATAAAATGCCTGTCACCCCAAATATTAACCTATTTCTATCACATGCCAAGAAAATTATTTCTTTTGCCTCTGTTTACAATATTCATTATGATATAAAGTATAAAAAGTTATTTGTTCTTCTTTTTGAATCTAGTAAAGTTATAGAATGTCAGATAGCTTTGCAACTTGGAAGTTGGTAAACACACACATAGTGAACAAACTGATGCTACTTTGGCAATCAGCTGGATTTACTGCCAGTTTTTCTTGAAAAGTTATGTCTTTCAAACCATTATTTAAAAGTGACCCGCACTTAGAAGTCAAAATACTTACTGAATAGGAGTGAATCAGGAACACAGAACTTTTTGTCTCTCTGTCATGGGCCATTTACCTCAAGTAAGTCATGGTGCTGTTTTTTTTTCATTTCAAAACTATTGCTAGTAAACACTACCAAACACTCCAAATCCTCCCACCTTAAGGTTTATTCTTTTTTATATTCTCTGGAACATATTTTAAGTCAAATGAATTAATTTACATTAAGTAGTACTACTTGGGTATTTTAAAATATATGACTATGATAGAGACATATTAGAGTGTTCTTAGCCAGGACTAACAAAAATTAAGATGCAATTCCTGGAGCATGGTATTCCTGCCTGCTCATAAATGTGGACAAGAGGATATCACCTTCTTTGTTATATATACTGTAGCTCTTCCTTCCTCCCTCCTTTGCAAATCACTGTTAAACACAAATTGTGACACTGAATTAAAGTGTCTAGTTCAATATCCTGCTTTGTAGCTCCACTTAGGTGAATAAAATATGCAAACAAAATCTCTTTGCAGAAGTTACAGTCCACATAGTCATCCTCCTTTGGAAAAAGCTTTTCCTTGCAGATTTTTATGAGTGTCCAGGTCTGTTTTCTATTAGGATTCTTCCACTCTGGAGACAAATAATCTGTTTGTGCAGGACTGCCTGCTGGATCAGAGCTCTGCAGAAGACCTGTGTCTCTTAAGTTCTTGGAAAGTCTGTTTGGTACTTGAATGACTCAATTCTTCTACAGAAATGAGAACTGGAATATAATAGTTATTACGAGTAGTTGTTTCATGGACCAACAGTATGTATCAGACTCCTTATGTGGGATATTCTATACTGGCTAGCACTTTTAGCCCCAAATGAGATGAAATTCAATTTTAATATTTACTCCTAAAGCTAGGGTACCAAATGTAGCAAACTTTACTAAACACCTCTTGAAACAACATCTGCCATGTTCTGTACAGATCTACTAACCTGTGTAAAGCTTCTGCTCCTGCCAGCAAGAAGTGACATAATCACAGGATGCAGCAGCCACTTCTTATTTGGTAACAGACTGTTGACTGCAGGTATTTCAGGTAAAATTGAAGCGTGTGGAAACCATCAACTTATTAATTGTATTTGTCTTTGTTATCTGAAGCATGGGCTGCTACTTACTCTGTCTGCTAAAACTTCCAAATTCAGTGAGGTTCCTTCTGTTTGGAGATAGTAAAAAATCTGTTCTTCATCAATTACTTTTCATATGGAATTTTCAGTAATAGTACTTCTAATCCTCATTCCAAACTAAAAAAAAAAAAAGTAACTCTCTATGGATGCTCAAATCTCTGAACCATAACAGTAGTAATAAAATTTTAGTGTTGGCCTTACTTTAATACCTTCATATGACATACCTGTTGCCAGTTTGTCAACTGATGTATGCTTAATGCAATAACTAGGCTGTGTAACTTACACAAAACTTTGAACTTTCCTCTAATTATCAATACTGGGTGAGTAAAATATTTGTATATTGATCCTTATTCCTAATTTCATGAGTGGCTCTTGACATAGCTTTATGCTGAACCTCAGCTGTTTTAGAAGACTATGAATTTCCAAATACAAGTTACTCTCAATGGAAACCTGACTAGTACAGATATTTAACCTTTCACAGGTACTGANNNATTTAACCTTTCACAGGTCCTGAAAGAAGTAAAATCAAACTGTTAAATCTCATCACAACACTGTCTAAATACAGAAAATTTGCTCTGATGATAACAGTACAGACTTTATGGTACCAAGACCTTATTGCAGCTTTTAGTAGTTGAAAATTACAACAATCTCATGATATAATATTACAGCTATTAAATAAGACCATTACAGCACTGGAAAATCAAACCCATTTGTTCTTATTCAGTAGGATCTGCCTTTTTCCTGGAACAAATGGTTTCTGTGCTTGGTGCATCTCTGTATCAGGTAAGCCCACTGACGAGTTCCACCTTTTGAGTGATTCTTCCCATGAAAAGAGATCTTATAGCTGTTTAATGGATCCCGGCATGAGTCACCTAATTTTATATCAGGACATCAGAAATATAGAATTCACTGTTCAGCTCAGGAATGGTTAGGTGGATTTGACTAATAACAGAACAATGTACTTTAGGCTTTTCTGATTTAAGATTAATGAATAGTGGGTATAATATACGCATACAGATGTATTGTATTTCCTGATATATTTTGCCACTGTAATAAATATAAATATTTATTTTCAACACTACTAAATATTACACCTTTAGCAAGATGTCCAATGCACTTAACATTGTTGATATGGCTTCATAAATTTTCTATAACCTGGTTAAGTAAAAGGCATATCTATTGCTCTCTGCTCGGAGACTGCAATGAAACCGCAGGAATATTTTAGCACTGGTTTTATCTACAGTGATATTTTAGCACTGGCTTTATTTATGGTGAGATATGACTGCATCTCATGTTGGCAGAAATCCATTTATTTACATGTGTATACGATTATCCAGAAGTTGAAATAAGAAATTTTAATAAATCTCTGAGCTGATTTGTATAACCTAACTAAATAGTTAATTTAATATCACATTCATATAAGTTTAATAAAAAAGTAATTATGGACATAATTGCCAAGAGATTAGTATTTATCTATGTACAATTTTTTCTATATCAAGCACCATTAAAAAAAAAACTTCCTTATCTTTTCAAAAGCATTCACTAATTTCGTTTATTGTTATGAGAGTGAGAAGTAATGAACTGCTGTGTGGGAAAGAATCCAGAAGTGGTGATGCTTTTAAAAACTTATACCTTTGCTATGGTGCAAACTTGACCAAACTATTAAAAGACAATATGAACACTAGTACAGATTAATTCCTAGGTCTGAATTATTCTCACAATTTAAAATTCATACTAATATGATTAACTTTATCTTGATTGCTCTAATACAGTCTGCTTTCGAGTTTGTTCTTGCTATCAGTGATGACAGGCCCTAGACTAATCTGTAAACCAATTTTTGTGCATATTTTGAAGGTAGAATAAAAAAAAGAAGAACTGAATCAGCAGAAATGGCTGATTGTGCTCCAATCCCTCTCTTTCTTCACACTCCTGCATGTGAGGGGGTGGATACTGGCTGATGAAGTAAAAAAGCTTAGAGGATGGGTAAGGAGTTGTGATGGAGTGGCAGTTTGTTCAGCACATTAGCAGCTCTTCTCCTCAGGAACATATTTTCTGGGAACTCAGATTTTTATCATCCCTACACACTGTGGATTTGCCTGCTGTTTTTTATTTTTGTGAGCTTTCTTGTTCCTCTAAATCTGGCAACATCAAACATTTGGTTTGCAGCTGACTGTCTCTTTGTGAACCTTTACTCCAAGTTATTTGTTCCTCCACTGCTACGGGGAAAAAATGTAGTTTAAATGTAGCACACATACTGCATTTTTCAATTAACTTAAAGCAGCTCTATTTTACATGTGGTTCCAGAGGAGCTGAAAATTCTTGTATTTCCCTAGAGCTCACGTGACAAATGTTCTAGTTCAACTTCATTTTACTTTGAGGAAAATCTTCTGTGACTCATTTGTTTACAAACATCATGAAATTATTAATGTCTCTGAAACCATGGATTATTGTGGCTAACTTGTGTGAACACTTTGCACTAAACCCATGTGGAACTGAATTCAACATGAATGTGTATGGACAAGCTACAAATTTATGTTGAAACCAAAAAGAAATGGATGTATCTCCCCTTATTTTGAAGATTAAAACTCCAAAGAATTTCTCACAAGGTTTTGGCATTTATTAAAGACAGATAATGCCTTTAATCTGGAATATAAATTAATTTATACTTGGTAAAGATAAACCCCTTGATGTTTATTTGTTCTCTGTTGTGGAAGGCAGAAGACTTACAGGCATTCCAGACAGGAGACAATGTCAATATTCCCTCACCACATTTTACAAAGATGTATTTCTGTTCTCTGTATTCACCTGCTTTAACTGCAGGTCTCCTTTGCATTTCTAGACTTTCCAGATTCCTTTACAATGAAGATAAGGCTCATAAATTACTTTTATCAAGGGAACAAAACAGCTGTCTTTCAAGCTGCTCCATCTTGAATGTTCATGGGGTCAGTCTCCAAGAGTCATGTTATCAGGCACATGAGGATGGTGAAATAGTACATTCACACAGAGGAGAGAAACTAAAGTTACACCATAAACCTCAATTCTGCCATTTTCCAGCTTCTAAGTATTTGATTTTGCAAAGCTGTGTTCTCTTTAACAGTGTTTTGTGTGTCACTTCCTGTTTCTTTTTTAAAAAGAAAACTGGAAAAAAATGCTAGAAATTTTATGAAAATTTTATGATCATATTGAGAGCCATCTGTTATCTGTAGATGCCTGCCAGCTGAGCTGCTACCATAACTGAAATCAGTGGTAGGTTATTCTCTAGAGCTAAGAAGTGAGCACTTTCCTTGGAGATTTCACGGGAGGGCCCTGGATTCCTCAGTGTCTGAATTTGCTCCCCACATCCTGCTGTCATTTTCTTCCTGCTCCAGCATGTTGTTCCACTTACTTTGCTGAGCCTCATGTCCTCTTCATATCCAACTTCTTAAAAAAAAATAAAAATCTGTAACAGTCAGACTCTTGCCTGGTTTTCTTTCTGTTTCTCCTACCACTGCATTTGCCTACTTCTGTACATCCTCTTCCATTCTGTCTCTGCTTGGTCCTATCCCTTCCTTACTCTCGTCCTCAGCCTGTTTCTTTTTGCTTTATTCTAGTATTTCCAATGTCTCACTCCTCCTTGCACTGCTTACCTCTGTTCCTCTTTTCCAATCTTCTACTATGCTTCTTGCCTTTGGGGACAGCCATGGGGCAAGCCACCCTGCTTCTCTTAGCTTGATGTTTAGGGACATGGTTTAGTGGTGGATTTGACAGTGTTACATTTATGGCTGGACTCCATGATCTTAAGAGTCTTCTCCAACCTAAATGATTCTATGATTCTGTTCTATGACTGTATGGTTCTTCCCATGTCTTCTCCCAGCATAGGCAATCTCCAGAACCCCACCTCCAGGCTGCAGTGTCAGTGCTTTCTCCTTGGCCAGCCACTGGTATTTGAACAGAAAAGGGATCCCAGCTTCTCTTTAGCAGTGCTTTGTGATATAGGTTTCCCTGAATAAAAAAATTGTCCCAGAGCAGATAATCATATTTCAGCACAAGTTGTGGGGTTTTCCAGATTAGGGTTTAAAGAAGTCTTCTAACAAGGTATCTTGGACAGACTTGCTAAGGAAAGGTAGTACCTGGAGGACCTATATTGTGGGTTATCTGGACACTTTGTGTTGCTCCAGTGGTACCAAGCAACTACAGATTTGCATCTGTTTAAGTGAGGTGTGTGGTGCCTTTTATATCCATGCAGCAATGTAAAGCTGCAGAGTACTGATGGATCTTGGCTGTACATTCATCTAGATACAGATATATATTATTATGTATCTGTTAAGATAAGGTGTGTATTAATGATAACTGACCTATGAGTAAGTTCAGGATGTTTTGACTGGTTATGGATGCTTTATAAGAGCAGTTACTTTTCTATGGTCTCATGTGCAGCTTCAATAATGCAACAGAAAGCAAACTGTGGCAAAAGAACATCTTGGTGAAAACTTCCAAGATGCCAGACTTTACTGGACATGAGATAACATAACAAACATAACCTACTGTAACATAAGCTACCAGGCTTTACTGACCAAATTTTACTGGACATAACAAAATTGTACTGCATATCTCAGGCAAATGAGTATATCCCAGTGGCTGGACCATATCAAGTTTGCTGTTGTAAATAAGACCTCATCTCAGTGGGGCTGCTCCTATAGGCTTAAAAGAGAAACTAAGTCTGGTCTTTACTGCCAGGATTGTTTGTTTAGTCCTGTTTCTAAAACAAGCCACAGTGGGGGCACGTACGAAACCCAGCTGAACTCAAGAGTGCTGTGCAGGTTTTAGCTGGGGTAGAATTAATTTTCTTCACAGTAGCTAGTAGGGGGCTATATTTTGGATTTGTGCTGGGAACAGTGTTGATAATTCAGGGATGCTTTAGTTACTGCTGAGCAGTGCTTACACAGACTCAAGGCCTTTTCTGCTTCTCACCCCACCCCACCAGCGAGGAGGCTGGGGGTGCACAAGAAGTTGGGAGGGGACACAGCTGGCACAGCTGACCCCAGCTGACCAAAGGGACATTCCAGACAATATGGCATCAGGCTCAGCATATAAAGCTGGGGGAAAGAGAAGGAAGTGGGGACATTCAGAGTTACAGCGTTTTGTCTTCCCATACGTGATAGAACGCTGCTTTCCTGGAGATGGCTGAACACCTGCCTGTTGGTGGGAAGTGGTGAATTAATTCCTTGGTATGCTTTGCTTGCATGCATAGCTTTTGCTTTACCTGTTAAACTGTCTATCTCAGCCCACGAGTTTTCTCACTTTTACTCTTCTAATGCTCTCCCCCATCCCACTGAGGGAGGCTTGACTGAGCAGCTGTGTGGGGTTTAGTTGCCGGCTGGGGTTAAACCATGGCAGGTGGCTTCCCTCAGAAGCCTTTGGAATAATAAGAATGACTGTGTAAGTGCATGTGTGTGTGTGTTTGTTTGTATATTTGTCTAATAGATAAATTTTAAATTATGGAAATACTTGTAATTAAAAAGAGTATGAATCATTAGAGCACATGTACTAATGGTCTTTTCTATAGTACTTTTAATCTTTAATTAACAGAAATTTATTCAGAATCAAATGAAAAAGCATTAAATTCTTCATCATAACTCCACTGATGTATTTATGTCCTAAACTGAATTTTCTCTTTCTTTTTCCTCCCATAAATTTCTGGTCTCTCTTTCCATGCAACAGCTGCATATACCAACTCACAATAATAGCAGCCCTGATGTCGAGGGGACAAAAATACAAGTTGAATAACTAAAACAAATGACACTTTTGCATAAAGCAGGGCAGTGCTTGTTGTAACTACCAGGCCATGTCTTTGCTGCCTGATGAAAAGAGACTGATTACTAGGCTTTTGTGTAAATGCTTACTGATCATTAATGTTTTATCTGCTATCTGCCACCATTACTCTTCTCAATGTTCACTTAAAAATAATGAGTTCACATAACTGAGCTGGTCAACCACAAAGTGCAAATAACAAAAGGGTCATACTTTTTCAAACAATACAAGTGCTGAGGCCTTTTAGCTAAATAATTGAGCAAATACCTACAAATAATGCATCTTTTACTCTGCATATATACATTTGTATGGCTGTATATACAGGGTTTTTTCTTTCAGTTTGAAAAAAATTTAGGTAGCTCCATATTCCCCTTAAAAGAAAGTATTTTGTTCAGAAAAATCTTGGAGAATCAACTGTCTCATGTAAATTGTATATATTCTAAGAAAAAAAAAAAGTTTTTCCTGGTTGTTGCTTTAGCTTTTAGCACAGGACTAGAATGATTATATATCATATTTATTGTATAAATCATAAAGTAATAAAAGATTAAATATCTATTCTGTCCTTGCATTTAATGCAGCAACATTCTGGCAGAAAGATGTGGGAGAGCCCAGGACGCTGCGTTGCCATCACCTGGGGATGGGTACCAGCCAATGACTTCAGCGGGATGGGAGCTGCCCTCAGCTGCTCCAGCTCTGAGGTGCCCTGGGACCTGGTAGCCAAATGCACAGCAGGGCAGGGATCCCCTTAGGCCCTGGCCAAGGTATATGGAAGCTGGGACCTTTTTTTGGGTGAAATAGTCAGATATTACTAGGATTGAACTCCAGTTTGTATTAATGGGAAAACATTCATTTAAGTTTCCTACCAATGCTTGGAAACATTGGATACTTTTAACATAAGTATTAGGAAGTCTGTAACCAAATATTTTCTTAAACCATGTAGAGCTATTTTGACTTTTTTTCAATATTTGAAGCTATGAAAAATTTACACAGCCAGCAAGTAGACTTCTCTCTGCTGACTTCCGTGGACTTTATACCAGGAGCTCTTCAGTTAATTTAAGGGGTCAGGTTCTTTTCTTTTCATTTTAGATGGTGATGCTACTTTCACTTCCTTCTGTGGACAACAAGTGGGTAGGAAACTCATATTTGTGAAAGTTCAAGTATTGCCCATTCAGCACATTAAATGCTGAAAAATGGCAGATAGCAAACAGGCAACTTGGATTTCAGCTAATTTTGCTTCCTTCTGGACCCCTCTTCTTGCCCTGTATGCTGCCTCTCTTTCCACACTTCCCAGCTGTGTTTCACTGCTCTGCCCATGCTGACCCAGAAGTGAGCACTCAGAACTGTAAATACTCCTGTCTGTTGCAGGTGGCACTGACTCCTTCCTGTAGCCTGGGCTGCAGAGGAGACACATGGTCAGTTTTGCAAATGGTAGGTACAGTGAAAGGCAGCGCTAATAGAGCCTGCTTACCTGCTGGTTAGTGCCCTTTCTCATTGGGATTTCCTCCTTCTTCTGCCATTCCTTAACTCCTTCCACACCCTCCAGCAACGTATCTTCTTTCTCAGCCATGGGCCACGATGTTGCAGTTAAATAGAGTGGAAACAATTCTACTAATCAGAGTAATTTCTAATATTTTAGTTTAGTAGTAGCAACTTTTTTGAGCCTCAGTTGGTGATGATTGAATAACCTGTTACTAATGTCTGCTTAGTAAAAGCAGCATAAGTAGTTACAATGTTTATTCCTTTAGAGCTGGGAGTTTATTTCAGGTGCACTGTGAGGCAATTTGAAAGCAAGATGCACTGCTTTAAAGCTTATTAGATTTAGAGCAGAGTTAAATATCTTTACTAACACAGAAAATCAGGATTAAACACTGGATTGCTTATCTGTACCTGTAAAATGTGTAGGGAGAGGTCAGAATGATTAATTTTTGTATATATCTAATGCTAGTTGCACACTACTAGATGTTGAAACATCTTTAAAATTATGATTTTATGCTTGCTGTCAGATATTTTAACATACTGTTGTGAGACAGTCCTCTAGGGCTAAGCCACAGAAAAGAAAGAATTAATACTTAATACATGGAATTCACGGAAGTAAATGCTAATTCAATTCATGCTCTGGAGCCATGAATTTCCTATTTGAGTTCCTTAAATAAAACTTGACTATATTTCAGACTGGTGACTTCACCCTTCCAATTTCAATCCTCCCCATTTCTTTCCAATTGCTATCTGTCCTATTTCCCCGGCCTACAGCAAAACTGCATTTGTTTTTAAGTAGAATGTCTTGAACAGTCATGAAAGTTGTAGATATTTCCTGATGACTGTGACTGTTTTACCCTGAGTATGCCAAAGACCTCCCAGTTTGTAAGAGGTTGCAAAACATTTCAACAGCTCAATCATAACAAGAATTTATTAGTTTATATCAACTAGTACTGGTGAGGCATCAACCCCAATTATCTGCATAATCTCATATAATAGATCATCAGAAATTCGTGCAGTGGATGAGAGAGAAAGCATGTCTCACTCTTACTCATTCAGTATCTGTGCATGATTGCCTGTACACACACTTTTGTATACAAGCACTGTTAATGTCTGAGGCTGTACAACTGATTAAGATTATCAGCTGTTCATTTATCACGTCCGTTAAAAATCTTTGACCACAGAACAAATTTGCAAGAAAGGTAAACAGATTGTAGAAGATGTGAACTTGGCAGAATGTGTCAAGGTACAAATAGTAGACTTAACTTTAGTTTCCTGGAAACTTTGCAAATGGTTTGAATTTCTCAGAGGTCAACGTGCAGCTGATCTCTTCCCAATATACAGAGGTGACAGCCTCCTGAAGCAGGATGTTTTTCAAGTGCCTACGACTCTCATGTTTATAATTCTTCCCAGTGATCTTATTCTCCAGGATTACTGTACTGCCTAAGTCTGTACTTGCACAATTTGCAGGGGATTTACAATTGTGTTGTTAAACTAAACCAGATTTCTGGGTTTGTTTTTTTAAAAACAAACCCAAAGCAGAGTAGCTTCCTTTAGGTTTGTGCTCATCCTATCCTTAACCACATCTGTATCCTCAGTGGTTTTCATTCTCTCTGTACATCTGGTACAACCACAACACATAAGACAGAGCAGGGTGGAGGAGCTGCCAAACAGAGCGGTAACAGCTGAGTTCTGCCTGCTTCCCTCTTGGGGGGGGATAGTAATTTCAGTCCCTCTCCTCTGATCCTCATCACAGGATCAAACACCTCAGGAAAAAACTTTTTAAATGCTAGTAACACCTAAGAACCTAGTATGTTCATGAGGGGATGAAACGGAAGTAGTAGTGGAGGAGGACTTTAGGACCACTTCTAATGCATGTGATGAAATTTGCTAACCCAACCATTGAATAAAAGAGTCTCAGGTTTTAGGATGCTGACTGTGTCTGGTAGAAAATCTAAGCTGTCCTGAGAAAAATGCCACCTCTCAAAGTTAGGAGGTTTTACCTGGTTTCAATATATAACTTCCTCCTGTTTCAGTGCTGTCCATAGGCTCACTTCCCTGCAGCCCCAGTACAGCTGCTCATCTGTGCTCATCCTGCTTTACATGGTTATCATCAGAGTTTTGCCTCCAGTCCATCATCACAGCAGTCCACTGTTCATGTAGTTGTGACCTTCCAGCACCAGCCTTTTGATCACAGAGCATTCCAAAGATCTTTAGGTACAACTTTAAGTCTTGTTCTACCATAATAAAGTCTATAGGAAAAAAAAAGACACAAAAGGATGCTATGCAATTTGTAACTGATCCCACCAGCATATCCTCACATAGGTTTGTAGGTAATCTGGGTGTTTAAATGATCCATAATGCCTATAAATAATGTTTCCTTTTTCTTAAAAACTTTGAAGGAAATTAATGAACTAAACTACCTTGTTAAGTCAGTTAATACCTGGGGGCTTCTTAAGGTCTTGCAGAACATCAGGTTCAGCAAAACTCTAAGAATCGGAAAACTCAGAGCTTTAGACTTCCCCATCCACCTCAGATGACAAGGTCAGTTCTGTGAAGGTAAACCTAGCACAGTAAACACAGCAAAATTGCTTACAGATGTAGGCATTCCTGCTGCAATTCCCAGCTCTGGCAGGGTCAAAGTTAAGGGAACAGGTATGTTCTTAGCTGTTCATTTCCTGCTTTTCAAATCTAGAGTTACACTTAAATCCGTATTCTGGAACTTAGATGTCACTGTCTGGCCTTACTTATGTTTTACCAGTATGTTGTCAGGTCATAAAACTGCAGTTCACTGAAAACTAAAACCAGGGACAGCAAGAAATAAATTGAATTAATAACACTATAAAGAGCAAGGGATATTATACAATCAGGATTATTCATTTTATTACACAATGATTTAAAAATGTAATTTTTTATTTTCAGAGTTTGTATCAGGATGCTGAACAATTCCAGGATATTATTGTAGTTTCTCTAGGCTATGGGGTGCAGTTTAATTGTTAGGGAAATACACTGTACGCGTGCTACTAACAAAGAATTTACAGTTGAAAAAATAAAGGGGGGGGGGTGGGTTTTTTTTCTTTTTACGGAAGAATACGAAAGGAAGTAATTGTGAACTATACCTTGTGTTCCCCACTGTTCTCTGTAATACTGAGTGGCTTCTGCCTGGTTTTAATTTAGTAATTACTACTTATTATTCTCATATAAATTTATTAATACTGAGTTATCTAATGATTCATCTAACACCAGGTTTTTGAATTCTGATGCACTGCAAGAGTGAGTAAAATCAACACACTTCTATAGGTTCAACCACATTTTCTCTCTCATTTTAAGTCAGCTAAGGAGTATAGCTTTATTTAATTCAAACCTCAGGTTGTGAATCTGAAGTATAATTTCCCTTTTCACTTCAGAACTGCTTACCATTTATAGTGTGTAATTCCATGCCTCAGTTATGAAACATTTTTGTCTAAATAAATGTCCGGTTACAGAACTTATTTGAAGCTGGTTCCCATAGAAACAATTGAGAGGGAATCATGATTTTATCCCAAACATCTTTTATTTTCATTTAAGAGAAACCATCAACGCTACTGGTTGCTGCCTGCAGCTGGATAAATTTCATTGCCATATTCTCTGGTCTGTATCCCTGCATGTCCACTGTGGCACTGCATCAACAATATAACAGTAATGACCACCCTGACAGAGCATCCCAATCAGGTTTACACAAAACTGAAGGATTGCCGGTAGGGCTCAGTGGAACTTGGTTAATGGATAATCTTCATGCTGACTCCCTGCAAAGGCAGGCATGTCACCCTATTAGAATAGATGTCCAAAGTTAAAATGAATATGCGCATTTTGAAACAGCTGAATTGGAATGCGTGCCCTTCTCTAAATCTGCAAAGTTAGGAGCTCAGTAGTAAGCATTGCTGGCTCTGGCACAAGCTGTAACTTCTCTTACCTTTCTGATCTCTAAAAGTACCCTATTGTAATCCCATTTCTCGGGTTGTCCATAACTGCAATTCTCTGTCTATTTTTCTTTCTACTCAAAATCTTAAGTTAATTTGAGAGCCTGTTGTGAATTCATGCTTCCTCAGAGGTTTCCAAAGACCTATCCCAGAGATGCTACTTGGAATGCCACCATGTGTGCATCCCATGTACAGCCCTACAGGCATCCCATGAACATCTATTCTCTACCACCTGAGGGATACCACTTTTCCCATTAGCCTGGGCTGCACAGGTGTCAAGGTTTCTGAAGTGGTTTTGCTAGGTTTAACTCATCTGTGCCTTGCTTCCACCTAAGGCAGAGTCCTCATCTGCCTGCACCTTCCAGCACCCATACTGTTCCCCCTCTGCCATTATGTTTAGACATCTGCCACTCTCAAGTCTGCAGAGAGTAAGGCAGGTGAGACAAGCAGGGGCTGTGAATGCTGCCATGACATGTTATCAAGACCAACCCTCTGGCTCATTTCCTGGGTCTCAGGCTGGTCACTAGCACCAGTCTCAAACTGGCAGTTCTCCAGCACATCAGCAGCTTGACTTAAAAGCCAGCAGTTGTTGCAGGCTTCCTGAGGCCACATTGGTGTGCTACAAAACCTTTACCAGGCTTCTGCTGGAAGTAAGTGTGAGCAGGAGGAGGTTGTCTTCTGCCTCAGTACAGACCTGAAGGGAAGCCAGGGTACCATGAGACCAAGGCTGCAGCTGTTCAGGTCTTCATTAACTTCTCTGTCTTTTCCTTCCATCTCCTTCAGAGGAGCTTACTTTAATCAACTAACAATATAAAGACATCCCCTTGTCACCTGAAAAAGTTGGACACAGTGGGTTTGAGCATGAATAACATACTTTATCTCAAAATTCCTCAGTATTTAACTTCAGTGTTAATGTTAATTTTTTTTAATGCATCATTATGAGGAGGCAAAATATCTCTTTTGATCAGTCTAAATTGTGCTTTACTGATCCAGCCAAAGAGGCTAGTTCTGCACTGTCTGTGCAGCAAATGTCCTTCCTCTCTTCACCTCCTTCTTTAAAAACCTTTACTTTTGCAAATTTGTGTAACATTTACTTCCTTATCACATAGTTTTACATCATTCTTGTGCCTGAGCCAATAACTCTTTCTCTGCCAGCTAGTTGAAACTCTTCTAGGACAGGGACTTTTCCTTTATGAATTATCCCTTGAAAAAAAAATTATATTTTTATGGCAGTCAGTAAATAGTAATTCTAAAAAATACCACCAGACTATTAATATCTTATGTACATGATTAGAGAAGAAACTAGGACAATAGGAATATATTCCTATAAACAGTGTCATGTGGTTTTCCTATTGTATGTTGTATATGCAAAGGTGTTTCATAACTTTCCCAATATTGCTAACGTTATGACACAGATTCTGCTATAGTTTCTACCGCAGAGGAAAGTCCTGGTGCAAAAGCACCATCTGAGGAACCAGTGGTAACAGCTTCACTGCCTGCTGAATAGCAATGCCTAGGTCCATGTCATTGGTAAATAGCATTCAAATGGTGCAAGAGAGTTTTCACAATAAAGGATTATTTTCAATATAAAAAAGATGTCCTGAGGCACCTCTCTTGTTATTGACTGCATGCCTGTTTTCTTAGATATATTAAAAAATGGCGCGTCCATTCTCCTCTGCGACAGGAAAATATAAAATCTCCAACAACTGTTTCTTTTTGATTTTTTAATTTCATAAGTTAGAAGAAATTACTCATAATCAGTTAGACAACCTGGGAAGGTGAATATAGGAAAAGACTTGCTTGTTAAACACGTTAGCTGCTTACAGAATGATCTCTCCAGTCTGCACTTCAACTAGGTTCTTACTCCCTCACATATTTCTGCACCATGAAATGTTAGTGTTTTTATCTGTGAAATCTGAATTCACAGACAGTGTTCTGCTCCCCAGCATGTTTGGTGCACACCCTAAAGACAGTAATTCTTACTCTGGCTGGCTGAATTAACATATTGCCCCAAATTTTTCACTTTGTGTACTAGTTCATTACTTGTATAGCTCATTCTGAGCTCAAATGCATTTTCTTCGTTTGGCCCACTGTTGATCTTGATATGGGTAAGTGTCAGAGCACAGGTTATCTTCTCTGAGGCAGAGGAAAACTCTTTCTAACACAGAAGAGCTGCAAGTAGTTAATCCCTACTGTGTCCTGATCCTGCAGAGCTGCACGGGTGGATCTACCAGCCTTGCTCCAAAAGCTGCCTCAGTAGCGCACAGCCGAAACCTGCAGACATGAGGTGGAGAACTTTGCATTCACAGTAAGGCATCATCAAATCCTGCTCTACAGAACTACTAAATTAAAGTAAGATGCCCTGTGTCTGTAAAAGAGGTGCCGAAATCAGGTTTTCAAAGATTCTAAACTGTTCCAAAATGGAACACTCAATGATTGTGTTCTATGGTTCATAGTGCAATACGCAGACACCCTTTTTCATCCTTGGTGAAAACCCGCAGGGAAGCACACATCCTGCTATGGTAGGATAGGAACTGCACTGTACTGCTGTGGATTTACAGTAGAATTCTTTCTAAAAAGTATATATTTGCCCTTCTTTGTGCCTGTTCATATAAAGTGTTCAAGAAGGGGACTTTATACTGCCTCTGTTGACACTAAATCAAAACTTCATTTGGCACCAGCTGCTTTAGATTAAATAAATTTGATTTGGAGTCACTAAATTAATTTGAAAAGGCATTTGCATTAATAGAAACAAGAGACTCAGATGTGATGCAGCAAGTCCTCCTGTGTACCTTGAAGAGACAGAAGCAGTAAAGTGTTCCAGCAGTCCTGCTCGCTGAAATGGTTCCAACTGAGCGTTGTACCAAGCAACCTCTCTACCCAGCTCCTGAAATGTGAAGGGGGTCTATCTGAACTACTGATCGCCCAGCACAAATCCTTCATTCCGAGGTCTCTGCCTTTTTCCTGAGCTGTATAGGTACTTGCATTTAATATGCTGAGACAGGTTTTTGTTTGGCTTGCAAGAAGTGGTCCTTCCAAGCAAGTCCTTTACTGCCAGAGGAAGTCGGCTAATTTTTAACTGGCTCTAAATAGATATTCATAAGGCACCCCATATGACATCTAATGGATATACATATACTGAAAATACATTTACCTCTACTGCAGACAGACACAAGACACCTCTACTTGTGACACCAGATGACTGGAAGCATGCAGACATGGTTGATGCAGTGCAGAGACCAGGCTAACAGGCTCTACTTCTTGGAAAAGGGTTACATCAGCACCAAACAAGCCAGACTCCAAGAGGTTTCCAGCAGCTTGATGCACGTCCAGTAAGTTTCCATTTGCCTACAATGGGTTGTATGCATTTACCTTACACTGTGACTTCAGCAGTAGCAGTCCAATATTTTTTTTCCACTTTTAAATGTTTATTTGCTTATCCATAGAAGTTATCTACACCCACATGTCTACTTTCATAGCCTTTCTTATGAAATAAGATAAGGAAACAAAAATAATTTTAAAAGTCAAAAGTAGAAGGGCTTTTGTTGTAAAGATGTGTGGAGGGTAAGAAAAGGTACAGATTGCATAGAAAATGGCTTTGAAGAACCTGCATGGCCGTTCTGAAGAATTTGAGACAGTTGCAGGAAGAAATTGGGCAGTTCTTAAAACTGACAAATTTATTTCAGACATGAGCTCATGTGCATTGATGGTGAGTTCTGCAAGCAATGCAGCCGACTGGCTTCTTACAAAGTAAAATCTCACAGCATGCTGGCAGAAAAGCAATAAGCTTTTCTGTGCAAATTTTAGCCTCTAGTACATAGATCAGATATTACCGATCAGCAGAATTATTTACTTGACAAATGTTTGGTAGAAAAACTGAGAATGGAAGCAAGCAGAGGAACATTACATTCCTATTAGCTCATTTATAAATCAGGAATAAGATTGGAAAAATCAATTATTATCCTGATAATACTTTTACTTATATCAGTATAACTCTGTTAACTTTAGGGAATAGGATTCTGCTTTACAGCAGTCAGTCTCAAGGCTCTTTACACTTTCAAGTGCAGTCCAAGCTGACTGTGGACTTCAGGTAACATAGCTGTGTCAGTCCAAGGAGCTGTTCCAGACAGGTTTATAGTAGGTCATAGTGTTGTTAAGAGTTATGCAAGTTGTTAATGCAGCAGTGGACTTCCCTTTACCAGAGCTGAGTGGAGGTTTTACTCATACATATAATGTATAACCTTCCAGCTTTAACTGCCCCTAAAGGACAAATGCTTTGTCTCTACAAACAGAAAGATGGTTTTCATGCAAACTACTATTCCACAAAATTTACCTGTAATGCAGAAAAGGATAAATTACACAATATAAATCTTTATGCAGCTAGAATAATACCAGCTTTGCAAAGTTAACCATGGGACTCTTCTCTCTGTACAAAGAAAGTATGTGGCTGATGAAAGGGGAATTTTGATCAGCATGGAGTACCATGCTTAAGAGATGCATTATTGTTGTTTCTATGTGAGCTTTTTAAAAGCACTCTGGAGGTCTGTTTTATATCCCAGTGAAATCTGTCTGTGTCTGAGTTCTTATAAAAATACCACTGTGTCCTAGAAGGCCTAGAAAGCCTAAACTTTAGTAATAGATCATATCTACTTCAAAGAGTTTTTATACTGTACTGGAAAAATAAAGTGGGTTTTCATTTCCACTGACTTCTGCAGAGAGCTAGAAGTATCATTTCTAACCTACCTAAATTGCTTGGAGATGGTTTATTTGGGAAATTGCATTCTGTTTTATAGTATCCTTCCATTTTGATGTTGAAAGGCATGATCTTTAAAAATCAAAAGGATGCTGACAGCAAGATATTCTCTTTGAGGAGATCTTGACTTTGCAACTTGTTCCAAAAGATTGTACTCCATCATTCTCTGCATGCTGCCATCCCATCCACTCTTACATATACATGTAAGAGAAACAACTGTGGAGTTTTCTTTAGCTCTATGGGATTGTGTATGGTAGGAGTTTAAATTGCGGCTGTTCTGTCAGACCATTACCTGACATGGAGAGCTGGAAACCTGATGCCTGAGAGGGTTTGCAGCTGTTTTAGTAGTTAGATTTGAAATAACATTAAGAATGTTGCATTTAAGATGAAAGAAAATATATTTAAAGTAAGATAATTGGCATGTAATGCATGGAGGATTCTTGTTTTGTAGAAGTAGGTAAATGATTTCTCAGCATTCACAACATGGGGGGTGAGTGCTGTTGTTAAAACATTAGAATTCACAGCAAGAGAGGAATGGGAGTTGTGGCTGAGTTTCTTAAGTTAACTGTAGAAGAACATCTACATCTTCATACATCTACACAGCTGTTTTTCTCATCTGCTTTGGGGATCCTTGAAGCAATATTTGATTGAAAAATGACTGAGCTACTGTAATATTTGTGGAAAAAATGTCTTGCCTTTGACATACACACTGTCTCGATGAGAAAAAAAAATAGATCTAGTGAATGGGGTGATACTGACACTTGCACATGGGTAAGTTGATGCACAGAACCTGTATGAAACACAAGAAGAAAAATTTGCATCTGGAAAGGAGTAGTAGGAGCTACATTATTTGTAGGTTATGCTTGTTTCTCCTCTCTCTATGGCTTACTGTTTTTACTTCTGTTCCTCTGTGGGTTGCTCCAGAGGTGCTAAAGATAATGCCATCTCTAACATGGAAATGGAAATATACAGGCCATCTGGCGCTTGTGTTTTTTCATCTGCTGCTTAAGCTTTTTACTCTTAAAAGTTGACAGGAAAATAAAAATGACAACCTTAGCTGTCAGGTAGCATAATTTGAAAACATGTATGCTCCCTTTGCCATTGAAAGCCTTATTAATTCCTATCAAGCAGATCCAGTAAAATGAGTGCAAATGGACAAATATATTTGAGAAAGAATATTTTGCTCTAATTTTAAAATTACAGAATATGGAAAGATTTCTTGATAATTTGGAAGTCACCAATATGAGTCATGTACTATCATTACTGTACTGTGGCATTTCACATGTTATCTTTTATCTTAAAGTTTAGATTCAGTTTTGTGAAGTGGTTCTTTGTTTTCATAGTACTGTTGTTATACTGCTGATATATTGCTCTGCTGCATAACACCTCTCTTTTTCTGCCATTGGACCCAGCTCTGTGCCACTTAACATTTCCCCACGAGGTATGATTTGATATCCCAGGATAATCACATTTTGTTTGCTTAAGCAACCATAACTTTTTGAGTGTACAGGGCAGAAAACCCTGCTTCAGTTCTTTTCTTTTTTCATATCTTCTGCAAGAGGATTGAGATTTGTCAAGAAAAACCTCTTTTTGTGCTTTTCATCACAGTTTTCCTCTCAGAGCTTCATAGCAGAAATCACTAAGTCTGTGGTTTAGGATTCTTTGTTTTTCTTTTGGTGTCCTTTCCACCTCCTTGCTGCCCCTGTCAGCTAAGCAAGTTCAGCTGTTTGCATTACTGTGTGCTGAAGCAGGCTGTGGAGCTAGTGTAACCTGAAAATACCTTTTTTGGCCATGTTACTTTTACCCAGAATCAGTGCCTCAATCTGGTTCTTCCTGTCACTCAGCAAACACTTGTAAAACCTGCCACCAAAACAAAAGTACTTTTAAGTATCTACTTAGACTTTTTACTATTTCCAGTGTGTAGCCTTCTCATATCAACCTGTTTGGTAGCACTCAAGATGGAGATTCACTTCAACACTCCTTTGAATGGTTGAAGCTCTCCTGGCCTCAAAATGGTGCTGTGGTGAAAAGAGGAATAAAAGGCAAATATAGGTGTCATGACCCTGGCTGGACAGACCAGGGAGGGCTCATGGTGAATTCACAATTCCCTTGGGCTAAATTAAGGTGAAATGACACCAAATGACCAGTTAAACATTTTATTCATGGCAGAAGCAAACTGAACTTGGGAGGCTTAACAACAGGTGGTGTGGTTTCTCACAACAGGAATTGGCATGGAACTACCTCAGTAAACCATGTAACCTGTGGTAACCATATACATCAATTCAGGGAAGGAAATAAGGAGATGCCTCCAGTTGAGTCATGAGGTTCAGAGCAGACTCCCTTGCTTTCTAAACTCCTCCTCAGAGAGGAGCCCAGGTGGGGCTGGATCCAATCCTCTTCCCAGACTTGGTCAGCTGTTTATGTCTAAAGGGATGAAGTGTAGGCATTATGAAAACGGAGAGAGAAAGAGAGTGAGACAGAGGAAGAGGAAGAGAAAAGAGAAAGATTTCACTAGTCTTGGGTCCAGCCTTGGTCCAGTCAGCTGAGGGGTCTCGTTCTGGTGGGCACATGCACATGGGGTTTCCATCTGTGTCCTTTTATTATCTCCACACCCCTCCTTTGGGCAGGCACTCAAACTCATTAGGCTAATTAAGTGTCATGCACAGTTTGTGCTTTCAGAACCTTCGGGAAATGGGTCGGTGGGCTTGGGGGTTGTTTGGGGAGTCACTTCTCCCTCCCTGCAGGTACGACCGATCTTTGACTTCTGGCTGTGCATGATGAGCTGCTCCACTCAGCCAATCAGAACAAGGGCTGTGCACCCTCCGGCCCGCCCTCCCCACCTTGTTGCTCATGTCTGTGCTGAGCTGTGCTGATCAGTTTCTTTTTGCTTGTGGTTCCAGGGTTTGTTGTTAGGCAGAGCTTGTCCTTACACAGAACTTGCCCCACCACAGTGTTTGAGAAATGAACACTTTCAGTCTCTCACAACAGGAATGGTTGATTATTCTTACTAATGCAAAAAGACTCAGGAATAAATTTTCTAGGAATTCATTCAGAACCAGTGGCAAGTCATTCAGATTTTTATGTCCTGTTTGACACTCGAGAAGTGTATGCTTCTTCCCAAAGTTCAGTAAACTGGCCATAAACACAGTGGTGGGCTTTTTCCACCCAGAAGTGTGCTGGGCTTCAAATGTTCCACTAAAGCCACCTAAAGGTATTCAGCAGGACCTGAAAACAAGTTCCTTGGATTGCTCCATGACATTTTCAATCTTTCTTTGAGACTGTAATCTTGTTCTTTTCTTACTGTTATTTCATTCCTCTTACTCATTTAGCAGTTCCACTGCTGTGTAAATTGATTCTTGGGTACTGTTTCTATTAAAAAAGGAGATTTATGTGTTGTGCAAAATAAATGTTTGGAAAAGCTTAAAGGAAGCTCAGTGCTGAAGAATACTCAACTGGAAAAGACAGCTATCATGTTTTTCCCCCTTCATAGAAATACAGATTTCTCTCAGTTGATTTCTTCTTTCTGTTAGATATATTTCTCTGAGGATTTTTCACTGTTCATAAATCTCTGTCATGGTTTCAGCCCAGCTGGTAACAAAGCACCATGCAGCCGCTCACTCACTCCCCACCCCCACCCCTGGCCACGTTGGGATGAGGGGAAAATCCAAAGGCAGGCTCGTGGGTTGATACAAGGACTGGGAGGGATCACTCCCCACTTATGGTCACGGGCAAAAGACAGGCTCCACTTGGGGAAGAAACAAAAACAATTTGATTTACTACAAAACAAATCAAAGCAAGGATATCAGGAAGGAAAACCAAACATCATAATAACTCTCCCCCCACCCATCCCTGCTTCCCAGCTCAGCTTCACTCCCAGTTCTTTCTCCCTCCTGCTCCCGGTGGCACAGGGGAACAGGGGAGGGGGGGTTAAGGTCAGCTCATCACATGTTGTCTCTGCCGCTCCTTCCTCCTCAGGGGGAAGATTCCTCATTTGTCCCCTGCTCCACTGTGAGGTCCCTCCCACGGGAGACAGTCCTTCACAAACTTCTCCAACGTGGGTCCTTTCCACAGGCTGCAGTTCCTCACAAACTTTCCTGGAGTGGGTCCTTTCTGTGGTCTTCAGTTCTTCCCGAACTTCCCTGGC
>VYZV01027183.1:39865-54104 GCA_013401275.1 Pandion haliaetus | reverse complement strand
TTCTACATGAACACACATGCCATATTTTTATGAACTGGATGTTGTAACATGAGCATGGGTGAATTAGCTTCATGTGTGTTGCCAGTTACATCTCTTCAACTCAACCTCAAGTAAAAAGGAATAAATAATCTTTTCAGTGAGGAGTTGTAAAGTACCATACTTGCACTGAAATTAGTATTCTCTGACACTTCAGATATATGATCACTGGTGTGATTGCTTTTCAGCAGGAGTTCACCAGGGCTTCTAAGTTCTTAGTGGAAAAAAAGGAAGTGAAATTTGTGAAGTTGTGTATCGTAGGTACACGGTTTGCAAGATGCAGTGTAGCTGCCAATATGGCTACAACTTTTTGGAAAAAAGGAACATCAGATCTCCAGATGAAAGGAAGCAAGCTGTTTAATGCCTGTAATCTGTTGAGAAGTTATTTATACTCTAAACTACTGATCTCAGAAGATTTCATTTCTAATCCTGACAATTTAAGTTGGGACAATTGCAGAGCTTAAAGTAAGACAAGTGCATGAATTATATACAAACTGTTATAGTCAAGCTTGTACACTGGACTTGTCAAAAAAACCCTACCCAATAGCTTGTTCTGGGTAATACTAAAATTTCAAAACGGTTAATTCTAATGTTTGCCACTTTGGGAAGTTTAAGTTCTAATTTTTTGGTAATGCTGGAAATGAATAGTCTTTACAGAGTGTGTTACCTCCCTTTATATTTATGTCCCATTGCTTGTGGGATGAGTAAAGTCAAGAGCTGAAACCACATACACAAGGTCATAAGGAGTCTGTGTTAAAGAAATTATCTGGATGGTTTTTCCTGACTCAACATTGATTGTCTTCCTCTCAGGTCTCTCAACAGTAATAGAAGTTGCTGTCATGTATAGACAGTTGGTTCTTACTTGGTTCTTGAATCAATGCAGTACTGTGTTTTATTAAAACCTAGTATCAGATGTCTGGAAACATTCAGTCTTTCAGCATTAAGCTTCTGCAGTGAGGTTTGGCATGCCTTTCACTGAAGACCTGTTTTTCTTTTAAAAGATCAGCATAGTGCATCAGCATACTGTAATTGGACCTAACTGATAATTTTAAAGACAGTCACTGTAGCAGCTCTTTTTCTAAACTACCAGCTTTTGTAACTGTATAGACGTGTTGCTTGCAGTGGTGAGTGTCTGATTTTAAAACATCTTAAAGAAATTTTTGAAACTATTTTAAAGGATGCTCAGTGTCTGGACTGTGTGGTTCCTAAAAACATGATTATTTCATAAAAACTCAAATTTACATGTAAAGATTATTCCATAAAACACGCACTACTGCTGTAGCTGCTTGTCCAAGATAAATGAATAGCAAGTCCTGTGTGCTCTGTAAAAAGTATTACAGTACCACTTAATAAAGGTTTTATTTTGTTTTTAGGTCATGATCATAATGTTTCTTCAGTAGTCATCATGCCCAATGGAGATCATATAGTTTCTGCCTCAAGGGATAAAACTATCAAAATGTGGGAAGTCCAAACAGGGTAAGTGCACTTCTGGCTGAACATCAGCCCCTAAACAAAACAGGCATAAACCACTTTTTATAGGAAATGGGATGCACAACTCTTGAATGTCAGTAAACATTATTTGAATCGAGGTATGATATAGTGCCCTTTAGAGTAACTCACTTAAGGATTCTGCCTTAAATCATTAAGCACAGGGGTTTAGGTTTTAGTACTGAGTAATTAAAACTAACGGGCTTTAGCTTTCTGGGAGCTATGAGGCTACAACACTAACTCAGGACCAGGTAGGAATATAAATTCAGTGGTTAACTGCAAGTTTAANGGGGGGGTGGTTGTTGGTTTGGGGAGTGTTTTTGTCTTACTGTTTCATTCATCAGTGCTAAAAGTTGTAGGTGGAGGCTATCTGAATGACCTGTAAATCTCTACTTGTTCTTAAAATACCTATTTAATGCAAGCTGTCATGTCAACTTCATTCCCCCCGCCCCCCGCCAAGCCTCCTGCTTTCTACCTTAGCAAAGATTTGCCAGTTCTTTGTTGTCACTTTTCTCATGTCATGAGACTTTCCATGAACTGTTTTATGGCCTTGTACATCATCATCCAGGATGAACACATGCATGCTAAGATATTTTATCTTCTAAGAGTAGGTCAAGCATCCTTAAATTTCAAAGGTATGTGTAGTGGTTTTATTGCAATGTTAATTGAGTCACGCTGTATTTATCTTTTCCAAATAGTTACTGCGTGAAGACTTTCACGGGTCACAGAGAATGGGTGCGTATGGTGCGGCCTAACCAGGATGGCACCTTAATTGCCAGTTGTTCTAATGACCAGACAGTGCGTGTTTGGGTGGTAGCAACAAAGGAATGCAAAGCTGAGCTCCGAGAACATGAGCACGTGGTAGAATGCATTTCCTGGGCTCCCGAGAGCTCGTACTCCTCCATATCAGAAGCTACGGGATCAGAGGTAATGTTTCCAATGCTATTAAATAAGCACATACAGTGAGATTTTTGACTATGCTTTATATAGAACTTGCTGGATAGTATTTGGAACAACTAAGCTTTGTTCTCAAAGTGCTTGGCAGATATAACAGGTGTATTTTTTGCTGAGTGTACCTGGTGTTCTGTTAATCCCCCATCTTGGTTTCATAGGATCCATGCTTCTGTGTTTTTTAACAGTAGGACCCTACCTTTGCACTAATGAAAGTGAACTTTGGATAGATGCTCTATTTCTGAGAAGGTTGAGGGTGGGACCCCTGTCACATACTTCAGCAGAGAAATGTAGAAGGTAGTTTATCTGGTATAATGTGAAGATTATAAGGATGCTCAGCCGTTAAAAGTTGTGGGGGAAGTAGTGCATCAAGAATGCAGAAATGAAGCTGCCTTGGGTGTATTGCGCTGGAATTAAGCTTTGACCACCATGTCCTAGTGTACAAAGTTATAACAAATAAATCCCCACTTGTGTGATCACAGATACATCTTCTCTGTTACTAATGCTTCAAGAAAGGCTTACTAAAGGTCAGCAAAAGTTTCCTTCTAAGGATAACAACGTGTAGACAAAATGAACTAGAAATTAGCTCTGATTTCTAGTTTTAAAAGCCTAAGAATTTCTGCCTTGCCCTCTTCCTCAAAAAGGACAGAAATACCCCAGGGGAAAAGTAGATACACTGAAGACAACGACTTGTCTAGTGATGGATTTTACAGATTATTTGAGTCAAATTTTACATGCATCCTTAAAAGATCCTCATAATCTTTTAATTAAAAGTAATTAAATTCCAAATGTTCACTTCCTCTTGCAGTGGTAATTATCTGAAGTGGTGTCTCCCCTGCCCTCTGCTGGTCTGATCAACTATATACATCACATTACAGTACTTAGCTTTGAACAAGAAGCAAGTTAACATTAACTTCACAGTTGAAACATTTCAAGTTCTGAGAACTAAGTCTTTCTTTCATACTTTGCGTGATTACAAATAGAAACAAGTTCAGAGTAGGAACTTTTCAAAAATTCTTAAACTTGCTTCATTACTTTTCACGAAGAATGAGAACACAAAGGTATGTCTGAACTTCATCCTCCTTTGTCCTGAGATGTCTGACTCTACTTGAACTGTGTCTACTATTAAAAGGATGTCTTGCAGCAGGCAAGTGTGGATTCAAAGTATTATTTGGCTTCGTGCATCAGCAGGACATACAACCATTTCTTTCAACAGATTGTTTAATTCCTTCTTTTTTTTTGTTTATTTCTCCTAGTATTAGTAACAAAATGCCTGTGACTCTCAGCTTTGTGTGTTTATTAGCTGTAAGGTGTCATATGATCTAATTTTGCTACTAAGAAATAGCACTCAGAAGTGATCTGCTTCCTCCCTCCTCTTTCCCGCCCTGCCCTATACATGCCATAACTTAAAACATAATTTTCTGTAGACTAAGAAGAGTGGCAAGCCTGGGCCTTTTCTGCTGTCTGGATCCAGGGACAAGACCATTAAGATGTGGGACATTAGCACTGGCATGTGCCTTATGACACTTGTAAGTTCATTGGTGTTTTTCTGGTGGTCATAGCTGCATATGTAAAACCATTTTTAATGGAATTAATTATCTTACATGTTTATGTTTGCAAGAGAAGCCAGAGTTATTGAAATAAGACAAATGCTGGAAATACACAGTTTTAATGGCTTCTATATTTCAGATCTTGTTGTTGCTAAGAAATACAAAGAATCTCAAAATACATGCTATAAATGCAGGAGTACTGTGGTGTAGTTTTTGTGATGAGTAGCTTGGTTTGTCTACAGAAATGCTGATAATCATCGGAACTTAGTCTTCTGTAAAATGTGGTGTTCTTTCTGTGTGTGGGTCTTCCCGCAGGCCATGGACTGCTGTTTTCCAGCCTGTATTCAGGCTGGGCTGGATGTTGGTGCTGGGGGTGGGGAGCAGAATCAGTGCAGATCACATGAGGACTTCTGTTTGTTTGCCTTCAAGGACAGGAACTCACATTGTTGGTAGTGCTGATATAGATGTAATAATAGAAACTGAAGATAAACTTTGAGTTCTAATAGGTTTTAGAAAGCTAAAGGCTATCCTTGCCGGAACAGGGCAAGGAGTCACTCGGTTTGCCGTAGCATCAATTGTAGAATGCTTAGCCTTAAAACGTGCGCTCGCTCACTGATTTCTCCTTATGCACAAGGTGGGCCATGATAACTGGGTACGTGGCGTTCTGTTCCATTCTGGGGGAAAATTCATTTTGAGCTGTGCTGATGACAAGACTCTACGTGTCTGGGACTTCAAGAACAAACGATGCATGAAAACCCTCAATGCGCACGAACACTTTGTTACCTCTTTGGGTAGGTATTGTCCTACAGTGCTTACTGCAAAGTACCGAGCCAGAGGCACAGTTTCTACATCGTCACCAGCTGAAGTGGAGCACCAGGCTAGACATTCACGTGTTGGATTCTAGTGAAGTTTTGTGCTATGTGTGTTTTAATCAAATGAGGACAGATGTGGATCTTGAGTGTGCTGGATTTCTCCACTTCTGTTGCTGGTGTTGCACATTGGATAAAGGTGTTAACTGCCAGGGTGTTCTGGAACCTTTCACCGCTGAGTGTGTATGCAGTTGGGGAGTGCTGTATTGCAAATGCTTGCCCAGCAAAAAAAAAAAGGGGGGGGCAGAGCAAAGCAAAATGGTTCAGAAGAAAAATATAGTTTGAATTCCTGGGCATTCCTGGTTGGTATTACCAGATCTTGGTAGAGAATAGTTACCCCCTGCCCTGGCAAAACCAAACCAAAACGCTCCCTATTCAGAAAAGCTAGCTTTACTCTGGAGTTTTCTCTATTGTATTTTTCTCTCTATTCCTCTGGCAGTTTATAGGTTCTTCAGTAAAGCTGTGTAAGTTAGGTTAGCAGTGAACCTGGAATTGGCTACTAAGGTTTCCTAATCAAACTTGCAGGTCTAATCAAAATGCAGGGTTTCTGACTTCACTTGCCTCTTAGGTTGTTGAAGACAGCTGGTCAGAAGGGGGCAAATAAAAGTTATGAGTTGAGGAACATCAAACTATTAGCATGGATTGGCTAGACTTGGAATGGCTGCTTCAGTTTACAGATTGCTTCACTGAGCCCTTTCTACACAATGAGGCTTTTTGATTCCTTTTGGTTAAACTTCCCACTACTCTCTGCTGACCCAGTCCAAAATTGATTTGTATCTATGAAATATTTTGGGATCTCCTGAGAAACAGTACCTTTTTTTTTTAAATACTAGCTCACAGCCTGTATCGTCTAGAGCAAAAAGAAAAAGCCAAGTTTCTTGACTTCTGATTCTTGAATACCTCTTATGTAAATACATGAAGTTCTGTCTTCTGGTAGTATTCAAGGGTTTTATCAGTTTGAGATGTTTTGGACTCTTCTCTGTTATAACTTTATCTTGATTTCTTTTCCATGAAAGCTCCTTTATAACTGAACTGAGAGTAGATTTTCATGCTGTACAAAATCATAGCATGAGAGAATTTGCCTTCAGAACTACAGGCATGATGAGTTTTGCGATTCAGTCTTAGAGCTGGTATAACTTTTTTGAAAAAGTAATGACATTCAGTGAGAGTGGAAAATACTGAAGTTTAGGATTTGTTCTTAACATAAACTGTTCTTTCCTTGCAGATTTCCACAAGACGGCACCGTATGTGGTTACTGGAAGTGTAGATCAAACAGTAAAAGTGTGGGAGTGCCGTTGATTGAATTCACATTTGACCCCTTTTTCCTCTGGATGCACTCAGATACCATGGTTACCCATTGAGCTCTGTTTAAATAAATATTGTCCTTTCATGTAAATTATTCTGGATGTAGATTGAGCTTATTAAATGTTACACACAAAGTATTCATGCATGGTGAATCCAAATTGTATACTGTAAATTTACATACGTTGTCTAGAAGTACCATAGGTTTAAGAACATGGGCTGGCATTGGTCACATCAGACCTAAGAAGGCAGAAGTTGGATAATTGAAATAGGGCACTTAACTGAATAGTTGACAGTGTCGTTCTATGTCGGATAATTATACCTGTTTTTCTTTCTGCTGTCTGTTGGTGCCTGAATTGGTGACCTCATTTGGGAAAAGTTTTGTAGGGCTCTTTCAGAAATGTGTATCTATGTAACATCACTTAAGTGTGCTTAATAAATCTTCTCTAAGAATACTAGATAATAAGGCTGCAATTCAGAATCTTCTGAACCTTATATGTAATTAATGGAAATTAATTAAACTCTGGAATATTTGTCATGAAACATTTGCCAAATCAACAGAATACACTTGTTTTGGCCTCCTATCACGCAAGGGTTGGTATATTTATATAATTAACTGTAAACCTGAAATAAGACAACAAATCTTAGTAGCAGCTGATGTGCTAAATGTATTTATTTTTTATTTGGTCATTCAATGGTTAAGCTGTGCTGTTAAACTAAGTTTAAATGGTTTTGTTTTGGGTTTGTTTTTGGTTTGGGGTTTTTTTTTTTGTTTGTTTGTTTTTTTTTTTAATGCTAGATGAACTTCCAGGAGGAGTTGTCCATCCCACTAGAATTTAGTGATCTAATTTCCAATAGAGCTTAATCTCCCAAATGACTGCCATGGTACAACTTGCTGTTTGCTTTCAATGTTTGTTAGAGATGTGCAATTCCTGTTACACAACAGTATCAAAGTACACTTCCCTCTTGGTCACTTGCAGGAGGTTGGGGTATACAAAGGTTTCTTGGTTTCTTTAGTGCCTCCTTGGAAACCCTTTTGAGAATGAGGTTATACTTACCTTGACAAGACAATGTGGCTTGAATAAAAATGTACCGTGGTTTGCATATTGAGAAATACCTTGGGATACAGTATTTAAATGCTTTAAAGAAAGCACTAAATGCCTTGAGAATCGGATTATAATGGCAAATACAGATTGATACGGGCTTCTAAAAGGAAAACAAAACACCATCAACAAAACAAAGTCCATCTGTGGGAATGATGCTATCAAGTAAACATTTAAAACCAAAACCGGTTCCTATCAGCAAAACTAGCCCAGCTTGGTTATTAGTATTTATGTTGTTTGGTGTATACAATTTTTAATTTGCATATCCCTGAAGTTACAGATGTTGATCTGAAGTGAATGAAAATATTATAAATGAGTATTTTAATCAGCATTTTTGTGACAAATTCCATTGTAGATAACTAAGAATTACAATACTTACCTAACTAACCAGGTCTTTTTAAAAACCCACTTTGAAATTTACAGTGTAATGAAGTACCAGTCTGACGTTTTAACAGGTGAATTTGTGCTTTATTTTATTCATTTTGTTTAATACATGGCTTTTAAAACTGTCCCTTTTAAAGACAAGAATCCTCGACCACCATAGGGTCGGCTGGAGGGTGTACACACTAAAATGGTGAGGGGTATGGTGGTTAATTTCCTACAGTCACCCACAGAAGGATCCATTCTTCTGTGTGGAGGAGATGGATTTCAGAATTGGATCCTGGTGTAGACTTGCCTCTGGGAGGGGGTGGGGGAAATGGAGTTCTGATGTGGAGGTTTTTGGAGCCAGTTTAAGATTCAGGCTAATCTCTTAAATCCAGTGGTTTATGTAATTTTCAGTGTGTGTTTCTGCAGTTAAGCATGCACAAATAAAGTATTTTTTTTGTTTGTTAGCTGCTTGGACTGGAAAAATTTGCTGCTTTTTGTCCTATTTGAGAATTCCAGATACACAAGTAGTGCATCTTACAATTCCTCAGTGCATCTGCAACTGTAAAGTAACACATCTGTTTAATTCCTGATAGGTCCTATGAACTTTATTTAAGTATAAAGTAAACCACACTCATGTACATAATTCATAAATAAGAATGAGAAATTAAAGGTACCTATTAAGTGGAAGTTGTCTACTGCATTTTTTCCCTTTAGTGTATAACTCTTTACACGGACAAACAACTAACTGAAGTCATGTAAGCAGCATTTAATTGCTTGTGTGAAACACTCTCCTAAGTACTTCTGCAATGCAACTTGCAACCTTCTCCTTTAATAAGCAGTGAATAATCTCAGGGATGGTCCTGAATGGATCAAAAGTTAAAGCCCTGTTTAGACAAAAAAGTGAAAGCCACAACACAGGAGTTGGGTTTGTGAGGGTTTCCTGCAGTGTCGCTCCGTGGTACTACACTGTGTTGAACTTTTGCCACTGTTCGCAACGTTTTCTGTCACCTAATCCTGTGCCTTTCCTGTGATAATCAGTACAATAATGAGGTTACTGGTTTGGATTACAAAACAAATTTATTAGAGGGTTTAAGAGGTTCACTGCTGCTTTGTCACTTTCCTTACTCAAATTGGCATTGCTTAAAAATAACTATATATAGACCGTGTTACCAAGTAGACAATACAGACTTTTTGGCTTAAAACCAGACAGACATTCCAGTGCCACACTAACGTAATGTGCCCAGGAAGTCTTAGATGCATTCTAAAAAGTGCAACATTTATTGTGGTTTAGACATAATCTGGAGGTTGATGTTTTATAGCATCTTGCACTTTAGAAGATTAAAAAAAACCCGTCCTGCTTTTGTGTATGGTGTGACCAATGATGTGCCCGGGGCACTAAGTAAAAAGAAAAAAAAAATCTAGTTGCTAGCAAGTTGTCCAAGGGCTGTGGAGCACTGTAGTATTTTGAAAGCTTTGGCTATAGACTCACCAAGCCCAGTCTACTTATACTGTCGGTACCCTGCTTCTCCTGTTTGCCTCCTCCTGTTTTTATGTGAACTGCCTGATAATACCACTCTTAAATAGCTTTTGACTCGCGTGAAAGCTATTTAAAAGAAAAAGATTATACTTTGTTTTTGTAGACAGTGGTGGCTTGATAATCCTTTTTAATGAGTTGAATATTAAAAAAAAAATACTGAGTTGAGTGAAGGAAAAACGCACTTGGAGTGAGTTATTTGCTGTCCATAAAGTCCAGTGTATTTAAAAAAGTCAAAACCAAGAATCTTCTAGCAAGAATATGTGCATAAAACGGTAGGGATAAGCGTGTTAGGAGCGGGGAAGGTTGAGTTGGATTTACAAGTCACAACTGGATTTAACTGGCCTTTTTATCTTTCCACTGTGTCATGTAAGTAGCTGCTTTCTTGTCCTACCCATCCCTCAGGCTTCCCCAAGTTCATTCTGAAGATAAGTTAGCAAAATCTTCAAGTTTTAGAAGTTGATCCTGACATTGACATGAAGGCAAACGTTGAATTTTTTCATAAGAACGATGTTAGAGGTTGCAATTGGAGAAAACAGTTCCCAGACTGTAGGAGTTAACTGAAGCTATTGACACAATTAAAAAAAAAAAAAAAATCAGTAAAGGAATGTATATAATACTGCTCTGTGTTTTACAGTAAGATTTGTTGCTCTCAGACTGTGTAAAACAAAATTTATTCATGTTTTCTGCATATTAAAAAAATCTTATTGTACCAATTGGTAAACTATTAAATGCATATAAAACTAGATGTGTTTTTGTTTCCTTGGATGCAAGAATTAAAACTATTTTGAAAAAAGCTGTTGGTGTTTCACCCTTCGGACTTCGCTCCACACCTGCTTTTTCTTTTATCTAATGTTCATTTAAATCGTGCGTGCCTGAGGAATTGTGACGCGTTTTTAAGGCAGTTGGTTACAGGCAGAATAGTCCGAGGTTTTAGTGGTTCGTGTGGTTCAGTGAGATTTTCTGAAAACCGTTCTGCGTGTTTCTGAAGCCGGTTCGTACGTGGTCGGGAAGAGCGTCGTCTCCAGGGCCGGGCGGGACGTAGGTGTCCTGCCTCTCGCCAAGCAAAGCGCGGTGCTGCTCGCTCGCGGCGTGCCTGGAGTGGGAGCTGCCCCAGAGAGTTTCGGTGAAGCGGCGTGGCCGCAGCCGGGTGTATTTCAGGTGTTGGGCCTCGCGCTGCCGCAGTCAGTGTGGTTATGGGGGTGCAGCACGGGAAGGCTGCTCTTTGTTCTGGGACGGGGTGCGTGACGGGAGCCCCCTCCCTTACTGGCCTTACTGGTCCTGTCCCAGTGCTGTGTTTTCCCGGGAGTTGGGTTGGGTTGTTTTTTTTTGTTTTTTTTTTTTTTCCCCCTTACCTTGAACCTTTACAGCAGCCCTAGTAAGAACCGCCTTGCACTATTTCTTTTCTCGGTACCCTCGGAGCTGTTGGCGCTGAAGGTTGCGCTCTGTGGTGAATCCTCCCGAGGGATTCCATGTGGGAGTAACCTGTCTGCTTTGGAAGGCAGCAGTAGTCCTGTGCCGGTGGAGGTGCAGCTGGAAAGCCGAGGCGCTGAATGGGTCTTGAAGCTCTGTTTTCATATGGGTGTCTTCCAAATGGTGTGTCGTTTGTTTGGGTTTTGGTTTGGGTTTTTTTTTTTCCTGTGATCTGGCCTTAATTACCTTGAGTGCTACTTATAAATGGGTCAGTGAACTAAAATGGAAATGTGCATTTCTTCATGGATGGAAGAGCAAGGACGTGACCTTGACCGTGATGTGGGGGAGAGATGGAGCACAGCTCCGACCAGCTGTGTTCTGTGTAAGCATCGCGCACGGTGTTCCTGAATAGCAGGAACAGACCTGACACGGGCTCTTGAGGGAGGCTGACTTTCATTTGGTAAAAAGAGCTGAATTTCAGGCTCTGCCGGAGCTGACGTGCCAGTCAGACGACCTGCCTGGGGTGAAGGGGCGTCCTGAGCGTTCGGTACGGAGATGGTGTTAGGATGCAGGGTTGAAAGGAAAGCCTCCTCTGTGTTTGCAAACATAGTACCCTTAGCAAAAGGGAGAGATGGGGGATATTAAAATGTAAGTAGCTAAGAGCAGGCTGCGTAGCTGAAGAATTTCATTTTCCCCTTCAACTTGGTGACGTGATGCTGCAGCGAGTGCCTTCTTACTGAAAGCAGCTTTGTAAGTGTATGAGACTGGCTTTCACCAGTTGTTTCCAGTTCTGATATAGCACTGATGGATATTAAACCATTTTTGGGCAGACAGCTTTGAATATGAAAAGAAATTGCACATACACGAATTTCGGTCAATGGTGGGAAGGTAACATAGTTGAGTAGGCTTGTCTCTGAACAGTACGACCAGTAAAGGCAGGGAAGGTTTAATGGGGACTTTTCCTTGAAAGAAGGTTGTAGCTTTTGTCCCATGTCTGATGACATTAAGTGCTGGAAACCCTCTGTCTGGAGAAAAAGCACGGAGGATAAAAATAAATAGCGTATTTCTGTGTGCTTCCTTCAGGCTTGTGGATGTTTTTAATCTCTGACATAATTTCATTTTGCTGCAGTTACTTTTCTCAGGCAGTGGCATACCGTTACCTGCCGGTTACAGGACCAGCGCTTCTATGTGACACTTGTACCTGGGGTGTTCAATCCTGTCCGAGAAGGTGGACTACGTGTAACTGTGTGATCTAGGAACAGAGTTGGCCTCAGAGGTGAGTTGCTTTAGGGCCAGGAGAGCTGTGTTCGGTTTCCTGAATGTCCGCCCTCCTCTGGGCCTGGTGTGTCCTCAGCACTAGTTTGAGTCAGTTCTTCTCTGCTGCTTTAAGAACTTGTGAACCGAGTACCTGAGAACACCCAAACCCCAAAAGAGGGGAAGAGAGTTACAGCCCATCGGTTCTTAAATGCATTTATTTAACAACTAACGATGGCATTCAAGCGGCTTAGTGTAGCCTTACTAGCTGGGATTTGCATCTTTCAGCTTCGTGTCACGTTTACAAATATCCCCAAAGCACCTGTGCCCTGCTCACCCCTTCTCCCCTTGAGTGAGACGGCGCAGCAGTGCCTCTCCCTTGAGGCAGAAGTGATGCTGAAGCGGCTGTTGACGGTGGTTCCTGCGTCTCTGGGGCAGGGCTGCTGTGTTTGCGATTCTGGTACTAGTTTTATTACTGCTTTTTCTCAGTCAATTCCTCTGTGCACAGGGGCACGTTGTTAGAGGAAAAGGGTGCACGGAGCAGAGGCAGTGGTAGCCTGCACATGCTTGTGAAGGGTGCAGCTTGCTGAAACGTTCCACGGACCACAGCACCTTCCAAAACGCTCCGAGAGCTTTCAGCCCTGCTGCTGCGCAGGAGTTCAGTAAAACAACCCAGCGCGCACGCACCACCCTTGAGCGGGACTAAGGAAAATAAGCTGGGGGAGGCGTGTACTGGACGCAGAGAGCAGGTGCAGGTAGAGGAGCGTACTGGGGCACTGAACCCTGCAGCGTGGGGCATCAGTACAGTTACAGGTTTAGAGCCTCCAGCTAATCTGTACCTGTTCTCACCTATTGGCTCCTTCTCAAAAGAACAGAAGTGGTGGCTCCAGGGATGGGGTTAAGGTAACGGTCTCCCATACCTTGCACCAGACTGCAAAGAAATGAATAAAGTTCCTAAAATAGTTTAAAAAGCTTTTAATGGACTGAAAGACACTAGTAAAAGAAAAAATCTTGTAGGAAAGATGCACTGTAGTCATTTATTGATTGCTTTCCAGGAAATTCAGAATTTTTCTCATAGGAGCAAGTTCTTTTGCAGTAAAGATTCCTCCTGCTTTGTCACCTCTTAACAACTCAGAGGCTGCTCCCCTCCTTCCCTTCCCCCCCACCAAGAGTTACAAAAACCTGTAACGTAGTACAGGAAACCAAGGGTACAGAGTACAGTGACAGCACTTGTTCTCCAGAAGGTCAGTAAAAGAAGCAACACAAATTAGCACAGGGTACTATCCATGACAGACAACACGCGTGTGTGAGAGAGAGAGAGAGAGAGACTGGACTCCTTTGTCAGCACAGGGTGGCTGTGGACCAGCAATCAGAAGTTGTTCTACAGCTTGATCTGTTTGGAAAAAAGGACATTCAACTCTGTCGGCATACCATGGCCCGCAGTGGCCACATCTTACCTGCGTTGTGACTGGCATGGCCAGGGGAGCACGCACTAGTCATTGCCAACCCCCACGGGACGTGTGTGTGATGGGGAGGGGCGATAAGGATTTGTTGAGTGGCATCTGCCATTTCGGTAACATCCATTGCCAGCAATGGAAGCTCCCCGGGCAACAATCTCAAAACCAGCGTGCAAAAAAAGTTAGTTAAGAAGGTATTCATTAGCCATAGGTTTCAGTGCTGTGGGAATTTTAGTTTTTCTTTAAACCCCCTCCCCCAAGCCTAGTAATTTCAGGTTGTGGGAAATGCACGGTTCCAATCTGGTTCAAGGTGCCTGTCAGGTTAAAGTCCATCAGCTCTGTGTTACAGTCGCTACTGCAAATGAGACCAAGTCCCTATTTCTGACTTCTCCTCCCCTCTCCCCCCCCACCCACCTTTTTAATAGGGCCACGATTTCCTGCTAAATCACTTTAGTTCAGACCTCGTTTGATGCCATTACCAATCAATCTCTCCTAGGCACTGGGGTTTCCATTGTAATGGAAGTTTGTGCGCTTTTTAAACAATAAGCCCTCACTCTTTGGATACAGTATCCTGTTACTCAGCTGCAAGCAGAGCAGAGGTGGAACTGTAAGTATCATATATATATATATATATATATATCTCTATCTCTATCTATCTATCTCTATCTATATCTTTACCTTGAAAATTAGAATGTGAATGTTACAAAACCCCACTGAATTGCCAAACTGCCAACCAAAAGTAGAAAAAATGGTTAAAGGAATCCAATGGCTATATCCTGATGTAGAAAATGCTGTACATTCCCCCACTTACACACACACATTACAGGCTTCAGTCATCTGAGCAATACAAATATGGCTGCTTAGTCTTCCTTAGCACGAATTGGGAAAGTGACTTGGGGGGGGGGGGGGGGGG
>VYZV01027183.1:296-39840 GCA_013401275.1 Pandion haliaetus | reverse complement strand
GGGGGGGAATCTTTTGGCTTGGAATCCATGTTTTACAAGAACGCTGAGCAGTGGATGGGGCTGGTTTTGTACTGTTTTAGCAAAGCAGTGTCCTTAGTCAACATAAAAATGACCTGAGAAATGTTACATACCTCAAGACAGTTCATTTGGAATTCATATGTACAAAGTAGAAATAACTGATGATGTGCACACACACACACGACACGTACACACACACGCAGGCATGACAGCCTCTGGCTGCGCTCACCTAGGATGGGTCTTTCATATGCTGCTGCATCCTGGCCACCTTCCCCTTCACGTGGCAGACACAAGCTCAGTCAGACAGATTACATTTCTCAGATTAGTTCTTTGCATTGTGTATTAATTGTACCAGTGCAATAACATTGTCAAAAAAGGAGGAGCTGCTCAGGGGAGTCCGAGACCCTGGGTCAGATTCAGAAAAGGGTGGTTTAAACTTTTTTTTTTTAAGCGAGGTACACATTAAGCAGAGCTCTGTGTTAAGGGGATCTCAGCAGAAGGCATGCTTGGCTCAGCCTCTTTCTCCTCCACAGCTTTGTCCTCTGGTTCCAGCTGTTCGCCACTTTTCATGCTTTCTTGGAGCTGCTGGCGTCGCTGCACCTCTGCTTTAAGGTTCTCCAAGTCTTTTTGGCTGAAGGGGAAACGAGGAAGGGGAGCAAACATTAGACTAGCTTTAGGAAGTGTGAAGCATAGAGACAAGGTAGTGTAATAGAAACTGCTCCTAGCATTTGCCCCCTTCCTGCCAGGTCCCAGGTCTCAGCAATACCTGAGGCAAGGCTCAGTGCTTGGTTGACCTTTTGGTTTTGAACCAAGAGGCACCAGGACATGACCGACCAGCGGCCGCTCAGGGCAGAGGCAGTGCGGTTGATCTTGTCTATGTCCAGGCAGCCGCCAGCTGCTGCTGGTGGATTTTTTTTACTATTGGTGATTATTTGTATCATTAGAAGAATGCCGTCTCAGCTCAGGTCATTTTTTCACCACTACCCCAATCAAATTTTCAACTAAAAGTCTAAGAGACAATTTATAATAAATGGAAAAAAAAAAAAGTAATGCTGTTTAAGACCACTCTAAAGAGGACAATAATCAGGGCTAGTATTATGATCTTGGCTAATATTCTTTGTAAACAAATCCTGTAGCACTGGGGAAGGAATACCTCCAAGATGGACTTAAAGCAACTACCCTGCTAAGCAGCCTCGTCCACGGAAGGGCCAGTGCTGTTCTTCACAGCCCAGCACTGCTCACTTCATTTCTTCCGGGTAGAGACCGCTCTCTCTGCTTCAGCTACCTCCCACTCTGCAAACAGAATCCCTTTGCTACTGGGGAGACGGGCTGAGAACAGGCGATGAGGGGAGATGCCAGCTCCCAGCGCCATCCATAGGGCAAGTCACACAATAGTGGTCTTGCCCACCGATGCATCAACTCTCCATGAGGCTTGCCTGATTTCCTTTAGCTTCACAGCGCAGTTTGGGGTTTATGAGATCAGATTGCTGCTACAAGCTCAAGGTTACAGTTTTGAAAGAGACACCTGATGTTTCATGCAATGTTCTTCCAACCAGGAGCTTTTTTTAGTGCCGCTAAGGATTGCCCAGGGATGCCGCAGAACACCCCTTCACAAGGGTTCAGGAGTGCCTTCAGGGGACCCAGCACCTTCAAAAGCAGTTTTTACACAGAAGTGACAATTTCTGCCACTAGTTGCCTAGTGCTGCCTGAAGAGAAGAGGTACCCAGGATCACTGGAAACACCACATGACTCTTAATGCAAAGGGAAGCACTGGGTTTATGCTATCTCAGGAACAAAAATAACACAAAAAGACCTCTTGATTTCTACAGATACAACACACAGAGGTATCACTCTACCTTAGTGGAATGAAGAGAATTCCATTGATAATGTTGAGCTGCTCCAGGACACTGGCCATACTGGGAGCTGTGAACTACAGTGTAAGAGGGAAAAAAAAGTTTTAAAAAGCCAAAACCCTGACAGAAGAACTCAGAGCTCCTAAGCAAGTCCAGATAGATACCATTTACCAACAGTTTAGAAAAACCTCGGTCTCATATGACACCCTAATAGCTGTAAGGTGGCATAATTTGTATTTTCTACCTCTGTATACCCATAAGTTGAAAAGCAGCATCCAGAGGTCCGCAGCCAGTCACTGTGGGCAACCACCCCTCTGAACTCTGCAGGACTTCAGTTAAATGCAGTGTAGATGTAAGTTCAAACTGTGTTGGGTTGTTTTGGGTTTTTTTCTTCCTTCAAGTGTTGTAACAAAGCTAAAATCTTTATCACTGTTTTATGGGTTTGAGCCTCTTAACTGAACCCTATTTCCTGGACTTGACTGTTTACTTGATTCAAGGTCCTTATGCTCAAATTACTCTGCCATAAAATCCTCAGTTCTGTACCCAGTTCTTTGCAGTGAGAAGAAAACCCAGCCACTCCCACAGAGCACTACCCTCCCTGCCCTTTCTACCAGGAGGGAGTCTCTGCAGCTGGAAGCCTCTTTCCCAACCCGCTGGCTCACAATCCTCTGGCAGCCACTGGCGTACAGCACGGCAGGGAGAGCACCCATCGCACAAGTTAGTGCGTACTCCCCTAGATATGCCACAGCCAGGCTGGTGTGATCTGCCAGGTGCACAGGCAGATAAGAGCAGCTGGGTTTGGCCCAAGAGGGCCAATCTGCTCCTGCTCCGTGTACAGCAAGGCAAGGAAGGGCCCCCCACGCTCTGCCCTGCTGCCCAGCCTCCCCACACCACAAAACCCTTGGAAGGAGAACAAAGCACCCGGTGAAAGATGACAGCATTTTTTAAGATGAGGAAAGTGAAGTACTTTTGGATTGAGCAACCTGCCCACAGCCAGTGAGTCAGCAGAGGGGCAGGTTTGCACATAGGTGTCCCAGGCTCCCACACTGCGAGCTGCCCAGCGCGTCCTTACCGAGTTCCCTGGGTGCCCTGCAACGCAGTCAGCTACGTCCAACTGCCTGGGCTCAGGAGAAAGAGCCAGAGCCCAGAACCGCTCTTTTCAGAAGCAGAGGGGACAAATGTTCAGTCCACAGTGGTTGCACTGTGCTATGTCTGTCTGAGCCTTTTGCCTTTGCAGGGACCTCCTGCCTGTGAAGGGTCTGCAACTGGCACAGCCATTGCCACCTCCTGCACAGGCAATGTCTGCACACATGCACTCATGTGTCCTTCAGGAGCAGCTAAACACAAATCTCTGCCTTCACGGTAAGTACTCTCGATTGCTCTCATTGCATAAAGGTTACCTTAAGCGGCATGATGTTCGCATTGGAGCCATTCTTGTAAATCTCATTCATTGTGCGTTGAAGAGCGACTGCTTGCTGAGTCAGGTATTTCAAGTACTCAGAGCTCTCTTTGGTCTTTTCATGGTGTTCTCCAAGCTAATCAGAAAAGGGGAGAAAAGAAGAAAATTAAAGGTACAACATTACAAATCAGAACAGGACCCAAACCAGGGTGCACTCCTAGTCTCTGCTAGCTCAACATCCTTATACAAACTCATCAGAACTGGATTTCACCTGCCTTGGCATTCAAAAAACAAACAAACAAAATTCCTTTAGGAGCCTTATTATCAACATTACACATTTCCATCAAGTAGGAGCACGTCTGCAGGGTGAGCGGCATTCCCTCCACCAGGCTGTGCTTTCAGCCAGTGAGATGGCGCTGAATCACTGTGCACAACTGCAGACGTGTTCAGGCAGACCCCAGGCTGATGCAGAAGTTTCACTGTGCAACAGCAAGGGCTGCAAGCGGGAAAAGGTATTGCCCACGAAACAGCTCAACTACCAAACTAGTTTGGATCTGGTTTTTAAAAGACAGGTGGTGCAAAAAGTGGAAAGAACAGACCAGTTCTTTCGGTGCCCTGCCAGAATGTGGGGCCGTGCCACCAACAGAAGTTTCTGTCCAGCAACACGGGTACAGCAAGAACAAACTTGCAGAAAGTCTATTCAAAGACTTTTGGCGTAAAAGCAGTTAACTGCTGTACAGGGCAGCACTTCTACCCCATCCCTAGAAAGATGATTCCCTGGCATCTACTGAGAGCTGTTTGTAAGAAAGGCCTCCCCCAGTTCCAAGTTGTAGCACTGTTTTGCAGTGGTACTGCTCCTTTCTGGCAGTAAAGTGACGCGACACAAACTAACAGCACACATGCTAGTCACCTGGTTTTTGTAGATGGTGTAGCCTTCCTTCTCGTGCTGCAGAGCTGACCGGAATTCTGCTTTGCTCTCATACACGCGAGCTACCAAGTGGTGGCTGAGGGAAGGGAAAGGGTTTAGAGGCACTTCCGTGAAGAAGAAACATTTCTGTGCTACAGTGAGCATGACTTTAACATAACACATAGGCTAGAAGTCTTAATATCAGTGTGAAAGGAGATACTGGACTCTGAATCCAGCACGCTGGTAGTTACTTCTCCCCACCCTGTTTCGGGATTAATATACTACACTGATTTGGGTTGGATTTTTGTTGAAATGCTGAGCAGTGACCTACAGAAGTAAAGACTGAACTGGGGATTTTTTCCTCCTGCACCCAGGAAAGCTGAAGACCACAGCAGTGAACTGAATGGAGGCAGCACATCCACAGGAACATCTCAGGACTCGATTTGTTGACTGGAGAAGGAAGCAGCCACAAGCCCTCACCCTTTAAAAAGGTCTTTTTGTTTCTTAGAAAGCAAACATGTGAATTACTTGATTATTCACAGACAAAATTAAAAAAATCTTCCAGCACAGAAACAACCAGCAAAACAGTGGCAGAGCTGGGACCCAAGTCACCTGGGCGCTCTCTAGTTGGGTGAGCTGACTTGGCTTGGACTTTGCTTCCTTAGTGTTTCTGGAATGAAAAAAATAGATTTCTGGTTTTGGCAGTGTTACTCTGTGGGAGGTGATTAATCTCATCAAGCATCCCAGTGCTACGAAGGGAAGGCAAGATGCTTTCTCCAGAGTGCATATCCGTCAACTGCTGGAAAACAAATCAGACTCTTGTGGGTGCTTAATAAGATTTATTTTCACCCTGACAAAGAACAGATGGGTTGCAATGTGGTAGTAGTAATTAGGAGTGGGCCACTGCTTGGTTGATAGTGAGCCAGTTTGGCATTCAAGGACAGTGCATACAGCCCCAAAGAGCAGTGGGTATTTAGAGCAGATCCTAAAGGTGCCGACCACTCGTAGCTCCCTTGGAAACACAAGGAAACCATGCAGTATTTTATTCAAATACACGGCTTTATGGTAAAGGACAAAAGCAAATTATATGCTCCTCAAAGATAGCTCCCTGAGGGCTGAAACAATTAAATACAAGTGTTTACGTATCGTCCCAGTCTCCCAGTATAATTACATTAGCCTCGCCCTCCAACCTTCACTTGCCACATATATTTTTCTGCTGAGAGTCTACAAGGACCAGGCTCATCCTGACAGATTTTTAGGGTAATCAGCATTACAGCAGATCCCAAAACTAACTTTAAGAACAAGGGATCTCTGTCTTTAAAGACAACAGCCTTGGATGCTGCACCTTGACTCATGCAGCCCAGCAGTCCCAAGGAGTCTGACAGCTGGGAAAAGACTGAATCTCTAATTTAACAGGACACAGCTGGACACAGCCAGATCAGATCCCTCCCATATAAGCGCACAGTGAACGTACTCAGTCTCTTTAACAGTACGGTAACCCAGCCCAGCACTCCACCCTGCCTCACCTTAGTGCAACTTTCAAAGACTTGGAGCCGTGATACTTGGAGCTGATGGCCAGCGCGTTCTCCAGGAACCGGAGGGACAGGTCATACTCCATAACCCCATGGAGCACCAAGCCAATGTTATTCTGCACAAAAGAAGTCAAGAAGGCATTTGGAAAGCAAATTCAAACTACGCATTTCTTGCTTTGTAAATACCAACATCACACAAGTATTTTGCTGTTGAAAAGGCTGTAGCAGCCACAAATCCCCAACCGATCTCTCTGTAGCACATAACACATGACAGGAGACCTTCCTCCCCTTGGGAGCTCAGTCCAAACAAGCCAGACAAAAGAGAGATAAGGAACTCTCTCCATTTTATGCAAGGGCAACAAGAACAGGCTAAATTAAGGAATTTGCCCAAGGATTACAGACGCTCGAATCCATGTCTCCAGTGTCCCAGTGCAGAGCTCCAGCCACAGAAGGCTGACCTTGCCAGCTAAAGAGTTAAGCTCCTTTTTTCCCTTCTTCTAATAGTACTAAGTGGTAGTAACCCAGGGTGTGGAAGAAGCAGTGCCTAGATGTTTATTTCAAATAGCCAGCACTATGGGCATTTTAAAGACCAAGAGGTTTCTTGGAGATTAGAAGCCTGAAGACTCTAAAAGATGACTCACATCTAAGAGTGCCATTTCTGGATGATCCTCCCCAAATACCAACAGCATGAGGTAGCGTGCACGGTACAGTAAGTTCAATGCTGTAGAGAGCTGGCTGTTTGCAAAGCAGTACAAAGCAAGGTGCATCTATAACAAAAGAAGTAATCCAGCATTAATGGTTTTTACTTACTACGCTGTAAAGCAAACTAATCTCTCCTTTTTACTCCTTTCCTCAGCTGCACACAAATAAAAAGGTCTTCCTTTATGGTTAAAAAGGATTTCAACCACTCAGAAAAGTCCAAATCTGCTAGGTGATTTACAGCTCCACTGAGGTTTCACGTTAAGACACAGTACTGAGGAAGCTGAAGTGTTTCATTTCAGTTTCTCTTACGCACCTCAAGGAATATTTCAAAATTGACCTATGTGTATATGAGATTCTGATTACACTTTTGGGAGATTCTTTCTCCGTTTTTGACATAAGCCCAGGGCAAAAGCCAGCAGAACTAATGACTATAAATAAACACTCAGCAGACAAACCCTCAAAATTCTAAACTAAGTAGGACAAATACTGACTGTGCAGGACACTTATAATGCAAACACTTAGGTATTCAGTTTACAGAATCTTAAGATACAAAACTTGAAAGTGGAGGATTCTGGGAAGAACACTGCAGAAGGAAGAACTGCAGCTGTTTTCTAGATGCAGACATGAATCAGGGCTCACAGAGTCCGCATGGACACACGAGGCGCTGCTTCTCTCCCAGCAGCCTGTACTCACGTATTCTTGAATCGTGTTGGGATGTTCAATACCCAGGACCCTCTCACTCATTAGCACCGCTTTCTGCTGATTACTTAAGGCCTAAACAGAACAGAAGACCCAAGAGCAAGTCACACAGTGCCATGCACTTGAGCAAGTAAGCATGGGGAAGGAATGAGAGGACTGAACAGATCCTATCCAAGCCCTTGCTTACCTCTGAATAATCTCCCATGATATAGTTGAGACGAGCTAGCAGCCTCAGGCAGGCACAGATTTCTACATGCATAGCACCATACACATTGTTGAACAAGTTTAAGGCTTCATTGATGAGCTCGCAGCCCTCCTTCAAGAAACCTGAAAAAAGTTATATTCATATATGTATGTATGTACGTACGTATGTATGTTAAATAACCCCTAACGCTACTGGAGAAGTGCACTGCCCATGAAGTGAAAACAGCAGTGGGATATGTAGCCATAGGTCACTGCCTTGTGTAAGGACTAAAACCTAAGAGAAGGAAAATGCTGCCCTGCATCCATCCTTGTTCATCGCTGGTAACTTTATAGCATGTGTGTGTTTCCGATGGTCTTGGAGACCACGATTCTCTACCAAAACAGGGTGGGTGGGGGTATACTGGTAGAGGGCAGCGGACCATGCCACACATACCCTGCTCTTCCTTTTATCAGCAGTCACCTCAAAAGGCAGAGGCATGTTGGGTCTTTACCTTGCTGAACCTTTGCTTGCCCGCTCTGGAAGAAGTGGAAAGCATCTGAGGCTTTGGGGTTTACATGCTTCACTACAGGGAAGATGTTGAGAATATCCTCTTCTGTGAAGGTAGGCTTGTGCCTGTTGTCAAAGTTGTACTCCTTCAGCAGTATCTGGAAGAACCGAAAAGACCGGAGGTCATGGTCACCACTTTCATATGTACTTGGCACAGAAAGAGGGGAAAGTAAGCCTTGAATTCTGCATGCAGATTCACAGTCAAAACATCTCCTGTATCACTCCCTGGGGACAGAGTTTTGAAAGAAGGTCACATGTAGATGTGCACCACCATATGTGTGTGTGGCGAAAAATCACACCCCGGTGCCAAGGCACAGTCGTGCCAATACTGGAACCCCAACAGGGCAACCCCATCCAGCCAAACTCCCGCACCCCACAGGAGTAAGAAGGCAGTGGTGTGGGGAAGGAAACCCCCTGTTCTTCAAGCAAGGACAACCCCAAAGTCCTGCTCTGCTCAGCCAAAGAGCTGCTTCTCTTTGGATGGGGAGTATGTGTGTGCATGAACTTCAGAGGTGAGTCTGGTTTGTCCAACAGAGCAAGCTACAGGAACTGTATTCGGGCTGGCTAATCTTCCAAGGGAGATGCACAGCAAGTTCACTCTAAAGGGAAACTGGATTAGAAATATCTATCCGCAGGGCTGGAACCTTTATTCCAACATTACCACCACAAAGACCTTTAGGGGCTCGCAGTGTCTGTCTGAAAGGCTGTCCCCTGCAAAGCAGTTTGCACTTACTCTTCATGTTTCTCAGTATAGAACGTGATGGGGAAGGGAGGGAAGACATGGATCTTACTTGGACTCCAGTTTTGAGGGAGATTTCACGAAGCAGGGTGATTTTCTGTAGATTATATACTTCAGCTGCTTGGTCAGCATTCTCACTGCAAAAAGCACAGACAAGCTTCAGCTCTCAGGTAGTTTCTGCTCAAGGACATCCCTCTGCTGTGGTGTATCTGAAGATCTGAAGCGCAGGTCCCTGTACAGCTAGGTGCTAACTGAAACCAATTACTAATGTTACAGTGGTTGTTAACGGTCTATTAAAGCTTACAGAGATGCACAACGGTACTTTTTACTCAAATCCTATGTGTGTTCTCTTCAAAGCTCACCGCAGAGTTTAGGCAAGAGTCTGAAGGCTTCAGCTCTTGCTAAAGAGTGAGCTGTCCTTGACGTGAAAGGATGATCACTGATTTAGCCAACTAGTCATGGTTTTTCTCTTGGGCCACTTTGCTTGTGCTTCCAATTTAACACTCACCATCTGCACCTTCCAGCAGCTTCATTCGCTGTCTCTGTTTCAGACACAGGAGAAGCTGTCCTTGGTTTTGGAACATAAGCTCCCTTTGGCCTAAATCATCTACATAGCAAAGTATCTTTTTACTACAGTCCTTCAGCTTCTTGCCTTTTGCTCCCCTCTGCACGACTAAGGAGAAGCTTCCCTTCCTCTCTGGGTTTCTTAGCTGCCGTTGCCTCATAGGTTTCATCTCATTTCAAATTTCAGTTACACTTCCCCCTTCCCCCTACTGCTCTTTGCCCAATTTCTTTCCATTATAAGCCTGTAAAACTCTCTCAAGAGTACAAATGCATATTCAAACAGAAAACAAGTAAAAAAGGCGGGTCCTACTAAAGAACAGTAAGAGCTACAGACATTTGGTGACAGGGCAATTTGCTCTGCTTACCATTCAAGACTAAAATCGAAGTAGTTCTTTGCTTCTGAACAAATATTCTTCCAAAGCTCCTGAGGGGTCATGCTGGCCCATGCAGTGTTATCAGCATTTCCAAGGTTCCTGTTTTTCCTTTTCTTATTCTTTTTCTTGGAGACCAGCTCATCAGCTGGAAGATGGGCAATGGGATTTGGAAAGGAGCTTAGAAAGCAATTGAGGAAGTGGCTGATGGCTGCTGATAAACCCGACAGCTCCACGCCCTACAGTGAGACACCAAAATCAGTCCTGAAAGACACCTGCCATCACACAGGCACTATGCCGACCCTGAGCCTCATAAATCCAGTCCTACCAGAAACAGGAAAACCTTCCAGGAGAGGGAGAGGAAGGTAATATTTGCACATGGAACTAGCACAGACAGAATTATGTAGATATAAGAGCTAAGTATATACCTACACACACAAATATATAGTTCCATTTCAGGCTGCTACCTGGCACAGAGAAACTAGAAAGTGTAAAAGATTTTGAGATTGCAATAAAGCCAGGTGTATTGCTATGTTATGTACAGACAGGTATAAGGATGCACTAGTGTGCACACTATTAAAAAAGCTTCTTAGAAGGGCAAAAGCAACACTGTTTAGGAGGAAAAGGTATTGCAAGGAAAACAAGCTGTGATTTCACTTTTAAAAGCCTTCAACATAATGAGTGAGAATCTAGGGAAGAAAAGCATGAATGATTACTCTCCGGGAAAGCTATCTTCAAGTGGGAACTTGTTTTCCCTTACACACAGGCCTGCACCTATTTTAGCACTAATGAGATTGTACTTCCCGTTGCTAAGCAACCCCCATGAACTGCCTAATGAAAGGACTCAAACAGCTCTCTATTTGTGGAAAAAAGTCATTTGGGAGGACACACGAGGCGAGAGGTCAGACTGCAGGTCATACCTGGAGGTATGTCTTGAAGATGTGTTTAGCCGATCGAGTGATCAATTCACTGATTCCTATTTTCTACCCAAAGGAAAAAAGAACAAAAACCAAGAGTCAGGTGGCAATAACAACGAAAAATACACCTTGCTTTTGAAGTGGGCTATTATCGAGATCTGCAGAAGACACATTCTCCAGTCCTTACCCTGCAGCACAGAACTGTTTTGCATTTGACAACACTCCTGGAGCCAGGGAAGACCCCCCTGCACAGCCGTGCACGGTGGCCACAAGCCACCCTGTGTGGCACAGCTCAGCTCTAACGGTGCTTCCAGGAGCTACTGCAGCACTAGCCCTGTGCATGCTCACGGGCAGCCACGCTCACAACACTTTCCAGTTTGATCCAAAGCCCAAATGGATCTTAGAGGCTTAAAAAATGCATGGCTTAAAATCCAACTGCGTGTTACCTGCTATTACGCTTGGGAACCCCTGAAGCACTTCTCTATCCCAAAGGACACTCAAACTCCCTAACATTATGAAAGCCATTAAGGATTTGGGAGCAAAACTCCCCATCCACCACTTACAGGTCCTTCTCCCTCCTCCCCTATTTCTGAAGCTGTTTATTTTTACACAGAGAAAACAATTGGCCAAGTTGGAACCTATACAGAGCAAATTATGCCAGAAGCAGTTTAACTGACAGCCTGAAGTTAAGCCTGATGCTTACAAAAATGTGATCCAGCTGAGCACGGCCAGGGGTCTTGGTGATGAAGTTGATCACTTTGCCTAGATAACGCATGTTGATGCCCCTCTGGTGCATGGCCTCTGCTAAAGTAGCCCCATCCATCGGGAGCACCGTGTGATCCAGGCAGTCTTTGACCTGCAGGGTAGATGCAAACTTCGGTTACTGAGAGCAAGCGTGAAGGAAAGAATTTCAGTTTTCAAATAATTACCAAAAAAAAAGAAAAATTGTCTGACTGGGGAGGGCAAAAGGCGTTGTCTGACAGAGAAGGCAATTTCCAGGGATGACACTTAAGTTACAAGCCTAGCAAGAACTGGCAAGTACAGCACACTGATCAGCCAGAGCCAGGGCTGCCAGGTGCTCCCTACCTCAGGCCGTAGGCTCCACAGCCAGCAAAGCAGATAGGCCTGGAGAGGCTCCTCAGGAGCTCTGGTTAGTGCCTCCTCTGCTCTGCCTCTGGGGCGGGACTGCTGCTCTGGGATCCGGCACAAAGGAAACGCTGAGCTGCCACAGCCCCGAGTCCCCTGCGCAGCTGCGGGGCCGCAAGCAGGAGCAGCATTGTGCCAGCAGCAGGAGGGAGAGCTGCTTCTCCAGCACTAAGAGGACAGCAACCCGCCCAGCGCTGCAAGGGCACAGGCGGCAGGACCGCTGTTCCCCAGCTGCTGGTCACACACCCCTCTGTTACCTGGGGTTCAGGGTTGCCCCAAAGGCTGACAGTGATGCCACGCAAGGCTCTTTTGGTGGGTAGAGCAGTAATACCAGAGACCACCACGCTACACAGGCAGGGGCAACAACTGCAGCAGACAGCCCAAAGCAGTTTGTGCAAGCTCCTTGCCACTTGTACCCTTTTTAATCTTACGTCTCAGTGGTGAATGAGCAGCACTATGCACTCCCAACAAGCATTGAGCAACTGAGGTGTTGAGATCAACTGCCATAGTAAAGCAACTCAGGCTTCATCCAATTCCCCGTGCAAAACAAGCAGGAGCAACAGCCCCATGAAGCAGCACAAAGGATTGTAACCAAGCACTGAGCGTGAGGCGTCTCAAGTGGCCCAAGAAGACCAGCGAAGCGTTCAGCATAATTCAGCACACAGCTTCCAGTGGTTTGCTGGAGGCCACACAGGAACTCAGTAGCAGAGCAGGGACTCGGAGAACTCCTGTGGCTCAGGCAATAAGAACCACTTTCCCCTTGGCATGGCTTATTTAACTAATGTTTGTGGAACTAGCAGGCTAACCCTTCTTTAAGGGCCTCACAGTCCCTAACTAAAAACATTTCCAATTAAAAGACTACATGGAGTTGTGCACACTTAGCTGATAAGGGGAAATGGCACCTGCATTTTAAGTTGTGTTCTAGCACTGATAAAGACTGACTTAATTCATGTCATGGAGTAACACCAGTTACTCTCTGATACACAGAGTACAGAGGACTGCCTGATTACAGCAGCTGTCCTGTAACTTGCCCTCACACATGCTTGTGCAGCATTTTGGGTTTATATACTCGTGTATCAACTATCTTGGAAACCAAGAGTCACCAAGCCCTCTTCTGATTCACTCCCCCTCTTTTTTTATTTAAAGACTGAATAGCTGGTCTTAAAGATTATGCTGACTACAAAACTAGTGGATTTAGATTCAGATGAAGCTTCCCAGCAAGGAAAATCCCCTCTACATAAGACCAACAACTCCTGAACCTCTTGGAGTGGAGATCATCAATTCTACCCTCCTAGTTACAGTGCCTGCTGTAACATATGCATTAGCAGTCAATTTAGAGAGTATCTTGAGAAGGGAAAAGCTGGTATTTCTTATCTAGCCAGGTGCATGGGTAAGCATCCAAAATGCTTAAGAGGGAGTTTTACAATAGATATTAGTAAGAACAATTTCCCAGTTCGCTCCAAATTATTAGTCACCAATTGAGTCACCATCAGGGTCAGATAATACAGTAAGTCGTGCAGGATGCCCAGGGCTAGGGAGGATGACTTATGTGGTCTTTATTGTCCCAAACACTTAGCAATAGCTGTTAACTACCAGTGCCAAAAATTCTTTGTTGGACTGAGGTGGGAAAATTGTGCCATGATGTAAGACGGGAAATGGAAAATCCCTCTTGTGCTTGCACCAGAGATGGTTGCACTGTTCACTGTACTTCAGCACTGGTGCCAGAATCGGCTGCCAGGAGAAGACAGTGTTTGCTCGGGAGGTGAAGCTGGCATACCACTGTGTCAGTGCTTGCTCAGGGTGGCCAGGCTTGAAGCAAGCTTTCAGAGGGGACATGACTGCTGGTCCTCGGTTCCTTACCAAACCTGGGATCTGGCACGACAGCAAGAACGCAGCAGCATCCTTCAGCAACTGCTTCTGATCCTGCACCTCCTCTTTGCTAGACTCAGGAAAACGAACACCTAGGAGAGTAAAAAAGAAAAACATAAAAAATGTCAACTCAAACAAGCAACGAGTCATATAGAGAAAGCGTATAGTAAGAGCAGGTAAAAAGTTAACGTGATTCTGTCTCCCTGGAATTAAAGACGCTTCTTCAAGAACTCATCTACTCTACACGTTTCAATGGAAAGAGCATTAGCTGCTTTGCTTCATTAGTAGCTGTGCTGCGCTTGCCCACTCATGCATTCTTAATGCAGCTTTTAAAAGCCCCAATTCTGCTCTGTATCTGGTCCATTCTACCTATCGCAAAGTGCTGTGTATGCTTCCAGTGCAAAAGAGTCAACTGGCTAGACTGGAGTGGGAACATTTCAGCAGACGGACCAGCAAATACTGCAAATGCTAGAAACTCAGAGCCTTTTGCTTTTGCACACCAAAGTTAAAATCAGGTTTTAAGTTCTAGCTGCAAAGTTGGTGCCAAAGCACTAATCCTTACCAGCCTCAGAAGATGCTTGGGTGTTTCAAAACACATGGTCCTTCTGACACATTTATTCCAAGCTAAATTCAACTATATGGCCATTCCCCTGCAATTTGCACGCGTACAGCTTGGTATTCACCCCCATAAACACTCTGGGAGCTTCTTCTGTACTTCCAAATAAAAAACACTGATTCCAGCCATGGAAAGCTACATACAATGCCTGCAACTGATGCATGCATTGGAAAGGGCACTGTGACCTGCTTACCAAAACGTTACTAAAACAAACCCTGCTCTTCAATGAGGATGCAACATCAGTCGTTCAACTACAACTGTTGTTTTTTTGTGTAAACTACTTTTACATTAGGATAAAATTTAATTTTTTTCCCCTCCCTCTGCTTCTTTTCATGTGGTCTAGCAGCTGGGATGCTGGAGAATCGCACAAAGATTCTTGGCAGCAATCCGCAGACCTCCCCCGAGCGTAGCAGTGGGAGACAGCTTACTGCCTGCATTTGGTAGCTCGAGCATTGCAATCAATTACACTTCGTCCTCTTTCCTGTATCTTTGTGTTTCACAGAGAACCCTGCACCATGCCCAGCCAGCCAAAAACCAGCAATAATCTTAGCTACAGAACACAATATTTTGTCTGTAGCTGGCTGGACACAGCAATCCTCTGAAGAAGGACTAAAACCAGCTCTTTGTACACATACCTGGTGAGAAGATATCTGGGTTAAACCGAATGTCAAATGACGTGTCACTAATGGAGCCTACAGCCTTGCAAGCATTTCGAATCACTTCTCTGCTTTTGGGATCCACTGGAGCAGGAAGAAAAACAGAATACAAACGAATGTGGATTTCAGAAAATGACAAGCCTAGCTATTAAATTAAGATAAAAGTTTTGTTACTAAAAGCAGCAGTGATTCTGCTGAAATTCATTATTAAAACAGTCAATTGTAAGATGTTTGGAAAGGAGGATGGCTGCAAAATGCAAAGTCTAAACGAGAGCACTTAAGACGACCCAGAAAACCCATGGATCCCCCACCCCGCCAACCACAGATACTCAGAAATCCAAGCCTAGGATTCCCAAAGGTGTCTGCATTGCACGCTTCCCAGCCCTGCCACAGCCTGCTCCCCTCCACCTGCACTAAGCCTCTGGCAGCCCAGCCCCGGCTGCTGACCCCACAGGCCAGCCTGCTGGCCAGGCCCTCACTCCTGCAGCAGAGCAGACGGGCTTGCTGCATTCAGAGACACTGGCCCACCTAGCCAACCGGCCCCCAGGTGTGTGAACAGCTCTATGCAAAGAACTGTTACAGTACTGACAGAGGAAGCCAGTGCTTGTCCTGCACTGCTTAACAACAAATAATCACCCCGACCGCCCCCAGTCTGGCTTAGCTCCTACCAGTGACCCAGCCCACCAGCTTGGGCAGGAAGCCTGGGCTGCTTCTGGCGCTGAGGATGAAATACCTGTTCCATCATCGGATGCAATGGTCTCAGCAAGCTCTTTCACCTGATCAAGTCCAGGTGCATTATCGTCTATTTTACCATCCCCTGACTCAGACTTCTCGCTGTCTGCCGTACCGTTCTCCGGAGAGGCGCCATTTTCCAGCGCACCTGAGCTCTCCTGCTTGTTGGCTTTCTGCTGCATCAGCTGCAGTGCAGCCAGCTTCATGAATAAGAGATACCTACAGTAAAGAAAAAGAGGAATTCAGCACAGCAGGAGAATCCAAGAGGATCACCACTGCTCTGTGAGGAAAAACCTCACAAAGTTAGCATTACAGATCATACAGCTTCCCTGTGGAAAGGCAGGATGTACACCCTCTTCCCATGAGCTTTCCAAAATCAAAAGGAGTGCGCATTAGTTTATCGGAAGATGCAAAAAACCCGTGGGTTTTCACTGCCCATCACAATGGGAAAGTAATCTCCTTGCAGTGGTTACAAATTGCTTTCCACACGCAGCATCAGCAGACAGCTCGAGAAGAATCTCACTGCCAGATGCACAGGACTAGTCAAACACAAACCAGCAGCAATTTTGCCGGGAGACCTTAGCAGAGAGAGGCCCGGCCTCTGCTAGCCAAGGAGCAGTAGCAGCACCCTACGGCCATGGTCCTGCAGGCTGCTGGTCTGGAAGCTCTCCCAAGGAGCAACAAAGCCTGCCTGCAGGCATGTGGCAGAACTGGGAAGGGTGCTGGCTGCAGAACTGGTTGCTCAGCAGGCAGGACTCCTCCGTCAGCAACTGGAGGGCTCATCTTTCAGGCAAGCGAAGCACAGGCTCTGACCATCTGTGATAGCACAGCGCCTGCAGCCCTTCACACTGGAAGCAGGAGCATTAACGTCACTAGCACCACGCGGCCACACCACATGGCTTCAACTTGCCCTGCTCCCAGAGCTCCCACTTCCTCGCCTGCACTGAGTGAGCCCACGCACCAACACATCTCACCACAAAAATGCCTACAGCAGTTCCCATAGGTAATTTTTTTTCAGCCTCTAAGGAAAAAAGGCAGCATTCAAGACATCTGGAGAGCCTTAGAAAGAAGCATAAATCCCTCCCATTCCCTAGCCATCACATGCACAAGATATCTGCAGGGAAAGAAGAACTAAATGTTTGGACAGGAAACAACAAGAACGGATCTGGAGACTAAAAAGCAAACCACCTCTTTCCTTGACTCTCTGTAACCCTGTCAGAATCCCTACTGTTTTCACCTCTCGTTAATTAAGTTTCTATAATTGCACCTGCACAGCCAAGCAATGGGGAAATTAGCTGCCCACTTCTGGGAGCTCTATTGTGATGCCCCTGGGACAACGCAGCATGGTCCTGACTTGGACCACTACCAGTTGCAGGTGGAGGAAGGGGGAGCTCAGCTCACCTGTGTTCTACAAAGGCATCAACAAGCTCTTGCCGGAGACAGCAAAGCTTGTGTCTGTGCTGTTTGGGGAACCCCATTTTCTTACATTCCTCTGGCATCTCCTCCCCTTCAACAGGCAGGAAGTTTAGATCTGGAGGGAAAGTGCGGAGCAGGTCCAGGATGTAGTGACGCCCGTCATTGCCAATAATGCCTTTGCACTCCACCGAAGAGCACAGCTCCACCTCCTCATTCTTGTCATTGAGGACTTTGTGCTTCTGGATCTTAAGTGGCCTACTGGTCTTCTCCAGCAGCTCCAGGTACTTGGGGTGCGAGACAACTGTCTTGCCAAAGTCTATTGACCCATAGATGACACTCTGTTCCTGCTCCCGTTCCAAGATGCCAGGAATAATAGACTGAGCTGTCACCCTGTAACCTCTGTAATCCACCACTACAGTCCCCAGTGTGTACAGCCCTTCTACATCCACAGCATTATAGGTCCGCACACCATTGAGATCATTGGTAGGAGCTACATAAGCAGCAACATCTCCGCCAAAGTCCTTGTAGTGGTCACGGACGTCAAAACCCAGGCTGAAGAAAATGTTGTTCCAGATGAACATCTGCATCTTGGTCTCTTCACTGGGGTTGATGGCCATAACATTGCCATCAATGACAGCCATAGCACCTCTTGTTGCTGCTGCAGTGAAGTCACTGTGAACCTGGAAGCAGGTGGAGAGAAATCTGGGTAAGCAAGGGCTTCCACCCTCCCAGCACCTTGCTCTCAAAGCTCCCTGCAAATTTCTCCTTCACTCCTCTCCTCCTAATAGTCTTCCAGAAGGCAGGTCAGCTGGCTTTTACTTTTGTGAGCCTGGCTAGTGGCTTGGATACAAGCTCCAGGAGCCAGAAATTAGGGTTCAGCACGGCTCAGACTCATTAGCTCTCTGCAGAGGAAGGCTTAGGTGTGTGTCCCCTCTCCTCCTGTTCATCCCACCCACTCAAAGGAGGACTAGATCAGACAGAACAGCAGAGGACTAAGAGGAGGCTGCCTCAGGGTCAGCAGGGAGACGGGGTCAAGGAGCACAATTCTTCCCTGTGGGACTGGGAGCAGAAGGCAGACATGAGAAAGAACAAGACTCCTTAGCTTACAAACAGGGATCCTCCTCTCACGGTTTCTAAAGGGTAGCCCAAGTGAAGTGTCCAGATGCGACACAGACAGCAGAGAAGAGGCTGCGTGAGGAGCTGCCTGCACATCCCAAAGTTACCTTGAAAATGGCTCGTTCTCTCAGCAGCCTCTCGGGCAGGTTCTTGCGCGGCAGCTCTCGTGTGGTCTGCAGCTCCTCGTTCCAGTCTCTGGTCTGAAAGAGTCAAAGCCTTGTGGGAAGCAATGCATTGTGTAGGAAGGAGCTGGCAAGTCAGCATTTCTGCTTTATGAGGCATTTTGTGAGAGAAGGGAGGGGAAGGGGCAAGAATTCAGGCTGCTGTGGAGTTCAGAGGAAGTGAATTAGCAACAGGAATGAATGCTCCTTGTAAGTGGACTTCATTCAACAGCAGTTTGGGATAGATCTTACATTAGCCCAGCTCATGCAGTGCAGTTTAACTGAAACAGCAGCTTGCTACCTCTGGAGGAGCATGGTGCAGATTTCATCAGCCAGCACACTGCAATGTAGTCACACTACAGGCAGACAGCCACCCATGGGCAGCCGTTACAGCCCTGCATCACTCAGCCTGCAAGACACGATGCTATGAAGCTGCAACTGAAACATTTGGAATACTTTGCTCAGAGACACAAGAGCGTTCCAGGCCTAAGTGGCCTGGAGGAGCACTCTGTCTTCTGTGCAATGGTGCCTGGCAGAGCAGGGACATGGAATTTACAAACACCTGAGCAGAACCTGCTCCCCTCAGACCTTTACATGCTCGGGGAGTTGCAGCCTGAGCAGCATAGCCCCTATAGTCAAGAGCACTATCAAGAACAAGGACTCCTGCAAGTTTTCCCTTGGTGAGCAAAACCCTTACACAAATACCAGAGGTCTACTTGTTAAAAGTTAAACAGTTCCCAGCACAGCTAGCAGCAGAACTCTTGTCAGCATTCTCAGGCAAAGCAAGACCAATACCTGTCCAGGTATGTGCTCTTCATAGCCCAGTCTAGAAGTATAAGCGTCTTCTGCCCGGACACAGTCCATGGCGTGTTCTGCTTGGGGAGCCGTCCAGCTGTACACTTGGAAAGGAGTGGCTATCCTTTCAAAAGGGTGTCTCTGAACCCTGGTTTGGGGGTGAAAACAATCAGACATTTTCCAAAGGAAGATTTCTTTCTATTCTAAGAGAATTTTCCATCTGCTGCAACACCAGCTTCTGACAAACAGAACAAGACCAGGCCTCACAAGCAGCACAGTGGACTTTTGTTTAACAAGTGCTATACCCCATGATGACTGATTGGCATGGGCAGCATCTCTCAACATCAGCCTGCAGAATTACCTGGGCTCTCCCCAACCCCCTTCCCAGTTTTATCCTCAGTTGTATCACCAGAGATCCCCATCACCCTCTGCATTTGGAAGCAGAGGATGCCCATTCCCAGCTAGCCGCCTCTCAGACTGGCCCTCAGCTTTGACATCAATCCATAAGGGTCGCATTATAAAACCAGCCTACAGCACACATCCACTAACAAAGTGAAAAAGCAAGCTTCACCAATAGCCTCTTGTGTAATCTGTCTGTTCTCAGCAGGTGCTAGAGTCTCATCTGTATTTACTTTTAGCCCAAGAAGCCATACAGTATAATCATTTTTAAATGGCCAGATAGCAGTGGCCTCCAGCCACCACTGTGACTAATTTCCAGCCCTTGTCTAGTGTCACTTTCATCTTCTTAATGACAGCAGAAGCAGAGCTCCTGTGCTCTGCACAATGTGCCTGTCAATTTGCACCCTGCTGAGCCAAGGCAGTTCATTAAGTGGACTCTAAAGAATGACAGGCTTTTGCACAGGACCTACTGTCCCGGAGCAGAATAAATGGCCCCTACAGCAAGGGCAGGAGAATAAAACAATACTTTTTTATTATTATTATTATCATAGGCACTAGAGGAAATTAGATAAAATGAACACGCACGGACACATTTAAAATAATTATTCTGTCTCCACCATAAGCCTACACAAAGCCCTTTGTGTTACTTTCCCTGATATTTTATGCTTCAGTCTCTTTTTTGGATTCAGGGGAGAAGTACCTACTGATCAGGTTACCAGCCCAGTCACTGCTGCAACGTGGCCATGCTTCACATTAACTATTTGCTGCCTGGCTAGCTAGGAAGTCAAGTCTCCCATGAGGCATGTAGCCAACACGGAGACTCAGCGAGGAGACCTACATCTCAGGAGCCGGTCAACACATCAGCAGTTTCCCTTGTATTAACACTGCAGTCCACATCTGGGCTTTCCCTCTGTCCTGGTTTTGGCTGGGCTAGAGCTAATTTTCTTTCTAGTAGCTGGTATAGTGTTATGTCTTTGATTCAGTAGGAGAAGAATGAATGTTGATAACACACTGATGTTTTCAGTTGTTCCTAAGTAGTGTTTATACCAAGTCAAGGATTTTTCAGCTTCTCATGCCCAGCCAGCAAGAAGGCTGGAGGGGCACAAGAAGTTGGGAGGAGACACAGCCAGGGCAGCTGACCCAAACTGCCCAAAGGGGTATTCCATACTATGGGATGTCATGCGAGTATATAAACTGGGGGCAGTTGGCCAGGGAGGGATCACTGCTGGGCAACTAACTGGGCATCAGCTGGCAAGTGGCAAGCAATTGCATTGTGCATCGCTCATTTTGTATATTCCAATCCTTTTATTGTCATTTTGTTATCGTTATTAACATTATCAATTTCTTCCTTTCTGTTCTATTAAACTGTTCTTATCTGAACCCATGAGTTTTACCTTTTTCCTTCCAGTTCTCTCCCCCATCCCACTGCGGGGGGTGGGAGGGGAGTGAGTGAGTGGCTGCATGGTGCTTAGTTGCTGGCTGGGGTTAAACCACAACACTCTCCCACTGTGCAAATTGTCCTACGTGTTCAGGTTCTCAGCAGTGACAGAGCACATTGAATTCCATGTAAACCCCACAACTGATACTCCCATGGCAACAGAAAACTGTCATCCCCCCACCCTTTGCTTTAGGCAGAACTAAAATCCGTAAATCTACATGCTGTAAGCAAGAGTCATCTGGGAGTTACAGCCAAGAGAAACCATCCAGTGGATAAGGATCAGGACTCTGGGCTTCCATCAGCCTCTGTTACTGTCACGCTGAACAACAGCAGACAAGTCACATCAGCTCTGACAGCTCCATGTTTCGAGGAAGGGAAAGCCAGTTACATCAGGGTGCTGCCATGACCTTTAGTCAGGCGTTTTGTGGTCCTTACTGCACAGACTTGCATGTCCCAACCACCCCACCACTACGTGAGCTCAGAGAAAGCAGGCATTGCAATCCTTACTATACCAGTGGCATCCAGTTCCCACAGAACCAGCCACATAGCTGAGCCTCACTAAGCAACTTTACAACAGACTACTCCAGGCAACGAGAGGAAAAAGTGCTGCTACCGTTTCTTCTGCAGAGCGGAAAAGTTTTTTTTGAAGGTAGGGCTGATCTGGTTAAGTAGTTCCACCAAGGAATGACTGAGAAAACTGGGGTTTGCAGGTTTGGGATTGAAGTTGTATGCAGTAGACCTGCAAGAGCAAAAAGAAACAAGGTCACAAGCCGTTGTGGTGCCTGAGACTTCCCATACCCTAGGAACATGGTACATGAATGAGCGCTTTCCATATATGCACTGCATAAAAGGCCTGCACAACATGCCCTTGCTTGCAAAATGGAGACCACGCGGCACGCGGGCAGATGGGCTGCGAGAGCCCTCTCCACACGAGATAGAGCTAGTAACCCTGCACCTGGGCCCCGATGGATTGCACAGCAAATTTAATTTAGCCCTTCAGCCACCACCAGGTTCAAGCAAGGCTTGTATTTTTATAGCTGGGAAGGATTGATTTCACAGAGCTTCCCAAACATACCAAAAGGGCCTTTGCTTAACAGAGAACGCAACGGTAATGGCACCAACTATACCAACCAGTTGGTGCCCTCTCAAGATCCCTCATCTCCCGGCTGGAAGGCTGAGCACCAGACCTGCCAGGAGCACACCGACAGGTCCTCCCCCTCAGGATCACATTTTGCCAAACTCAAAAAGGCCACTTGTTTCATGCAGTACTTTTAACACTTATTTTTACAGATCTGGTGGAAAACAATGGACTACAAATTATTTCTTTCACAAGCCAGTTTAACACAGAGCACTTCCACTTCATAATGAGACAGAAGGTGGAAATGTGCTTGAATTTTATCTTTTATATTTTAAGCTCTCCTTCTCTTCAGGCGGCTTCATTCTCCATCTGTGAATTATAACCTCATATTTCAAACATGCAGTTATGGTTGCCCAGGCAATTATCTGGATTGCAGGATCGAGGCCACCCAGAGATGTTTCTGAGCTGACAGTTGCTCAGGTACACCGGGGTTTGTTGCTCTGAAGTTCTCTCCTGTCCACCCTCAACTCAGTAGGTCTCTGTTACAGGCTACTGGGCTGGATGGAGCCTACACCTCCCTCAATACAGCCACTCTGACAGGCACAGGCACAGCACAGCCCCTTTAACAGTCTCTCACAGCCAGTATTTAAAAAAAAAAAAAAAAAAACAAAACAAAAAACCAAAACAAAACCACAAAGAAAAACAAAACAAAAAAATCTAGTCCAATCTGTGCCCAGCTTAGGAAGTTCTGACAGGCTGTGCTTTTGCTTTAGGGCAAAATGAGATAGTTGCAATGGTCAAGAAAGAATTCCTTCCCAACTCAAAATGCTCTAATTAGCCGATGACATTATGGGATGTTTAAACTTTCCCTAAAGCATCAGACATTTATCCACTGTGAAGAAATGGTACCAGGCATAACTGAACAGCCTAATCCAGTATAACAACTCCTGCAAACCCATGTGAGCAGCAAATTAAAATAGGCTATTTTCCATACACACACACACACACACACACAAAAGCAACAATTGTTTATTTGTGGGTTCTTTTCCAGTTGGCTATCACAAGCTCCCTGCTGCAGGGCAGGACAGGAAGAATGTTAGTTACTCACTGATTCAAGTAAAATCCTCGAGTGGATGCAGTGATACTGACGTGCCGATCCTCCACCGTGATGACATATAAATACATGAGGTCTCCATGCATTTTCCGGTTACCGGGTGGAGGGTTCCAGCCACTCATCGTCAATACCTTTAGGCACTGCAAAGGCTGCGGAAGAACACAACAGAAGCAACTCCTGTCAGCAAGTATTAATTCCCTTGAGTTACAGAGCCGTTCAATGTACATGCCAGATTCCTTTTACCTGCTGCCCTCATTTGGTTCCAGAAACAGAGCTTACAAAAAACAAAAAAAAACCCAACCACAACTGGTCTCAAGAGCATAGCCTTCCTTGAGCCGTTTGCACTCCACCAATTTGCCTCTGTTTGCTGCCTTTCACACCGTAAGACATAAGTAAAAACAGACACCCTGGGCCTTTGGGCTGCACAAGGCATGGATTTCTTGCTGTACTGGTTTTCAAATGGCAGCTTCTAAACCAGAATCCAAGTGGGAGGGTATGGGAAAGCTAAGGGTAATTTGTAGTGATCCACAGATCTTGTCTCCAGGACTATGCAGAGAAATGCAGTTCTCCTTTCCCTGCCACCCCTCCCAACAAGGCTGGCCATTTTATACTCTGCAGATGTCCAGACTTGGTGTCCAGTGTTTTGCACATGAGCTCTTGGACTTTATTCTTTTGGCTAAGTGCTATTCCAGCACTCATTAAGCATCAAGCAGAGCAAATCCCAAAGTCCACTTCAATCTTTCAATCCCTGAACACCAGTTTGCTGCAATGAACGTGCCAATAGCTGTTTTAATGACACAGGAGAACTCTACCTTCCAGTCTCTGTTCTGGGGCTGAAGGGCACACAGGGGTCTCTCTTTGCTACCTGGCAGGATATGTTCAGGAGGGGTGCAGTCAATTTGTTCCATTTCAGTACCTTTCTTCTTCCGTTTTCCACTGTCTAGAATGGACAGAGATAGAAGGTCAGTGCTGAAAAATGTAGCATTCCCTCCTCCAGTAATTATTCAAGGAGGAATGCAGAGGTGCTCTGAGTGTTTCTCTGCACTCCTGAATGGTGTGGGACAGCTGACTGTTACGATGTGTTTTAATGAAGCAAGGAGTCAGGGGAATGAAAACACTGACCACACCAGAGAAGCGTTTTTGTCCCATACCTCCCAAGTCTCCTTCAGTGAAGACACTCAGGAAGGACAATGAATTACAGTCCACACCATTGAAAGCATCTGATGGGTCAAGACTCTTCAGAAGGTCCCGAATGTGACGCACATGTATCCTAGCTTCTCGCACTGTATATGGCTCTGATGAGCAAAAAGGGAGGAAAGAAACTGGAATTACATAGTTGCTTACTCCTTTGGCACACAGGTTTCAAAAAGGAACCTGAGGAAAGGGCTGTCACGTGGCCAAAACCATTCCCTATGAAAACCCTCGCTCACTCCCTCCCAAAGTCTGAAGGAACTTGCCTTCCACCACTTTCAGCAGCGAGCCCTCCTGCAGTCCTTCAATAGTTTTCAGCTCAGCAAAGTTATCGAGGACATTGCCATCCAGCTGCAGAGAGAAACAAGTCCGATGGCAGGTATCCTCGCGGTCCATTAAAACTTGGTGGATCTCTTGCACCATCTCTTGAGGAGAGACCTTAAGAAGGGAAGAACCCAGACAGTTATTCTGTCCTCACGCATGTTCTTGCCAAACTTCCTCCCTCTGCTGCAGAATCAAGCACCTCTTGTACCTCTCCAGGCTTGGAAAGGCACACGCTAGCTCTCCCTCCCAGGAAGATCCCTTCTGTCCCTGCTGAGAGAGCACTGCCACCTCTGGCAGGTCAGCCACCCCAGCTCCATCCCACAGGGCTTGGCACCCAGAGGTGTCATGGTCTGGCACTGTGCCAAGCACTCGGCATGGGACAGAGGTGGCAGAGCGGGCAGTGAAGGAATAGAAAGTGGTGAGGGAAACCGGGGGCTCTTCCCTTATCCATTCACACTGCATTTGTGGTGAGGCTTTGAATGATGCACACAGAAAACAGATCATTTCCTCCACTCGATCTGCCACGGTATCTGCATGTCCATGCCAGTGCCACACCTCCAGGGCACGCCACCTGCAAGCGCAAGGCTCCTGTGATGCAAGAAACTGCCCCAGCTCGTGCACCAGGGCTGCTCTCCTACCTCCCTGCTCTGGCTCCAGCACCACTGACACTGCTCTCAAGCTAGGAGGACTCAGGGTAGTTTACATAAGCTGCTGTAAACAGCATGGCCTGCTATTATTAGCCTATTAAAACTAACAGCCAAGGGGATTTAAGGGAGAAAAAAGCTAGGCTGTGATACAGCTACTTCCATGGGGGATGTAATTTCACTGCACTCTCTGCTAGTTTTGGGGAGATAAGACTTCCCACTGGGTTTAGACTCCAGATGCCTCTCCCCCAAATTAGAGATACTTCATCCAAATGGTGTTTGGTGAAGTATCAAGCTAAATCAGAGTATCAGCTAGGCATGTCAAAACCCGTCCTGATCTGGCAGCACATCATTGTCCACATGACACACGCAGAGCTCTCCGTGCAGAGGGGAAGTGCAGACTGCATCATTCCCTTGATCTTCAGGTTGGTGCTTGAGCTCCCCGAGTTGTACTAGCGCCCGTCGCTGTACCAAACCCAGGTTAGCCTGAAGGAGCATCATACCAAAACTGCTAGGCAAGCAAGGGATTTTCCCTTCCTGAGAGCCAGATCCAGAAATCATGTTTTCACATCCCTCCTTTAGAACAGCCCAAAGGTGGGAAGGCCATTTCCCCTGTGCTCAGCTCCATGCCTCAGCTCCTCCATGATGGACAAGAAGCAGCTACACTTTGGCTAATTCCCCCTCCCCTTGCTCCACACCTGGAATCCAGAGCAAACCAACTTCTTGTCCTTGCAAAGCCTAGGCAGGCCTGTTGCTCACATCTCCTCTTCCTTCCTTTTTCTCTAGAAGCCACTGGTCAGGCAGCTTCTCTCCTGCACCCTCCACGCTTTGCTGCCTCCTCCCCCACTTAATCCCATCGGAGTTCAGACAAGTCAGGGAGCTGCGAGCAGCCTGAAGGTATTGTCCAGACCATGGGGTCTAACAGGGGCCTCCCTGGGCACAGTCTCCTGCCCCCTTCCCTGGCTGGCTGGCTGAAGGGACAGTGTTGTGTATGCCCTCCCTGGCTCAAACAATTCCTGCCTCCTCTACCAGTACTACAGCTGCTCCCCTCCCCAGCTGGCCAAGGGAAGTACCTGCAGGGAAAAGGGCTCTATCCCTGGTGCACAGATCTTGACAGTAAATCCTGTGTCCTGAATGACAATGACCTCCTGGTCATTCCCGTCTTCTCCTGGGTCAGTCTCCTCATGGCCATTCTGCCTGGGGTCCTTCTCGCCCTTGAGGCTCTCGTGTGGGCCGCTGCCATTCATCAGTGGCACGCCAGAGGGGTGCTCTGGGAGAGAAGAGAGGGATTTAGACAAGATATGAGCAAATGGATGGTCTTCTCCAAGCGGCTGGAGAGACTGGTTCGGACAACACCACCGCCCTCTGGCCAATCCAAGCGAACCAGGGGTTAAAAGGCAGCAAGAATTTTATTCTGCACTTGGTGTTTACTAGACATAGGTGTGCCAGGCCCTTCCCTCCCTTCCCCTCATAGCATAATTAACATGCTCTTGCTCGCCTGCGGCATTTGCATCTTCCACAAACCGTGTGCAGAGAGGGGAGGGAAGGAAAGCAGGAAGGATGGGTCAGTGTACAACACATTCAGCTTAGTCTTAAGAAGCCTCTTAATTAAAAGAAATGGGTGTGTTGGTGCTTTGCGGCCCGGAGGCAGCTGTAACCTCTGCACCAACATGTTACACAGCTCCTAACATACCTCCTGGTACGCTACTGTTCAGCCAGGAGAGAAGGGAGGGGAAGAGACGGCAGTTGCATTGCTAAGCTGCACGTCACGTGGCAGCCAGGTTACTCCACAGGCAAACAGCTCCCACGCCCCTGCCTGCATCTGGCCACCCTCTGCATTTCCAAAATACTTCGCAGAGATCCCGTGGTGCCAGGGTGAAGCTTTGCCTAAGCAATTTTATTCAAGAAAAAGGTGACGACATTTTAAGAGCTCGCTTAGACTGATGCGTCACAGGGACAGGAGAGCTCTATGCATCTACTCCACTGCTCCCACAATGGTTTGTTTTCTTTTCCAATAAGGTGGATAGGATCAGAGAGCTGATAAGATCTAGGAAGCTGCAGGTCTCCTAGAGCAGCCTACACCCACCAAACCAGGCTGGGGACCACGGTGAAGAGGATATACTGCATTGTTGGACTGAGCTGCTGCCAGGGTAAGCTGGAGTCATGGAAAGAGCTGCTGATGACAGCTGTTGAGAGAGGGAAGAGATTCCCTTGTCCCCAGCCTGGGAGCAGGGCACCACTCTGATCCACCTACCCCAGGCAGCGAATGCTGGAAGGGAGCAGATGGTGTACCCCACAGGGTGCATTTGCAGCATCGCTGTCCCATCCTGGCCATGCACGGCCAGCACAAAGGGCTGCTGGACCCCCAAAATCACACGTGGCAGTTCCAGCTTGGTGCTCCCAGGCACCCACTCACATGCAGTGCAGACAGAATGGGCTGAGGGTTTTCCCAGGCACTGGGAACAGCCTTTTCAAAAGGCTGCACAGGGTCGGGGTGGCTCAAAGCCAGGATAACAGCCCGAGGCACTGAGCACCAAGCTGTAGTCCTCCAGCCAGCTGCACCTGGCAGGTCTCTTTCCTGCTCCTCCTCACCTCCTAGCAAGGCATCAATCCCAGCCCCAGCTGTGCTCCAGGGAAGATGGCAGTTCAACCTCTGTCACTTCTGAAATGCAGACTGGCGCTGTGGCTTGAAGACCTAAAGCTATCACAGCTAGTTCTCACTTATCAGCCCCAACTGCTCTGGCAGCCCAGAAAAGTCATCCAACCTTCACTGTGTATAAGAAAAGGGGTAGAAATGCTGTATTCCCTTGCATGCCTCTGGAGCGCAACACGAGGCTGCAGCGACAAGCCCTGCCGAAGCGTCCCTGGAGGGTCACACTCCTACTCCAGTCTACAACTGCCAACAGCAAACCTGCCTCAGAGACGACAGTCAAAGCTGAATTAGGACATGGTGAAAGAGAGCATGAAACACAAGGAAAGCACACCCGTTCCAAAAGGCAGCAGGTAACAGAGCTACCTTAAGCAGCCTCTGCTGCTTTCAGTATCTCAGCAGCTGCTGCTCGTGTTCCCCATCACTTTGTGTATGTCCTTAAGCAAGCTGTTCATTTCTTTGACAGATGAAACCATGGACAAGCCAGACAAGAGGTCTGGCTCTGGCTCTAGCAAGCTGCAGTCATGCTAGAAAGGAGGAAGAAAAGCTTCACACAAGAGTGCCCCAAGAGATGTGGTTTCAGAAAAACCACACCATGCCCAGAAGGCTGGGGAGAACCCCTTGTCACACCCTACAACCAGCACAGCTGTACTCCTCCTGGACTGCCTGAACACGCGGGGACGAGGAGGGAGAGCAGAAAAGCTATCGCAGAAAAGCTACACCTGGGGCTACTAGTACCACAGACTGCACGACCTGCCAGGCTCCCGAGCCAGGCTTGGTCCAGCCTCTGCCCACCCAAGCAGGGCAGGATCACTGAACTTTTGCTCCTGCTGTAGCAGCCAGAAAGCAGAGGCAGAACTTGGCTATAAGGAAGGCTGTAGCACTGACCAAAGACCCAACAGTCCATCTTCAACGGCTGTGGCAGCAAGACACCATGGGCAGCATCCAGTCACAGCCACAGCGCTGCTGCCCACCGCCCTGAGACTCCCAGTCTCCACCTGTCCATGACCAAGGACCTTTTCAAACAGCATCACAGACGACAAGCTCGAGGTGCTGCTTACAAACAGTGAACTTTTGCTGGCAACGGAGGTGTGGAAGGCGCAGCCCATGGGACGTGCCAGCTCCTGCCTCTCTGCTCTCGCTCCCAGCCATGTTGCCTGTCCTGACGCTCCTGCAGTCTGCCCTGTGCCATGCTCCAGGAACACTCCTGTGCCTGGTAGTCAGGCTCAAGGCTTGACCAAGGATGCTTTCCAACCAACCGACTCATCAGTAGTAGCGAGGTGGGCACTGAAGCTACTTCTGTGCCACAACAGTTGGCAAAATATTCCCAAGAGGGACACTGTCATCTCTGAGTAAATGTGATTTTGGTTTATGTCTTTTTTCTAAGCAAGATCCAGCAGAGATGCCTCCACAGCAAGCAGAAATTAACCAGCCAGCTTGAAGCTGGAAGTGGGGAGGAGGAAAGCGGTGCATAGGGACTAACCAAACCAGGAGGAGACAGGCTTCACATGACAGCTGAGCAACCCATGCACACACTGGTCTCCAGCACAGCAAACACCTTCAGCTGCAAAGCAAAGCAAGACAGGGAGAGCCCGCATGCAGCAAGGAAAAGTTACCAGCCAGCACCACACTTTTGCTTTTCACTACTCAGTGGTATCAGATCCCCAAACTACCGACGTTTCAGAAATCGGAAGGCTGTTTCTTGTCTGCAGAAATACAACATATTGGCACTTTCCATCCCTCTTTCCCTACTTGAGGGAAGATGGGGCCGATGCAGCTCTGCACTTTGTGACAGAAGAGACAGGTAGAGGCAACACCTTCATGTCTCCTTATGCCAGAAGATCCAGCTCCATCCAGCACCATCTTAAGTTTAGAAACAAAAGTTAAGCCTGAACTGAGAAAGAACCAGCTGTCCAGCAGGTTAACCCTCTGATTTAAGGCCAGGGAAGGCTTTCCGGTGGGGTTTTTACACAACAGGTATGTTTTGACAAAAACAGCATGTTTTGTTTCAACCCCAGCTGACAGCAGCACAGGCGAGCTTGCCTGGAGGATGTGTTGCCTGCTGGGTGCTGACTCACCCCGTGTGCTCTCCCTGCGAGGAAGCGGAGCTTCAGCTGCCTGCCTTAAAGTGGGTCACCAGATCTTAGCGCCTGCTGCAGACCAGCTGTGCCATGGCCTCAGCAGCGTCAGCTGGGAAAGCGAGGCAAAAGCATTTGGCACTTGCTTTCAGCATACTCGAGATGGCAGCAAGAGCAACGGGGGACACCTGAAGACACCTGCAGAGACCTCTCTCCTGTTACTCACTCTCAGTTCAAGCCCCAAGTGGGCCAGTGGCTGCACTTAGTTGCAAGCTCTTGCCCACAGGATAAAGTGCCAAGCGATGCACCCCGGACAGTTTCGTGGAAGGAGGCTGACTCACAGGGAAGCGGTCTCGCCCGCTCCAGGGGCACCACCTGGCCGCTCCTCCCGCTTACCACCCCGCTCACGCTGCTGGAGACTGAGCAGCAGATCCCTCCCAGTACGCGCTGGCCTCGAGACACGGTTTTGCGGTCTCGACCAAAGGCTGTGACCTCCAGTCTCCCCTGTCATTCCAAGGCATGCACCAGCATCCCAGCAAGGACCCTCCTCCTTTCAGCCCTTGGGCTGTACCCACAGGCACAGCTGAGGCTGCTAAGCTCTGGCTTGTGCTGGCTGGCAGCTGAGCTGTAACATGATGTTCTCATTGCTACTCAGAGCACAGCGTGAACAAACCTTGAGTGCATGCAAGACTTAAGCATCAGGAGAACGGGCAAAGCAAAACACCGAAGAGGGGAGGTGGCGGCACAGCACCACCTCACCGGGAGCAACCAACTGCCTGAATGCAGCTTGCACCTGGTAGAGAAGATAAGTATAAGGATTAAGTTTCATCTTTGCACCTGGACAGCGAGTACAGACACCAAGGTGACATGCCCTGTTTTAATCACGCTTCTTATTTACACCGAGGCTGCAGAGGTGGCAGGCACCTCGTGAACCTGACCGGTCAGGATCCTGGCATGAAAGAGGGTGTACGCCTGAACCCAAACATTGCTGGCTGCATGCAGCGATAGACAGCACAGATCTTGGGAAGTGTTAGTTAATAACTGATGTTCAAACAAATGTTCCACACCAACATCAGTCACTAATCCCTTTCTTGGATTATCAGGTCAAAAAGACGGCAACATTATGCTGCTGTGAGTTAGACTGCTCTAGAGGGACTGCTCTGCAGAAAAGGAGTTTCCTTCCCTGCATTTAGTAACAGCGGAGATTATTAGAGGCACAAAACTGAAAATTAAAACCCTACCTTCTCCATCACTGAGTTTAGGAGTGCATTTCTTCTTATTGGCTCCAGTGTCATTCTGAGGGCACAAATTCTGCCTCTCCCTCCTCAGAGGTATTTCAAATCCTGAGCAGACTAAGACAGTTTCTGCACAGTCTCCCAACCAGCTGTACCTGCAGCCTGAACACCGGCCACTGGCACACCAATGGGCACACGGACAGCAAGCAAGGTGCTAAACCAGAAACAGAGCAACCAGCTCAGGTCAGTCACCCTACACATCCCCTCACGCCAGCAGGTGCACCATAAGACAGCATCTGAGACCAAAATTCAGCCACTGCACAGGGACTTAAAAAAACCCCCAAAATACAGTGACAGAAAGGCAAAATTTGACCTTGAGACTTAAACAATAATAATCTGAGTTTCTCATATCCTAGAAGTCCTGGTGAGGACAAAAGCCACTCTGAGTTTCCATTTGGTGCCACATTGGAAGGACTGGCACGGACTCCAGCCATACCATGGCAGTTCATGGAGAAGCAGGAGAGGAGGAAAGCAAGATGTGGCCGAACGGCTGCCCTGCAAGTGCGCAGCTGCTCCCCTCCCACACCGGGGCCCTGCTGTCCCCACAGCACTGGAAAGATGCACTGGGAGAAGGAGAAGGTACATCCTGTCCCTGTGCTCAGGGCAGCCATAGAGCTGCTCCATCCCTCAAAGTCAGGCATCTCCTCCCAATCACACGTGGCTGAAGGCTCCAAGCAAATGCTGCTCCGGTCCCTCACCACCCCGCACTGCTGCAGGCTAGGCCTGGTGGACCCGCTCCCATCCTTTACAAGGGCCATGTTTGCAGCCACAAACAAGAGAAGGATTTACCTTATGAATTAAGAAAAAAAAATAAGCAAAACCCCCTTATCTTTGTTTTGCTAACATGGACATGGCACAGACAGGACACTCTGTGGTACACACCTCAGGTGGGATATCTCACCACCTTCCTCCTTTTCCTTCCTCGCCTCCCCTCTCCTTTGTCCTGCCCCATCCCGCAAGGCACACGCAGCCACCCACCCTCGTTATGGGCATACAGTGTTTTGGCTACACGAAGCACAAGAGAGTGCCACATCGCTGAGCACCTAGAAGTGTGAGTTTCTTTTTCTTCCTCTTCTTCTTCTGGTGCTGCTTTGAGGACACTGCCTGTGTCTGAGAGTCAGGATCACAGCTTGACCTGCCGCCGGGGCAGGCAGTGGGGTCCGTCACTACAAAACCAGTAGTTGTGTCCCAAGCCTTAGATGACACCTCACCAGGGGGGACAGGCGGCACAACTGTCCTTTGAGCCAGCGGGGTTTTCTCCGCACTTGCTGGCAGAGCAGAGGAAGGTGTCCCAGGGCTCCTTGGGGAGGGTGCAGGACCTTTGCGTTTTGGCATGCTGTCCGGACCCACTAAGGCCGAGTCTAAACGTACCTTGCCGTGGGCCCGGCTGGCAGCACATGCTCCAGGGGACACATCCACCCCGTCAGCTGCTGCCACGTGCTCCTCCCAGCGGCACGATCTATCAGCTAAGCTGCTGTCCTCAAGTTTCACGCAGCTCTGGCAGGCCTCAAGCGACTGAGCGTGATTGACCAGCCCGGCCGGCCCTTCCCCAAGGTCGGCTGGAAGGACAGCTACCGCACAGGATGCCTCTGCCTGCTGGAGCGGGCCAGAAGCGCCAATGCTGGGTCTCAAACAGCTCTTATCACAGACCGCCACTGTTCCTTCTTCACCCTTGGCCTCAGATAGGTCTTGGATGGATTTGGTGCATTTCTGCAGGCTTCCAGTCACCGCCTCGCTGGGGACGACGTCTGGATACAGCCCAGCGCACTGGGCAGCTTCTGGCACCTCCAGGCAGACGGCACAGCTTGTGGGAGGCTTTGGTAAGAGGGGTGACCTCTCATCGGGCGAGTTAAAGCTGCGCGTCTGGAAGATTAGATCGGTGACATGCCTGCAGCAGTTTGCAAAAAGGCTGTTCCCCATGATCACAAGCAGCCTGGCTCATACAACACCGGATTAGAAAAGTGAGTTTTGCTTGCAAATCTCCTGTTTGCACACATATATTGAAGTCCCCACAAGGCAAACTCCCACGCGGCAGCCCTCGCCCTCCACAGCCTGGGCCTGCTCGCCTTCTCACGCAGTCAGCCGCCCTCTCCAAAGAAAACTCCTACTTGGCCCCAGGGTGGTGGGAGGCAGAGGACCGGCAGCTGACTCCGCACGGTGCCCTGCGCACCCCAAGCTCACGTCCCGCGTGCTCGCCAGAATCTGATGCTGGGCTCACAGCAGTTCTCCCAAAGTGCTGCCCAGTGACCTTCACCCACCGCGCACCTTCGCCCCTCTCCCCGACCGCCACGCTCACACCGTCATGATATCCATGAAGCCCAAAAGCAGCTCCCAACAGCTGAAGCTCTCCTCTCCCTGCCGCGCCAGAAGAAAACCAGACGCGTATCTAAGAGGTTCCTCAGGCGTGCTCGCAGAGGGATGCCAGCCCGACCGCCCCGGCCGAGGTGGTTATAAATAGCCCGATCTTGAGTGCTGCACCAGTGCAGCATGGGATGAGCGCTAGAGCACTTCAGCACTGCCAAACCTGTAAGCAAGTGAGATGCATTGAATTACAAGGCGAGGGCAGTTACTATGGCACGCCTGGGCCGAGGCACAGCCATCCATACTAAGCAGGCGAGCACAAAACAGCCAGGCAGTGAACCAGTAAGTAGTTTCCAGACGAATTTTCTGTCCTCTCACCCTGCTCTGCCATACCAAACACAAAAAAACCACAAAACCACACACACAACTACCTAACACCACTCCTCTCTCCGTGCTAATTTAAGAAATCCCAGCAACTGAAGCAAGGATTACGGAGCTGGAGATTTCTGCAAGCACCAGGCACCCCGGGGAGGCTGCAGCCGAGCAGGCCATAGCATGCCTCCAGTGAGGCCACGCCGCAGCCGCCTGCTCATCGCCTTCCCCTGGCAGCATCAGCCAGGCATCACGGCCCCTCCACACGCTGGCACACATCCCGTACTGACAGGCACGCTGCTCAGCATTCAGCTACTGGGGTCCCTTCAGTGGTCCCGGTTTCCTGGGACACATGCGAGAGCCAGATCTTCCAAATGCACAATGTGATGTGCAAGAGCTGCAGCCTGAACCGACCAGCCTTGGACCTGCCTGGGAAAGCCTTTGTGTCTGGTTAGCAAACCTGACACCCCACCCACACCCCCACACCCTCTCCTGGGCAGCCCAAGTTTTGGGACAGGCTTCCTCAGTAAGTCTCCCGAGTGCTCGACATGGCTTCGTGGATGGGAAGGGGCACAGCTCTGCACTGAGCAGAAGAAAAATGTGTGCCACATTCCTAACACAAAAATCTCAAAACTAGAACAAAGCCATGACCACACAGCCCACATGATCGCTTGCTCAAGGCCAACACAACACACACAGAGGAAAGGCAATCCCTTCTCCAAAGGCGGCCTTGGGAAGGCGAGGAGCAGCCCCCAGAGCCTCCATGCCAGCAAGCCACCTGCAAGGAGAAAGGCAGAAACCAGCTGAAAAGCAGACCAAAAGCTCTCCACAGAAAACCCTGGCTAGCTTCTGTTGTCCTTTTAAAAAGAAGAGGCATTGGAAGAGAAGTCTCTCCCACTCCACTTCGTTTGAGCTCCTGCCCCAGTAAGGAAGGAGCCCTAGGAACCCCCATGGCTGCTCCTTTGGTGCAGGAGCCGCCGGGCCTTGGAGCCCTGAGACAAGACACCCTTCGGCCTTGGGAGCCAGCACCAACTTTCCGATCACATCAGCATCGGTAACTCATGTTTTTCTGATGATTTTTGAAGGAGTTTAAGATGTATTGACAGCTTCAACTCTTCCTCCGTATCAAGAGGCCTCTGGGAAGAGGCAAAATCTTCTGCAGAAGTACCTGGTCAGGACGTCTCATGCAGCTGAACAGCACTTCTTCAACTCAAGCCAAAGCAAGTTCAGAGCAGTGCAGTATGTGCTAGCTTTAACACATGGAGGCTGGTGTCAGTATAGTGAATGCAAATTAAATTTTAGCTGAAAAATAAATTAAGGAAAATAAATAGTTTAATGAATGTAAATAAATTGACTAAATGAATAGGCATTAGCTCCAGAGATGGCCCTAGTGGAAACATTTCTGCAGGACATCCCGTCAGGGGAAGTGGGAGACAGCAATGGAGGTACCTCCCTCTACCTCCCCAGAAGAAACCACAGCTTCCTAGAAACTTTCAGCACTTTAGGTGCAACAAGCACTTCTTTTAATAAGGGCCCACAGTGAAACATTAGAGCTGCTCTACTGCCATCATTAAATTCAAATTGGTTATAACCCATCTGTGGGTAGAGGTATAAGCACTGCATTTATTTTTCAGCAGCTTTACAACACTGGGGACTGACTCGCACAGAGAGCGCAGCAGGGCTGTAGCGTGCGGCTTTCTCAACAAGGGCTCCAGGCTTGCTGGTCTGGACGTCTCTCCTGTGGCGCGAACAATCCACGGATGGCAAGTGGGGAAATTATGTGTTCCTAGCTCTTGTGCATCCGCAGTAAAGTTTGGTTGGATAGACCTAAACTACTCAAGCCACATTCCAGCCTACTTAGAAGTTTGCAGCTTTTTTGTATTCATATTGACACTAGGACATTTGCATTGCAGCCGTGCCCTAGGGCATTCACGGGGTCCCACAGCTGCTGGCTTAGGCACCTACAAGCTACTGAAATGCCTCACACTTTGCATTTGGCACCCTGAGTTACCCATGCTGTGCTCTCCACACCTGGGAACTACTTACCTGTTTGTAAACTTTCTATTTGGCCAAAACTTTGGAACCTTAGTCCCAAAACGAGCTGGCTGGGTGACCCTGCTACAACAACATTCAATTCAAACACGACAGAAATTGTGAGCAAAGACTAGGATCTAAGGCAAAGTGCAAAGATCAGCACCAACGAAAATGTCAACTATGTTACGAAGAGCGTGTCTCTCAAATTTCAAGCGAAGAGAGCCAGATGAAGGAATCATGTTTCAGACAGATACCAAGAAACAGTCAATAATTCTCCAAGTATGTGTTTTTTATTCTGGCACATACCTTGGTTTCAGAAAGCTACTGAGACAGCAAGAGCCCAAGACAGTGAACTATCACATTAGACTCTGCGTGCAGTGGGATCAGCAGAACATCGGGCTTGCAGGCAGAAGCAGCCGTGATGGGAGGCAACAGCCACAGCTCGACAGTGTTGCAGGGAAGGCTCCAGCTTCACCCTGTGCTACTGCTGATGCTTGTCACCACAACCACAGCAGCTCTGGAGAAAACTCCACGCAGCACAAGCCTGGGAAGACCAACTTTGCCAGTCCTGAGAGCTCTATATAAATCTTAATGTGGCCGAGAGCCCCAGGACGTGCCAAGCTGACAGCAGGGAGCTCTGGGTAGGGTTCGCAGGGGAGATCAGACAGCCGCAATGTTGTCCTCAGCAGCTCCCGCTGCCTTCCTGCATCCTGCGGCACAGATGCGCCGATTAGCCCGCAGCCTCCCACCCAGCCAGCCCTGTGCCAGCTGCCCGCGGCTGCCCCGGGCCTGCTCCGGGCCGCACACAGCCCCAGGGAAACAGGCTGGGCAGCTGCTCCCCACAGCTCTGCAATAGCATGCTGCAGGCAGGAGCCTGGGAAACTTGCCTGTCCCGCAGAAACCCCTCTGCCAGGGACATCAAGCAACCCCATCCTACCTCACACAGTGCCATAACCCAAGCTGGCACGAGAACCCACCTTAACCCCAGCCAAACCTGCACACTGAGCTTCCAGGCTGGACAGAGCCTTACCCCCAGTGCCTGCTCCCAGGGCACTGCACAACATGGCTTGCTAACAGGCAATATCCACATTACCACTTCCAGTCCCATCCAACCACAACAGCAGGAGGGTAGCTAGCAGAGCACCTGGGAAGTAGGGCTGGCATCAGGTTAATCCAACCCACAGGAGCTCTAGGTAAGCAGGGCAAGAGTCACGATCCTGCAGTTTTATGTTGTTGGGCAGTAACTACATAAAACTCTTCCGAGCCTGCAGCTTCGTCAACAGATTGCAGTAGAGCTTTTCTCTTTAAAGATAAGGGCAAACTAAGGAAAAGCTTTTTTAAAAAAATGTGCCATTACTCTAATGTCACTTAGTTATAGGGAACCTTACTTCAGCAGCCTGCTTCACCGGATTTTTCCCTCAGGACTGGTCAAGCGGCTGGTGAGAACCACAGCAGTTATTTCTCCAGCTTGAGAAAAGAACTTAGTTCTGTGAGTGTAGATCTATTGTCCCACCCGAAGAGGGAAGGTTTGTCACCTGTTTAAGTGCCTCAATGACGAATTGTCAAGAAAATGCCAGATAACCACTCATCCCAGACTTGCTAACGTTAAAGAGGTAGAATGCAACAGAAAGCTCAACTGGCAAACAGGTATGTGCAAGCTCTGCTACATCAACAATGTGCTTGCAGGAGGTGAGAACCAAACGGTAACCCTTAGACAGCCTTGCTACTACTGGCGAAAAACTGACCTGCTTCCAAAAAGCGACAGCCACTGCCACCACGGGAGTAGCCACGCTTTGGTTTTGATCTTTTGTGCTCTGTCCAAGCGCTGCCCCATGGACTGGTTTTACTTCTCAAATGNCTGGTTTTACTTCTCAAATGCAAAAAAAAAAAAAAAAAAAAATGCATGAACTTCAGACCTCTAAAGCTTCTAGAAATAACAACTTTCTAGTACAACCAATAGAGCATGATGCAAGAAAGCAAAGCGAGCACTGGAAAGCTGCACCAGGAGAGGGGTGCACTGCCAAGCTTAGTCATTTACAGACAACGAAGACAAACACAGGACTCTGCAACACAATGCTGTTTTTACTGTGCACGAGGCAGTTCTGCATCTGCAGGTGGATTTATCTAGGTGCATGTTCCTGACCTACTTACTTCAGCTTTTCAGCCGGGAAACCCACGAGCAAGGCTGCTCAGGCAAAGCAGCAAGCTTCCAGTGGGAGCTCAACTCTGTTACCCCACCAGAACCTCTCCAGACACCATCCCCTCGGGTTCCCATACCCCACCTTGCCGCACAGATGCTGTTATCACACTCCTTTCCTCTTCTTAACCTTGTAGCGGTGATCAGATTTCTCGTGCACAATATTCCTTTGATTCTCCCCCCAAAGCCTGTTACAACTGCTTATTAAAAAAACCCGACTGCCAGCAATTCAGCCCTTTCCAAAACACCAGCAAACCTCCAAGGTCGGGCAACAGACAGCGATAGCAGATACTGAGATTAAGAATCAGTCTTCTGACCTTGTTACTAATGCACAGCTATGCTTGCCTCCACAGCAGTTTTCCATTAACACTTGCATTCTCCGCTTTTTTAACAGAAGACATTGCTGAAGGTATGGGTGGCTGGGAAGAACAGGGATGGACGGACCTAGTTAGCAAAAGCAAGTCTTTGGGCAAGGCAAGGTTGGAAAGTATGTTATGGTAGCTAGAAGTACTGCTAAACTTGCACGTAAGAGAAACTTGTTCTAAAGCAATGACAACTGCTGTTCTGTAGGAACAGAAATAATCCAAGAAATGCTGCACACACTGGCTGTCTCCTGATCTCATGCTAGCTAGTAAGAAAAGTAACTTAATCCATAACTGCCCCCATCAGAAATCATTACAGGAACCCCAACTGTTCCCGGTTTTGTATGTTTCTGCACTCCGAAGGACACGGTGGCCCCAACAGTTTTGTCTAGCCCGGAGACAGAGCGAAGCAGCCATCAGCCCTCCCGCCTGCTAGAGGCCGAGAAAACAACCCCCAGTGCCCGGCACAGCAGAGGGGTCTATTTCCTCAGCAAGAAGCCCCCTCAGAGCCTGCCCAGCCGTACCAACGGTCCCCTTCAGACAACACAGGGTGCCCAAGCCAGGTGCTCTGCAAGCCGCGCAGGCAGTGGCAGCTACACCAGAGCAGAGGCCGATTTTCCCTGGCAGAAAGAGAGGCCTGGGAACCAGAGCTCGTAACGCTGCCGATGCCAACGCGGACAGGCTGCCCCCACCTCCACGGCAGCACAGCACCTCTGCCTGGGAGCCGTGCAGCCAGAGGCACCACCTCAGCCCCAGGCTCCCAGGCAGGACGAGAGCCTTCCTCCTCCTCCCCAGACCCATGAGGCTCCTGAGCATTCATGCAGTGCTGAAACACGGGGAGGATTTTTCCACCTCCCCGCCTCCCTCGGCAATCAGCTTGCACCCTGAGAAGCAGGGATTACACAGCGTAACTTTTTAACCCAGTTGCTGGCACTGCAGGCGTGACGCCGGCTTTAAAAACGGGCGCGCAGGGGGGAGGGGGAGGTTTTCGGCACTGCGCTCCCCACTTTTGAACTGCGTCCAGCCTGCTCCAGCACCAAAGGCTGACGAACTTTGCTTTAGGTGACAAACTTCAAAAATTCACCTCGCCGCCATAAAATCAGGGGAG
>VYZV01027182.1:61466-73691 GCA_013401275.1 Pandion haliaetus | reverse complement strand
AAGAGGAGAGCACAAATGCGGCTTTTAGGTCATCATTCAGTTTCAGACAAGCTTAGGGTTTACTAATATTTATTTTATATTTATGAAAGGTCTTTGCACTGAGATGATATTGAGCATGAACTGTTAGTTCTCACTGGTGTGCTGTTCACCACACTGAATTGTTCTTGCGGATCTTCCTTCCTACCTTAGAGGAAAGCCCTAAGCAAATTGCAAGATCTTTTGATACTTTCTCAGGAGAGTTGGAAGAAAAAAAAAGAGACATCTGCATTAGAATTTTAGTTTGGATTCAATTCTGAAGTGAATCTTCTGATTTACCATGCTTGGGTCAGCATTGTGGAGTGGTCTCACAGTCCTTAAACTGCTTCTGGTATTCATCCAGGATAATGATGTGTTGGCTGGAAATAAATTGAAAGGTGCTCTCCAACTGCTGGAGCATTCAGCTCAGGAGACCAGGCAAAAATTACCCTCTTTGAAACATGTATTGTGTAGGCATAAGGTCCTCACACCTGTTCTCTATTTCTGCACCATATTTTTTTGACCATACTAATTACATTACTGCTTGTGTAGTCATAGCTGGTAAATTCAAGGAGTGATGGAATATTAGGGGATATTTTGGGTTGGCTGTTTGGTTTTTATTTACAGCATTTCAAATCTTCCAAGTTTCAATTTATGAGGTATTTACTAGCAATACTGGCTTTGGAGATTCCCTGTTCTATCCACCCCCCTAGCAGCTCATTCTCCTTTCCTAGATAATTTTTAACATTGATTTGTTCATGGATGTGGTCTACAGCAATACAAACAAAATTGCTTTGGCACAAGCTATACAGGATGGATGTGGAAGTTTCTTTATCAAGTGCTATTACCAAATTGCTCTCATTGTGGAACTATGGACTCATATATCATAGCTATTAAACTAAAAAGGCTTTCTCATATTGCAAAACTTCCCTTTTCAGATTAGGTACATATATAGGATACACACCCAAAATAAATAGATTGCTCCTTTGCTTTTGAATGAATTATGTGACTTTACCCAGTAATTCATGCTATTTAACATTATTTTGTTACTCCTAAATTTTAAACAGCTAAGCTAATGTCTTTTCTCTTTACATAATCTATTATTGAATTTTTTCCCTATTCTCCCACAAATGTAAAATTGCAGGCACTGGCTCAGAGCAGATTAATTTCTGTACCAGTTAATTTAATGTGTCTTGACCTAATTCCATTAACTATGTTCTGAAGTTAGTTTTATTCCTCAGAATCCCTAGTTTACTTATCCCAATAACACTTCTCTAATAAAAAATAAGCCTAACTGTACAGACGGAAAATAAGAATACAGAGATAATAAGTGGTTTGCCCACTGATGCTTGAGAAGTCAGTGACACTTTTCTAAGTGCGAAGATTTCTTCACTATTCTTCTCTAGCTCTCCTTGCACAGCAATTTTATTTCCTCAACCCTCCCTTGGAATTTTAGAATCACATTTAAATATGTCATCATAGATTAAATCAGAAATTTTGTTGTGACTGCATGTATTTTTTTTTTTTTTTAAAAAGAAGCTGTATTGAGTTTTCGTTTTTTTTCCATGGGAGAATTCTGCTGTAACTGACTGCTGTCTATGAGTAACAAATGACACACACTGAAGTCTTATATATGACAGACCAAAAATTTCAGTTCCGAATAAAATTTGATCACTCTTTTATTACTGTATATTACGACCTGAATTGGAGCCTCTTTTCTGATTCTTCTTTGTAGGAGCATAGAACTGAATTTCACTTTGTTTGGCACTTTGAAGAAGTCCAAATTATACATGGTTGGAGTCTCTGGCTAGAGCTACTTGAACTATTTAGTAACCCTGATTGTTTCCAGAGTTCTACAGTACCCTAAAAATAATATTATAATACCTCATTTTTTATTTAGATTCCTCTTTCTTAACGCTGTTTTTCTCTAGGCATAGTTAACAGTAGTACTGTTGGGGCCAAAACCACATTTGAGCTTTTGAAAAACACTTTCCTTTCTATTTCCATCACAATGATAATGCAGGTAAACATACCACTGCATTCATTTTTAAATATTGCAATAGAAGACTAAAGCAGTTTCTTAATTTATAGAACCTAAAATAGAATAGTTTGCTTTCAAAGGAGAAGAAAGAAAATTAAATAGAAAGAAGAATGCTAGAAGCAAGTAAACAAAAAAGTGCTGTCAACATGTTTTTGGCAGAGTTTTTCTGTTAACTATACAAACAGCAATCCATACAATCCCCTTTCATTCCTCAGTAGATAAATTCTAAGCCAAAAAGAACCTTATTTATGTTAATTACCTTTTGCCCAAGTGATCTTCTTGCACAAAACATTAACAATGGCTTTTGTAATATATCTTTGGTGAGTGGAGAATTCATCAGCTCTCTGATTTCCTGTTTACAGTGTATGGCTTATCCATATATATCGAACTGGATTGAATTTCAGACCCACCTAAAACCATAAATTCCAATTGGTATCACAAGTAGAAGGAGGCTAACAATTGGTAAGAGGCCACAAAAGTAGATGATGATTACAAGAAGAATTAGAAGAATTCAAGGTCATGAGTGATCAATTAAAGTATATGCACAATATCAGACAATAATTATATGCAGGTTATTTTAACTAAATGATTGTCTCTTGCTTAATAAAAACTACATCTGAGTGTATGGAGGAGAGGCTATTGACTTGATCAGAATAGTAACTGCATTTTTACACAAAGTATGACGTTTACAGCTGGATCTTCGTCTCACTGAAGCTCACTGCAAACTCCCTTGGACATAAATGTTAGTAAGAATTCAGAATAAACAGCTCACCTCTTCCAGAAAGAGTAGCAATTGAACCAGTGGCTAGTTTTATGTATTGTCTTTCAGTACATTAAAACTAAATTGCTAAGAAAATCTGAAGGAACTGAATGAAACAAATGTGTTATTGAATATGGCAACTTTGTAAAGGAAATCACAGAAAGGTGTGGGGAAAAAAAGCAAGTAACAGGATTGTAGACAAGGTTCTTTATAATGATTAAATTCAGAACTTCTGCTGTGATACGCACTCAAAATTGTATCTAAGCCCTGCCTGTGCTATTTAAATGCCACCTGGGATCTAGAAAACCCATATGGTTTTATGTTTCTCATACAGGATATCTGTGTAGTTGCAGCATATTGGATACAGCTCTCGCACTTGAAATGGTAAAAGTCTGACAGCAACATCTCATATAAAATGCTCTGAATTTGAGAAGGCTCTTTCTTCCCCTGATACTCAATCAAAGTTATTTCTACTTTATATAGTTTTGATTGAATAACTACCTTCAGTGGGGTACTAAGACAATTGGGCCCTACTGGGCCATACACAATTTTTAATGCAACTAAGCCAGATGCCATCTTGCTTGCAAGCAAATTTATTTTGCTACCTCCACACATGCAGCCCCAATTACTATTAGTACAAGACCCTTTAGCATCTTCAATTGGCGCCCAGTCTTTTGGTTTTTACCTTACTTTAGAGAAAAAGCCTGTTCTCCAGAACAAAAGCCTCCTCCCAGCCCCCAAATCAGGACTAAACCGGCTCATCTGTGTGCACATGTCTGAGTGTGTGTATAAGACAGAGGGAATCTCCTAGAAGCTTCTTCAGAAATACTTGATTGTCGTGGTTTTGGTTTCAGCCCAGCCGGTAACAAAGCACCACGAAGCCGCTCACTCACCCCCCACCCCCACGCCTGGCCACGTTGGGATGAGGAGAAAATCCAAAGGCAGGCTCGTGGGTCGAGACAAGGACTAGGAGGGATCACTCCCCACTTATGGACACGGGCAAAAGACAGGCTCAACTCGGGGAAGAAACAAAATCCATTTAATTTACTACAAATCAAATAAAAAACAAGGGTATTAGGAAGGGAAACCAATCATCAGAACACCTCCCCCCACCTCTCCCACCTTTCCGGCTCAGCTCCATTCCCAGTTCTCTCTCCCTCCTCCCCCCGGCGGCACAGGGGAACAGGGGATGGGGGTTGAGGTCAGCTCGCCACACATTGTCTCTGCCTCTCCTTTCCTCGGGGAAGATTCCTCACTTGCCCCCTGCTCCACTGTGGGGTCCCTTCCACGGGAGACAGTCCTTCACCAACTTCTCCAACGTGGTTTCTTTCTGCGGGCTTCAGTTCTTCCCAAACTTCCCTGGCACGTGTCCTTTCCGCGGGCTGCTCTCCAGTCACACGCTGGTCCAGCGTGGATTTTACCATGGAGGCACGGCCATCTTCGGGAGCCTCCGCTCCACCGTTCACTGCCGGTGCGGCGGAGGAACACGCTGGGTCGACTCAGTGTGAGTGATAAAGCGAGTTCACTTTATTAGCCCGAATAGCGCTTATTTATACAGTTTAGGTTAACACGAGTTAACTTCTGATTGGTTTAAGCAACTAGATGCACACGGGTTAACTTCTGATTGGTTTAAGCAACTAGATACACACGGGTTACCTCCTGATTGGTTTATGATACTCTTCAAGGTCGCAGTGTCCTTGCTGTTTTACTGTTATCAGCCTGACTTGCAGTTTCAGCTCGGACTCGCGGCCTAGTCTTGCTACTTATACTAAGTTCAGAACAGGCTCTGCTCGTACAACTGTTCTGTGGATTCATATCCTTGCTCTCTGAGCCATTCTCCAACAGTTCACCTCCCTGGGCTGCAGGGGGACAGCCTGCCTTCTCACCACGGGCTGCAGAGCCATCAGCCTCCTCAGGCGCCCCTCCTCCCCCTCCTTCTTCACTGACCTCAGTATTGACAGTGGGTTCCTCTCACGTTCGCCAACCCCCTCACTGCCGGTTCCCCTTCTTAAATATGTACTTCCAGAGGCGCTACCACCGTCACTCCCTGTCTGGGCTGCAGAGGCGGGTCCGACTTTTTGGAGCCAGGGGAGCTTCTAGCAGCTTCTTACAGGAGCCACCTCTGCAGCCCCCTCCCCCACTACCAAAGAAAACCGTGCCACGCAAACCCATAGCACTGATCCAGAAGGGTTTTATTTCCTCTTCTGTACAGTGGAAAGGGTGGTTATCCCCTTGAACTTTATTCCACCTTTGTACATTTTATCCCCTCTACAGAGGTACAGGGTTTCATTTCTCATCTCTTTGAGCTTTGTTGGCTCGTCTATAAATTCAGAGCTCCTCTCCTCTAGGGAAGAAGCAGAAGACTCTGCTCTCTGGCCAAGGACATTTAAAAGGGCTTCTTCTGATTACTCCTCCCCATCAACAAAACAGAGACTTCCCACAGCTCGCTCTCTGCTCTCTCTCCCTCTCAAATTTTCAGCAAGTCTACATTTGCCTGCATTGCCCTCATACTCCACTTTGTTGCATAAAACCATAAGCAATTTATTTTGGCTTAACAGAACACTCGTCATATGCAGAGCCATGAATTTATTAGTAGTCTAATTAGTGTCTTGGCAGCTTAATACAACAAAGACATATATTAATCCAGTTACAATGATACTAACACATGTATCCCAAATTATCCAATTATTGCTAATCCCTATTAATTTTATTCTTTCAGTTATATGTGGCTTTCTGCAATCTAACCCCATCTCCTAGTGTTATACTTACCCTTCCCATGACCTTTGGGATCCTAAAACTGACACTGCCAGCCTCACTTGAGAAAAGGAAGGGTTTACACTGAGTCACCAGTGACCTGAGTTCTCTGCTGGGAAAAGTCTGCTCTTGCTTTTCTCTCTGCTCTTGGGTCTGCTTAGGGTTATTTTTATACAGGTCTGTTTGACCGCCCTGCCTCTTCTTATTCCCCTCAGGTTAGTGACGTGATGACCACTTACATTTTCATCGCTGTACTTAGACCATACAACTGCAGAGTCAGTGTTAAGCTAAAGCAAAACCAAATTGGGCAATAGCCTCCTAAGTCCTACACCATTTTGCTGTTACAGGCCCATAATCGCTCAGGACAACTGCTGAAAAGTCCTGAAGTTAGTTGTTAAGTTTATTGGAAAGCCTGTGGTCAGCTGCTTGCAGCACAAGGGTATATAAAAAATACTGGTTGCTTTTGTTTAAGTTCACTTAATGTTTGCATTTAATTCCTCTGTAATGACAGAAAATAAGCTTAATCAACACTTTATTTGTCCATTCTATGAGTATGACTGAATAATGTAGAAATAAAATAAAATTACAAATAACTTGGTAAAAGCAGCTAAATGTCTTTGGAAAAGTCATTTGGCATGAATATTTGGCACATTTTTTCCTATACCTTAGAATAAAAGTATGCCTGTAAACCTTAGAGCTTAAAACCTAGAGAAAAATTGGATTTTTTTTTTTTTTAAAAAGTGTATTTTGTGGTGCCAGAACACATATCAAATTTTTGCACTGTTGTAGAAAGATGAGAAGAAAAGGGATATTACCACTGCAATGAACATTTTCTTTTATTTCCTATTCCATTTTTCATGGGGACTATTAAATATAGACTCTCCTAGCATTTTTCAGGCAATAAGAACAGCAGTAAAATTCTTATTTTCTTCTAATTGTCCACTTCCACTTTTTTTTTTAACAAGGCACATCTGCAAATGAAGCTGCAGCCACTTCCCTTTGAAAATGAGCTGAGAATTGATTCAAAAAGATATAGTATAGTGTAGTGTAGTATAGTATAGTATAGTAATGCAGGTAGTTGAACAATTCAAGAAATGTATTGCATCCTTGATTCTGCTCATGAATTACCCACAAATGAATCAACAAATCCATAAAACCCATGTCCATCAGTACTGAAATTATTCAGTACACAAGGCTATGGAATTTTTGGCAGAAGTAGGCCATGAATTATGTACTCATAAGTTTCTGATTTATTTATTGGTGACACAAACCACGTAACATTGCCTCTGTTCATTGATTATAACTTACCAGTGCTTCAACTTACAATCAAGTTTATTTTCTTTGTGAACCACTTTTTCTGTCTTAATTAAATGAGTCTTGGCTACTTGTGTATGATGTGTATGACTCATATGATTGGATAGATTTTGGTCAAATAGCGTTGAAATATAAACAGTGAATCTAAGCAAACAAACTATGTGATATGACAAATTGCTCACAATTAGGCTTATATATTGCTTACCAAATGCAATAAGGAGAAACCAGAGAGAAAGGTAAAGCTGAAAGGAGCACCACACACTATCACAGTGACACAGGCACTTCACAGGAAGGACGGATTTCTATGTCCCAGTGCCTGTTTTCAGAACTAGTAATTATTTTGGTGCCAAGCAATCATTGGATAAAACTGAGTAGTGGCAGTAGGTTTCCAGAACTCAGCTCTTCCCCCTCTCACAAGCCGAGCACTTGTTTGTGCTTTCTTTGGCCACAAAATACTGTATTCCCTCTTGCACATTGGCATAGCTTCCACAGAACGTCTTGGCATGCCACTGTCTGTAGAGAACCAGCACACACAAAATACTACAGTTTGCAGAACATCAGCTCCTCCGTTTGGTAATACAAGGCAGATTTCAAGGACAGGCAAGTTAAAAAAAAAAGTGCTTAAGAATGAGTATTTTATCAGCAGCTTCAAGAAACAGTACTAAAATGCTTCTTGGTTCCACAGTACCATTTAGCCACTTGCTTGCCTCTTGCTACTTGCTTCTTTTGCTCAGCTGGTGATGAGCACTGGAAGGCTACTTTGATGTTTTCAGTGTTATCAAAATTATCTGGTTTTGAAGTAAGAATACATACTGATCAGTCCAATATTCCTCTATAAACAAATTGCTCTCTTGAGTAGCCTGGGATGCTGAACTCCTGATTGATGCAGTCAATAGTCATTCCTGCAATAGTGACAGCCAAAATAGTACCAGTTTGCCCGAGTCAGTCCTTGACTTTGGCAGCAGGGTGCCCTGGTAAGATGTACCTGTGCCACAGCAAGGGGGTCAGGAGCAGGGAGGGACAGTTTGGCAAACTTCCTTACCGTCTCTCCCACCTGCTGCTCAACCCGTCTGCTGTAAAAGCATGAGATGCTTATTTCTGTCACCCTTTCTCAGTGAAGAGTTGTTTAAAGAAAGTTTTTGTTTGTTTGTTTGAAGTACAGCAGCCTCTTGTCTTCATTTGATGCTACAGATGATTTTACTGCCTCTTTCCATTTTGCTACTCCTGTATGTAGTTACAGTTTCTTACCCTATGCAATGAAATGAGGAAATTTGTGGGTCAGCAAGTTACAGGATATTTGATGCACATTATAGATTTGTGAGAGCAAGGAAGTGTTTGTCTTTTGAAGCGAAATAACATACCTGTGAAATTTTAGTGATTTATCATTGTATATTTTAAGGACCTTCTGGCACATTACTGTCCTCTGATGGACTGTCAGTTTGTTAATCCCTGTAATTTGCCTCTTACTCGTGAGTTTAATAGACAATAAAAGTGGCAAGTGGAAAGTAGATTGAGACAGGTCTAATGCTGATTGCCAGTGTGCTAGTGTCCTCCTTACTCCTCCTAAATTGGGGGATACTGGTGGCTAAATGGCAACATCCTCAACAAGACAGGCAGCAGTTTCCTTGGGACATGTGGCATTTTTACCTTGCCTTACATGTGATTTCCAAGTTAGAAACTTCTAACTTGTATTCCTTAGAAAAGTATGCTTTACTTCCCCATAGCTTTGATCTCTTCCCACAAAACAAAATGAAGGACATTTTATTTTGGTAGTAAATATTAAGTATAATGAAGTTCACAAAGCAATTCAGTTTTACAAAACGGCCTTTTTTCCTGATGAATACAGCAAATATTAATGTATAAAAACTAAAACTGGAATATCTGCAAATTTTGGAGTTTATATTAAGGCAACAATTTAACTTCAATAGCTGTGTGAATATTTTTGCATAGACAGATAAATGTAACGTTTGCATAAGACATACCTAAATTTCCTGGAAAATCTAATTATACTCTTTCATCCATTTCTCTTTAAAAAGCCTTTATCCTTGGCCTCTATTTGGCTTAATAAAATAAATTATTTATTGTTTTGGTGGTAATAGTCTTCTGTTTCCATTCTCTAAGCCAAGTATCATCTCTGGGTGTGTGTTTGTATGTACGAATGCAAGCATATGTATGAAAACGGAAGGAAATAAAGACAGGTCTGTAATAGGATATCTCTCAAATTCAGCAGTTTGTGTCTGTTTTCATGAATGCTGATTTTATTGAAGTCTTTCACACAATTTGCAATTTTCCTCTTGTCAGCCAAGTCAGATCTTAATGAAACTTCTTGGGCATTATCTAATGTAACACCCCAAAATCATGAGTTTGACTTAAAATCATGATATAGTATTAAAAACATTCAGCATTCTCTTGACTTACTGTCTCTTTGTATGATTAGTTTCTTGATATTTTGTAGATTTTTATGAAATCTCAAGGGCTAGAAATTTTCTAATAATTGCCTTATTCCAAATTACAGGATTTAATGTAATCCAGAAAATAAAAACTGTCATCACTAAAATAGCTACTTGACAGCTAGCATTCCATTTCAGGAATGGCAAAAGCAAAAACTTTTGCAGGATCAAGGATGCAGTGAAACTGAAAAATTACAAGCAGAAGAAAGGGAAAAATGCATATAAGCTTTTCACTAGTAACAAACTGAAAGAGGCATCAACTCCTAAAAAGCTCATAGGTTTCCTAAGCTATTAAACCTGTTTGTCCCTTGAAATAAAGAAATTTATTAGATGAGAAGAGCACAAATTGGCTTAGCTCAAATTACGTACAAAATAATGACTTTATTTTTTCCTAATCCTCATGCAAATCATATGTACTCATTTACTTTCAGTACAGCAATACCATAGGAGAATATAATTTTGTGAAATGTACTCATTAATTCAAAAAAGAACTAAGCATTAATAGTTCCTTAGCTGTCTGATGTTATCCAGTTTTCAGTGACTTCCATAAATCATTTATGTAATTGTTAATGTTAAGATAAGCTTCTCAGGAACTTATATATTGTGTGCAAGGCTTATTATATCCAACTGACAAAGAATTTTAAGTTTTAAAAGTACAGCTGGTAGATAAATAGAAACATTCTGAAAAGTAAGGGCTTTCTATTCTGTTTATCTCTGTAAGCCATTTCCCATATATATTCCCTGTATATTATCATACTCCTGTGCCATTTATTTTGTATTTACACTAACTTTCATCTCCACCTTTTAATTCCCTCATATGCACCATATTTATGAAAGGTGAGCATGAAGAAGAACCATAAGAAAAGCTGGATGTGGTAACAAGTTTGTAATCACAGCAAAACTATTATCCATACTAACAAATATCCATCAGGACAGCTGCTGTTATTTGCTGGTTCCTGGCAACTCCCAGCCTATGGAGCCTGGGGCAATCCATCTCCAAACAGGTTGCAGCTCATCTGCATGGCTTTGCTTTCCTTCATTGTCTTTAACCTTACGCAGAAAGACTCACAGCTCTCAGTGCCAGCATACTCTGCATGCACCTAAGTTTGTATGGTCATGTCAGGCTGTGGCCCAGACTCATCTCCTCTAACATTTCACACTGCCAGCATGTTGTCACACACTTTTCTAGAGGCATGGAGTGAGATAAATGGCTTTTTTACACACAGGATGGATTGGGGCAGATTGGCGTGAGTACAAGCTCCACCTCTTTAGGAGAATGGCACCGACTCCTTGCTGCATGGCAAACTCCAAGCCTCCGGGCACAGCAAAAACAACTCAGGCACAGACAGAGAGCCCCGAGCACCCCTGGAGAATAACTGAAACCCCATAACCCCGCAGAGCAAACTGCCCTCTTGTGCACCTCTTACCATCCTCTGTGGGGCTCTGGTACGTGCAAAGATGAATCAGTAGTCAGAGACGGCAAGTAGCATTTGTTTGTGGCAAGATGTGGTTTTATGGAGAAGTTGGGTATTTTTGGACAGGGGGACTTGGGGAGAGAGGAGTTCATACTAGGGTAAAACATAGCAGCGACAGGCAGTGTTTTGTATGGAGTTACCTCCAAGGAGAAGATGATGCGCATTTCTTTCCTGCTTAACTCTTGTGCTGCTTTTGCAAAAGCTTTTGCAAAAAAAATAAAAAATAGTAAACTCAGGTAGAGAAAATCTTTTAAACTAACTTTAGAAAAAGTCTGGCCAGCTCCACGCACCTTTTTTTCCTCTTATATATTTGTGTGTGATAGCTTTTCATCCTTGCATGACAAGGCAGAGACTTCTAAAGGGCATAGAGGTGTCTTTTCAAATTACACTTAGATAAGAAAGCAGAAGGGTATGTGCATGAAACACTGATCTTAAATAAACTGATGGGAAAAGTTAAGAGCTTTCCCTCTCTCCCCCCAGGGAAGAAAAATATGTCTACTAATAGAGTAGTATGTCAAGGACCAGGCTGAACCTCTTCTCCTTAGGATCAGCTGCAGCATTGCCACCACAGACCTACAAGAAGCTCCCCAAACCTGGTGGCCTAGGCCATGGTTAGGAACTCGGATGGAAACCAAAGATCAACTAAAGAGCAAAATCTGACGGCAATGTTCAGGGGTGGGGACTTTTCCCGCCGAAAGGCACATTGCCCTGTGTTATCCAATGTCAAGGGTACCAAGAATACTCGAGGGATGTCAAACTGCTCTTGGTTTTGATTCAGAGATCAGCGAGCGAGGGCTGTGTGCTTTACTGGGGCAGAGCCCGTGCGTGGCTGTGGCTTATGACCCCGACGGCAGGCTCAATTGCCCTGTGTGGCCCGCAGGCAAGACGGGGGGCTGCCGCTTGGTGTGGCAGCACCCCACCCCNTCCCGCCACATCGCCCACCTTCCAGTGGCAGAAGTTCCCCTGCCCGACAGCTTTCCCCGGAGGATGGGTGCGGGAAGCCGGAGCCCAAACCCGCCCTTGCCTCCGGCCGCCGCCCCGCGGGGAAGCGGCGCCGGGCGGGAGCCCCGCGGGGCGGCGCGGAGCCGTGCCGTACCGTACCGTACCGGGGAGGAGCGCGGTAGCACTCGTAGCAGCACCTACAGCCCGGCTGTCGGGATGCGGCCGTAGAGGGGAGGGGAGCGAGAGCAGCGGCGCCTTCCCCCCGGACAAGAGCGAAGTTAAATAGCCAGCACGACTCCACTGCCTTCCTCTCCCCTCCTGGCTCCGAGCCTCCGGCGAGCCCCCCACCCCCGCCACCCGCGCCGTGGGGCAGAGCGCGGAGCGGTGCGAACCTGCCCCGCGGAGCCGGGACGCCGGCGCTGCCGGTAGGGGCGGGCGTTTCGGAGTCGGTGCCTGAGGCGCCGCGTCCCGCCG
>VYZV01027182.1:31101-47581 GCA_013401275.1 Pandion haliaetus | reverse complement strand
TTTTTTTTTTTTTTTTTTTTTTTTTAGTTGGCCCATATCTGTAAAAATTGTTTATGGGACTCCAACTGTGGCCTGGTCAATATGCTGAATCGAGCACAATTACTCTAGATGTATCCTATGAAGTACTCATAATTACACATCGTGGAGCATGAAATAGATGATTGACTTATGTTCGGCTTGTGATTTTTCCTAATCCTCCAATTTCTTGTATGAATGAAAAGGTTCCTATGTTTTTGAAGCTGTTTCTCCTAAAATGTTTTTGCCTGCTTTGCTCTTTAAGTTGTTCTTTAGCATCCGTATTTACAGCCTTTTTGATAGCAGAGTCCCTTTATATGATTGCAAAGTGAATGCTGTTCTGTGGATAATCACCATATTTTGGGTATTATTAACAGGTTCATAACTGAATTGATCATGACGAAGTTTAAATACAGATTTAAAAATTCTTTTTATAGTAGTGATAACCAGTTTAAATGTTTGAGTTGGAGCTACTTGTGTGATTTCTGTATAGTGTGTTCTATAAAGAGTATTCAGACCAAGTCCACAGATCTACCACTTGTTTGCTTGGTATATGTGAGAGGAACAAGTTTATTAATTGCTGTTCAGTTTATTTTATGAATTGCATGGGAGAATTTTTCTGCTTAAATTGCTGCTTAGTTTTTCTGCGGCAAACTGGGGAATTTCTGATTCAGGAATGGAATGGTATGCTGTATAGCATGCTACTTACACCCACATGTATGTCTGTGTGCCTGTTTTATGTTTTTCTGCTTTGCCAGGCTGAAGCTAAGTTTCAGTTGGAGGTGGGAGAGTCTGCCTCTTAAAAGTAAGATATCTGAAATATCTAGGTAGTATGTGAGGCCACGATTACCAGATCCAAGATTCAATTTTAGATTCGGTGGAATCGCCATCCTTAGAAATGCAGTTACCTGAGCAATCTGTTCCTATGCAGTTTCATGGTGAAGGTGTTTTTTATGCATTCCAATTGTAATTCTAATAGTTATTTCTAAAAAGAAGAAAATGAAGAAACACAAGTAGATGAAGGCCACCTTTCCAAAGTTTTATTGTTTGTTTTGCCACTCCTTGTCTTCTCCTTTTAGAGGAGAAATTCTGTAGGAGAGTACAATTTTGAGGATTATGAAATGTTCTTCACTCTCTCTCTTCCTCTCCAGAGTTTTTTGACTATTAGAGTTATTTTATGAAGGAGAATAAAGGAAGTCTCAATTACAGACATTTTTCAGATTATATTTAACAAAGATATGGCCATGACATTTATCTTCTTGATCAAGGAATCTTCTGGATTTAAGTGAAGTAAGATCTTAGTGTATCTTCATGCTAACAAACAAAGAATTATATTCAGTCTTGCTGTCACTTACTTTGCTGTGTGATATTACTTTTGTAATGTTGAAATCTGTATCTAATTAGGCCTAACCATCTCCAGCCAGAGTGGAGTGACAGACTAGAAACCTCCTCCGTGAGCAAGAATATCCATCGCAATACTCAGGATGTCAAGTAGACTTGGCAGGATAAGAACTTTGTTAAACAGGGAACTCATGGCTCACCTTCAGTGCAAAAATGCAGTGAAGATGGACTACAAAGGAGGAATTTAGAAACATTGCATGGTTGTGTGGGAATGGTGTCAGGACAGTCAAAGCTCCGCTGGAGTTAAGACTTGCAAGAGACACTGAGGGTAACAAGAAGAGCTTCTACCACTATATTAGTAATAAAAACCTGAACAAAGGAAATGTGGGACTGTTGCTGAATGGGACAAGTGAAAGTGGACTCAAAGCTGAGGTATTTTGGGACAGGAGGAATAGGCTTCAAGGCTTCAAGTTGCACCAGGGGGAGTTTAGATTGGATATTAGGAAAAATTTCTTCATCAAAAGGGTTATCAAGCATTGGAACAGGCTGACCAGGGAAGTGGTTGAGTCACCATCCCTGGAGGTATTTAAAATCATGTAGATGTGGCATTTAGGGACATGGTTTAGTGGTGGACTTGGTAGTGTTAGGTTTGTGGTTGGACTTGATGATCTTAAAGCTTTTCTTCCAACCTAAATGATCCTATGATTCTACTTGATGCCTTCTTTGCCTCAGTCTTCAGCTATCAGGTGCCCCAGGCCTCTGCTTTTCAGGGAGTCTGGGGAAGGAACTACCAGTAGTGAGTGAGGGTCAAGGCAAAGTTTCCTTGTCAGAACTCCATGGGACCCGATGGGCTGCATCCAAGGGTTTTGAGAGAACTGGCTGATGTGCTTACCACGTCACTCTCTATCGCCTTTGAAAAGTCACAGACATCGGGGAGCTTCTAGATGAGTAGAGAAAGGCAGAAGTTGCACCCATCTTAAAAACAGGCCTGAAGTGAGATATGGGGAAATACAGGCTGGCAGCCTCAATTCGGGCCCTCACAACATTGTGGAATGACTCCTCTTGGAACGTGTGAAGGAGATTTCATGGATGCATGAAGGAAAAGGTGATTCTGAACAGTCAGTGTGGGCTTAGCAAGGGTGGATCATGTCTGACCAACCTGATTGTCTTTTAGAACACGACAGGATTTGTGTACAAGGAGAGTGCAGCAGATGTTTACCTGTACTATAGTAAGGCTTTTGAAACTGTCTTCCACAGTATTCTTGTATCAGGATGCAGCAGGTACATTATGGTCTGGGTGGGTGAACATAGACTGAATGGCTGGACTCTAGGGGTAGTGGTTATGGGTCAAACTCCACCTGTCATAGCTGACCCTGCTTCGAGCAGGAGGCTGCAGTAGAGGCCTCCGGAGGTCCCTTCCACCCTCAGTCATACTGTGATTTCATGAGTCTATGTGGTGCTTCCAAGAAGTGAAATATAAGCAAGATAACCTGGATAAAATTACAGTACTTTCTTTTCAGGTAATGCACTAATCAGTGTAATAATGTTTGCTTTTTGTCAGTGAAAAAAAAAAACTGTCATGTTACATCAAGGCTCTTCCTCCTTCAAAGATGCTGGAAATAAAATGAATTAGGACAGAAGGAGATCTAATCCCCAGTCAAAACATGGGAAAGCCACACAATAAAATGGCCATTAGTCCAGAAATACCGCATCAGATAGACACTGTTGTTAAACAACAACTAGGAATATTTTATTTTCTAACATAAAGATTTAACTTTATGGATATATATCCATGGGATGGAGAAAGTATTTTCTAGGAGACTTTTGGAAGCTAATGCTATACTTTTAATTCCTTTTTTCTATAAAGTGAGGTGTATGATGCTCTTCTGCAGCAATTCATTTATTGAAACCTTGAAAATGCCAGCATTCAGTAATGAATTTTTATTTTCATATTAGCAATTTAAAGTAGGCAAAATTTATTAAAGATGTATTATTGGGGACAGATAGAACTACATTTCAAATTCAAACTTAGCTTTTCTGTTACAGTTTTTAATTACTTAATATCAGATCTTTGAAAATAGTAGCTGAGAAGGTGATATAAATGTGTTGTGTTGTGCTGTTCAGGATTTCATTATAATAGAAGTACTCAAATAATGAACCAGCTGAACAGAACTTGGAAACTCAATCAGGACAGAAAAACAACCAACCTGGTTTGTAACCATGGAGAAAAATTATATACATTTAAAAAGATGAAAGACTTACTAACTAAAACGTGCAGACATATGAAAAGAAAGAAGTGGACTGAGGAAAATGCAGAGGGGAAGTACCAGAAAAGAACAGGAAGTGAGACATAATTATTTTCAGCAATACTTTTTTTCTTCTGCAGCTGTGGTTGTCTCTATTTTCTAGATATAGCTGAAATATTTTATTGATCTCAAGCAGTAAAACACTAAGCAGATCTCTTTCCTATATGAAATGCTGTGTGGAAATCCAAGTAAATAACATCTGCAGTTATTTCACAACTTGCATTAATAACTAAAACTTAATTATTTCTCTTTTAATTTTCATCCTTACAATACTGCCCGTTCCACATGGATTGTTACACTTTTGTGGCAGTAACTTCAGATCCACTGGATCTCATTAATATAAATGCAATTTCTGTGGGATATGTTCACTTCAAGGAGGGTGCACAGTATATAAATCTATATGGATTTTTGTAACTAAGTTGCCAAAGTTAGGCCAGAGTCTTATTTTCCCTTGTGCATGAGTGTGCATATGCATATTTTGTTTCTTTCCTGCCTGCCTTACCCCTCAGTATTTCTGGAGGTTTACAGAGCCAGATTGTGCTTTGCATTTATGAAGAATTTCAGAGAACACGCTTTCATGTTCTGTGAAGCATAGATTTCATTTGTGATGCATATGAAGGCTGAATGTAAATACCTTAAAGAAATGTATGGGAACAGTTTATTTTCTGGGCTGTTCAGTCCAGCGCATAGAAGTAAACAACACCCGACAAATTCTGAAAAGTTACTTTTTAAAAAAATATTGCGCAATTCAGATTTTTGCCTGAAATTATTCATAATTTCAAAAAGGAAAATAAATACTTTTTTAACTGTTGCAAATGATGATAATTAATCCCTAGTGTGTTTGGAGGTTTTCTTTTACTGGATACATATCTTACAGAACTCATTAGTTCTATATAGTGAAATATAGAGTTAAAAGTTATTTGTGTGAACATTATATTCCATTAATCTATAAACAAAATAAATAAACCTCCCCCATTCTTACTGTTTCACAGGACTGTTTTAAATGTTCTACAGAGTGCTTCTCTTCCGTAAATCCTAGCCGAGAAGGAAATTGCGATGGTCTTAACTTTTTAGGATAATTTTCATATGTTTTTCTGTACCAGGAAGAAAGATACTGCTCTGTAGATTTAGGTGGGGACACTGGGTTTTAGAGATTCTAATTGTAGATGTGAGCCATCAGATCATGGATTCTAGCTGGCTGAGGACAGCAATGACAGTAGGTTTACATCAGGCTTGATGACCTGTTCATTTGAACATTGCATCCTTGTAACCCGAAGTGTAAAACTGAGGATATATACAAACGTTTTTTCTTACTATTTGGCATTCCTCTAACTTTGCATAAGGGCTATTGATTTTTCTAAACTTGCTATTTATGAGGCAGTCTCATACTCCTAGTTAGCAGACTCTCAAGCTAGTTTTGGGTTTTTTTTAACATAATTTGCATTTTTAAATTTGACTGAAAGCATTTGGAAAACGAAACAGTTGTTGATTTACTCTCCTTCCTTCATTTACCCTTTCAGTCAAACGTTTTGCACACCTATACTCCTAAGATTATATAATCTTTTGTCCTGTAGCACGTGTGGTTTTGGCTTTGATCCCTGATCTGACACTGAAATGCCAGGTTTTTTTCATGCATTTGGGCTAGACTCTAGCCAAAATAAAGGATTTCTTGTGTTTATAAACCTAGTATTAGATTAAGTCCTTCTGTGTTGGGCACCAAAAAATGGAGCTTTACACAAATGAGAGTTATTCCTGCATTCTAGGAAGTTTGTTTGGCCAGCATCCAAGAATGCCTATTTACTGATGTCAAACTTAGCACCTTCTAAACTGCATTAAAAACTGACTTTAGCATTACATTCTAGATTCAATATACATTTTAACTCTTGCATTTAAAAATGGTAACTGTATGTATGTTCAAAGAGTGTCCTATTCTGCAGCAAGTCAAACACTTTCAGATATACCTATTGTGAGAAGTCAAAGCAAGTTCTGTTTTTTTTCAGTTTGTTTCACCTAGTAAGTTTCTTTTGGTCCATGAATGTTGTGCAGACAATGTCACAAATTTTAGCTATTGCATGGACCTACTTCTGCAATGTAATTTATAGTAATTGGATTATTGAATGACTATAATAGTTATCAAGAATTGAAGTAATAGATATAGGCAGAGTAATTTCATGCTTTTCAGATGAGATTATATTACATTTAGGATAGGTCACAAATGACTCCATGACCTCACCAATTTTAATTAACTAATATCTAAGAAGAAAAAAGAACCTTGCTAAATTGTCAGTCCTTGTAACTTTGGTTGTTATTTTACAGCTAGCAGTTTTCTATGCAAAGATTTTTATCTTTTAATTTTTTTGACATATTTCCTTTTCATGGTCTTTTCAAAATGTTATTCTAGGCTGTCCTTGAAACCGAAGCGGGTGACCTGCTGGACCGAGATTGTTTTTTTGCCAACCTGCCCATTACTTTTCTGTTTGGGAGCGGACTGGTGTTGAAGCTTTGATGCGTGTATTTCAATGTTTTGTCTGTGAATGCCATTTAATGTGTGGCTTGAGATCCTCTGTATAAAATTGATGAGTTTTAGGGTTAAATACCAGGCCTCATATTCCCTCTCCTAAACCATGGAAACTTGCCTAAAGGCAGCGCTTGTGAAGTGCACAGTGCGGTGCTTGTCACTGCTGTAGTACTAGTTACTGCCCTTGCTAATTTCATTCCCTCTAAATTGATGTATGTATGCCACTAAACTTAATATTTTCACAGTTCTAACTTTGTTTCCTCTAGACTTATGTGTCATTTACTTAAATCACTAAAGCATGCAGAAAACCCTTCTCCCAGCATGGCAGAAGTCTGCAGAGATGCTCATTTGAAGCACGACCTGGGTCTGTACTGTAATGGCTGTGCCATGCTGACAGAGGTCAGCCTAGTTGTACTGAAATAGTTTACTCTTCATAATTAGCGTAAATGTAAATATGTAAATAGATATGTAAATGGAACTTACTTTAAGGCTGAGAGAAAGAGCAGAATATAAAATCTAAGTTACAGTATGGCATTTCACAAAGCCCTCGTGCCTTCAAAACCAGAAGCAACGCCTTTTGGTGGTGGCAGTTGAGCATCCAAACCCTGAGGGTACTCCTGGGACATGGTGTCTCTGCCCAAGGCCCAGGAGCCCCACCTGAGCCCAGCCCGGCACCCTCCATCCCCACCTGAGCCACGCTGGCACAGGCTGGTGCCAGCATTCCTTCTGACTTGTTTTGGTTTCCTGGCTTGGCCTTGGCTTGCACCTTTGCCAGATGCTTGGTTTTCTGTTGCCAGGACCACCCTTGCTGCTGGCTCGCCTCCCCCTCGGGAGCACCCCTACCTCCTACTGCTCCTCGACACTGAGTGCCCGCCGTGCAGGAGCTGGCTGTGGCAGCTGGCTGCCTGCCGCTGCTTCAGTGGTTGCCCGATGCATTTAGTGCTGTACCAGCTGGTGTTTTTCTTCAGATAAGGTATAGAGCTGGATGAATGGCAAGCAAGTGGTATTGATTTTGTTTACATGTATAGAAAACATATGCAAAAAATACAACTGAAGGGATGTTATTGTCTGCCCCAAATTGTAGTATATTCTCCAAAGTTATGAATTTCAAAACAGTAAGAAAAGAAGTGAAGGTTTATAATGAAAAGCTTTATTAAATATATTGCCAGTCGAGTAATCTTTCAGGAGGCTGTTTGCTATAGCACTTCTCATGTTCATTATTACTGACTTAACAAAATAATGCAGGTTGTAATAACAAGTAATTTTTGTAACCCAGTCAAACCATTTCCATTTTGGAATGTGTTTCTCCTAGAATTTATGGACAACTGTCGTGGTTGCAGTTTCAGCTCAGCCGGTAACAAACCACCACAAAGCCTCTCACTCACCCCCACCCCCCGTGCCTGGCCACGTTCGGAGGAGGAGAAAATCCAAAGGCAGGCTCATGGGTTGAGACAAGGACTGGGAGGGATCACCCCCCGCTTATGGGCACGGGCAAAAGACAGGCTCAACTCGGGGAAGAAACAAAATCAATTTAATTTACTATAAATCAAATCAAAAACAAGGGTATTAGGAAGGAAAACCAAACATCAGAACACTTCGCCCCCACTCCTCCTGCCTTCCCTGCTCAACTCTATTCCCGGTTCTCTCTCCCTCCTCCCCCCGGTGGCACAGGGGAACAGGGGATGGGGGTTGAGGTCAGCTCGCCACACCTTGTCTCTGCCGCTCCTTTCCTCAGGGGGAAGATTCCTCGCTTGTCCCCTGCTCCACTGTGGGGTCCCTCCCACGGGAGACAGTCCTTCACCAACTTCTCCAACGTGGTTCCTTTCCGCAGGCTGCAGTTCCTCACAAACTTCCCTGGCATGGGTTCTCTCCGCAGGCTTCAGTTCTTCCCGAACTTCCCTGGCACGGGTCCTTTCCGCGGGCTGCTCTCCAGTCACACACTGCTCCAGCACGGTTTTTACCATGGAGTTACGGCCATCTTCGGGAGCCTCCGCTCCACCATGGACCTCCCTGGGCTGCAGGGGGGCAGCCTGCCATCTCACCACGGGCTGCAGGGCCATCAGCCTCCTCAGACGCCCCTCGTCCCCCTCCTTCTTCACTGACCTCGGTATCTGCAGAGGGGTTCCTTCCACGTTTCCCCAACCCCCACACTGCCGGTTCCCGTTCTTAAATATGTTCTCCAAGAGGCGCTACCACTGTCACTGATGGGGTCGGCCTGGGCCAGAGGTGGGTCTGACTTGGAGCCAGGGGAGCTTCTAGCAGCCTCTTACAGGAGCCACCTCTGCAGCCCCCTCCCCCACTACCAAAGAAAACTGCATCACACAAACCCATAACAACAACCCATTACCATTTTGGCAAGGCAGATTTATTATTTCTGGCTTCTCTGATAGGTGTCATGTTTCAAGTGATAATGAGTCTGTAACTTCACTTGGCAGTTTGTTTAATGATCTTGTGACTACTTTTTTTTTTCTGGTAGGGATGCTAATGTACCCTACTGCAGCTTGAAGTGTTGCCTCTTGTTCTGTCATTAAGAACAAATGAAATTAATTGATTCTGATTTTCTTTCAGGCCTGTAATGGTACATTATAAAATAGTTGTCAACTCTACCATCAGAATTTTCTTTCTAATGTGTCTGTGCTGTCCAGTAAAGGGTCTGAGAAAATGGCAATATTAGTTGCAGATAAGGAGTTGAACAAGGAATATTTGATCTTTGTGTTTCCATGGAGAAGCAATTTTCTGATTGCAAATCTCCTGTATTCTGGAGGAAGTTTGACCAAAACCCAGGAGAAAGCAACCTATATGGGTTTTTTTCTCATTTAAGTAATGGAAATCAGTATTCATTGAAATTTGCAAATAATACAGCATATCTGTTTTGATCATTTCAAGTTGTTTCTGTAAACAATAACACTTTGAATTGAACATTCACAAGTTCATCATGAAATAGGCTGTGAGATAGAAAATGCCGATGAGAAATGTTAGGGCAAATATAGGGTAGTGTTTGGTTTTCATGGGAGCCCAAAGTTAGCATAGCAACTGAGGACAGTGCTGTAATGTGTAATCTTACTATTTTCAGCAGGAAATTAATCTGAAACGTGTTAATGTCAGTGACAATGTTGTATTACTAACTACCCTCCCACTGAGATGAACAATGACTACAGCGCATGCTTGTATGTTCTTTTCAGACTTCTTTTTTAAGTCTGTCTTGTGATTCGAAGAGCATCCATGTTTGCACTGGACTGACAGGTGTTCTTTAGCACCATAACAGATGTACTGTGGAAATCTTGAATCTGAGGCCACAACTATTCCATCTGATAGCAGTGCCTGACTGTCAGCTAGCAGGTCCCAAAAAAGTCTCACTGGATAGTAAAGTAGTTCTTTTTTTCTCTGTGGAGGAGCTATACAGTCCTCATTTTAAAGTTAATTAGTATTTTGAAATCAGTTATGTGTCAGTATGAATAACATTTCCTGTGATTGATAATACAACTTTATTTTATGCTAAGCAAGCAAGTCTTTTTCATAACCTCCTGTGGTCAATGAAACTTAATTGAATACACAACTGAAGCATTTTTCTATCGTCCTCTTTTCAGGCTCATAAGGCTTTAATATCAAAATAAAGAGGAGAAAGTAGGAAACTAGCTATAATAGAGGAAAACTTGAAGCTACTCCTCAGGACTTTTGCAATAAATGACAAATAAAGGGATTATATCTAATTTTTGAAGGCCACACTATCTATTAGCATGGCTCTGCAGTTATGGTATGATTAAAAGCTGAAGACTACAGCCAGTGCTGAGCATGTAAGGCATTTGTATTACAAATAAGTGTCAGCTGGTGGCTCAGTGTTGACACTAAGTTGAGGATTTCGGGATTACTGTCCCACATGTGGCATGTAAAAAAGACTACGCTGTTAACAAGGAATATGGTTAAGCAGGTGCAGGTATATTAAATGCATCTGCGAGAAGTCCTGTGATACTCTGCCAGTGAAGGCAATGAAAGACAAAGCATTCAGAGTTGACCCCTACCCTGCTTTCTCCCAAACTATTTTATTTTTTTTTTATAGCATCATAGGATCCTACTACCTATATTAAGATTCAAATCAGATGAATGCTTTTATCTTTTTCCTGTTGTTCCGTATAAGGCAGTAGATGTGGTCTCCTCATTTGATTGAGGAGAGAGACTTTTCTTGAGTTCCCAACTCAAGGAGAGGGCCAGCAGCTCTGCAGTTTCAGCTGTGTGTGTGTCTGTCTGTGTATCCACCCATTCTCTTGAATAGACCTTGTTCCTCAGTGTTTCACGTGGTGCTTTTAGCCATATCCTATGCTCAGTTTGCAGCTGCCTGGCAAAGTCTAACTTACTTGTCTCCTTCTTGCACTGATGAGAGATCGTGGGTTCCCCAAGATTCAAGAGTTCAGTCATGGCAGGATGCTGTTAGGCTCACCTTTCTTGTATTAAAGTTGTTTGCAGGTTTAACTATAGTCTCTTCGTAAGTCGAGGTATCTGTGTGTGCTTTCTTTGAGCCTACGAAGCACATACTTAAATGGACTAGCACATCTGTTCTAAGTGTGTTGTCCTGTTGCAGCAAGAGTATTACGTGATGTTACTGAAACGTCAGGAATCATTGTACTAGTGTTCTTTTAATCTTTTTTTGAACCTACATGTGGCTGGTTTAATCATTTAAAAAAGCGGGGGAGGGGCTCTGTATGTGCTGGGACATAAATACAGAAGTGGAAGAGGAAGGAGGTGAAGGAACCTCTTTTCTTTTGGAAATAATGTGGAGAAAATCAATCTACCATTATGTAAAGGAAAAAAAAATTACTTAGTCTTATATTTTACTTTTCAGTTGTAGTGGAATTTCCTACATTGGCGAGAAATACACTGGTGCAATTTTGAAATACTGCCTTCTTTTAGCTGTGTTCTAAGAGCAAAGCCAAAGTTGTTAAGTTCTTCTGTCACGTGAACAGTTGAATACTTTGAAAGTGTCTATTGACTCCAGGAAGAATTGAAACTGCTTCCCTTTGAGCGTGTTACAGAATAAGGTCTTTATATCAGAATGTTACAAAAAAAAAAAAAAAAAATCACAGGATAAATGTTTCTTAGGATTTATTTCTCTTTAAGAATGACATATTTCATGGACTAATCAGTTAGCCAGTGTCATCTTAAAATTCTTGATTCATTTGAAGTGTGAATCAGTCCCTCATTTTGAGTCTTAATTCAGATTAACTGCAGGTTTGAGGATATACGTTTGAGTCTCCAATTTAAGCTTTTAAAGATCAAAGACTTGCTGTCTAGCTTCAAAGTGTGTTACTAAACCCGTACATAAACAATTAAAGCTGACTCAGTGTCTCTGGAGCAAGACTTCTTAACGTATGTACAACAGAGCAGTTAACACTTAAAAAAATAGAAGTATCTTAAGGGATGACAGCAGTGCTTATGTTTTGTACTTATTTGCAGAATAATTGCAAGTTTTACTAACACAATTAGGTAACAACTACCGAAAAAGTAAAGGTTGATAAGTAAAAATAATTTCTTAGGAATAGAGTCGGGCAACTGAAGCAAGATTTAACCTTTTTCTGTTTGTTTTCTATCCCTAGTGAGTTGCTGGGTAATTGCATATGCTGTAGGCTGTCTGAAAGAAGCAGGGCATTTTTTTAAGCTGTGTTTCCCAGGAGCTGTTTTCATTTCATAATACACATAGCTGAGTTTGACTTGATTAAATTGAGTATATGTATATCCATAGATTAACTTCATTATTCATGTCATGGAATAGGAATGGGTTAACTTTATTATGCATGTCATGGAATAGGAATGGGTTGATACTCCTGCAGTCATTTGGGAACTGTACTCTTGGGGGGGGGGGCGTTAAGACAAAGAAAAGAGGATAATCTTAATGAAAATGATAACATTTGTTAAAGTAACATTTATATAAGCCCTACATGTACTTTCTATTCAAATGTCTTGAGACACAATTATGACACTTTATTCCTTTCCCAGTCATGTAATCCTAATTTCAACAAAATTATATCTGACTTAAGGTGATACGCAGTGAGCTGCTTCTGTTTCACTGTCAGATATTCCTTTGTTAACAGTGCTTATTGAAAACTTCCCCGGCCAGCTATTGCCTCATATCCTTGCAGGACTCCTCATGTGCCATCAGGACTGTCCTCACTGTTATCTCTCACTTTGACCATGTACAGCTGCAGATTTTTCACCTGTTGTTTAAGAAATGTCCTGTACACTGTGGTTGCGTTAGGAGTCTGAGCATGCTTCTGTGAGATACAGAGGTTCATTGCCACCATCACAGGGAGGTCCTGTTCATGGCTGCATGAACAGCCTATGTTCATTCTCCTGGCCTTCTTGTTACTGATAGTAAGAAGCAACAAGGACATAAGATGTAGGTGTCGCCAGAAAAGTCTTTGTCTGTCTGAAACCCTGAAATAATTGTTAATTCACATCAATTCACATTACTTTGAGAAAACGTTGTGAATACGGGTATAGTGATAGTTGATATTAATGCTATGAAAAACGTAATTTCTGTGATACTGTGATGCTGTGAGATGACCCAAATTCAGAAATGTGTGGGGTGGATGCCAGGACCTGATTCGTTTACTGGAACTTGTGTGTCGTGAAATGGCCTGCCACCAACATGTATGCAGCACATTTAAGGCAGTGTCACTTAGGTATGGTTTTGTTACTAGCACAGAATTGGCGCAGCAGAGTGCCAGGCTGGTGGGGCTTCAGCTTGTGTACAGCAGAGGCAGCGAGAGCGAGCAGCTGCACAAGAAGCCCAGGGTGATGGCTAGGCCAGACAACAGGTTTTTTTCTGACTCACTGCCAGGAGCATGTACACTTTCTGTAATGGAGAGGCTTACAAAATGATGCATTTTGGTTTTGCATTTTTCTTGCATCTTTCACTGAAACACTGATTAGTAGGTGTGCACTATACTGAGATACGCACTGTTACATTCATATGCACTGTTAGCATCCTTTAGGATTAGCCTCCCTACAGTGATATTAACATGAAAGACTTTTAAAAGATTTTTTTTTTCAAAGAAAATTAAAGGCAGAATAAACATTAAACATCATAGCTTTTACTTAAGAAATCTCTATTTGTAAAAATGGATTTATAGCCCTCTGGAACTTGTGATCAAGAGTCATGTGGAGAATAAATTTTTAGCTGCTGTTACAGGCATCAAAAAAATATTTGTATGGTTAACTGTTGGTGCCCTCCTCTCAAGGATTTTGTATGTCTTATCAGAACATGTGACTGAGATACAGTAGCCATGAATATCTGATTAAAAGAGATGACCAGTGGGAAAAGTTTATGCACAATCTGTGCAATCTTGATTTAAGTGGAATTGAGTGAACTGATTTTTGTAAAAGGGTAATCAAAACATGAAAGTCAGCATCTCCTGTAGAGCTGAACATGCCAGTATTTCTTGCATGTAATTTCTGTCAGATTATTTGGGATAATGCACATCCAGTTTCTCGCACTGAACAGTTATATCAGTCAGCTGCTTACCAGTCTTATGTGTCTGAAAAGCATGCAAAACAGCTTTAAAAATCAAATCTGATAATAGTTGTGCAAGGTTCATGAGCCTTTCCACTTACAAGTAACTGAGAGTGTTGCCTCCTTGGTGAAGTTGTAGCCAGGGCACTTCAGAGAACTGAGTGAACTGCTTTATTCAGTGCGTATTTTTTTTTTTTTTTTTAACAAAGGTAAATTTTAAGGTAGAGCTGTGTTAGTGCTTGTGCTGAAACCACGGTTAGTTTGAAATTTGGGAACGGCTCTGAGGTTAACTACGTCTGTAGCCTTTCGTGCTTGGAACTTTCTTGTGGTAGGTCCTTCTGGAGCAAGGCAGAGAAAGCTCATGTCTGTCTGCTTGGTAGCCAGCAGTCATGCCCATCCTTTTCTTCCTTGTCTAGGTATCTACACAGCCAGCAAACAGTGCTCTGCCTCAAAAGCCTGTTGTGTGTAATGCTTTCAAGACTAAAACAATTAGATGATGTGTGAAAGGGATTTATAAAGTATCTTATATGAGGCATTGCTGACATGTAATGCATTAGTGCTTTTTTCACATGTTCAGGAAGACAGTATCTTTCTTACTGACTTTTCTATCTCTTTTGTCCTTTTAATCAGAATTTTTTTTGATTAGTGAACTGTCCTTCTGATGTTGCATAGACAGAAAAATAACTGAGTATTCCAGGTACGAGTCTTAATCAGCTTAAAATAGAAAAATTTAAATTTATTTTTGGATAGGTCAGTCTTATTTTTCCAAGAAGGTGAAAAATACCGATATTTCAATTTCTGTAATGCTATATTATTGTGGCTGTCACTCAGGCTTCTCTTGCTAATCCAATGAAAGACTAATGTGTTATGATTAAGTACAATACTTCTGGCAATCCTTTAAGGCCATATTATGACTAAAAGTAAATCAGTTATGAAAATACTGTGTTTTATTTTAATAAAAAAGCATTTGGTTTCATTTAGAAACAAATACCAAAATCTCTGTAGTGAAGAATGCTTTTAAGAGACTTTCTTTTATATTTAAATTAGTTTTTGAAAGAGGACATCACAATACTTTTTGGGAGAACAGAGCAATAAAATCTTAGTGAAAATTGTTGTTTAGTTAATATGCATCTCAAAGGCTTATGAGTTATGCTCTAGATGCTTGTGATAAACAGCATTTTTGTATTGTCTAATAGTGATAAAATAGGAAAGTGCACATTTTATAGAAGAAAAGATATATTCATGCTATTAATGTTTTCCATAAAGAAATATTTTTGGATAATTTGATAACAATTTTCTTCTCACAAAATAGGCTGTTAAAAAGATGCATAGCCTAATTCATTGCTTGTCTAGTCTTCCACCAACACAGTTCTTACAGAGATGGAAGAAAAGCAGAGTGTATGAAATCATTCTTGGTTCCTAATTGACAGAGGCCCTGGATGGCTACTCAAGAGCTAAAAAGGGGAAAAAAAAATATATAGGGAGAGTTAATGTGTTACAAAGAAAAGCTGATATATCTGTGAGTTGCTACCTGGGAGAGATCTTAGTTTCACTGGGGTTAGTATTGTTCCTTCTAATGATGGTAAGTTCTGTTCATCCCTGTTAGCACACCAGGGGGGTCGATCCTGCAAAATTAGCGCAGATACTGACAATTCCTCATAATCACTGTCAAGGGTTGGATTTCTGGTCTTTCAAGATTGTAAATGGAGGTATTCAGCATAAGTAAAAAAAGCTATGATCAAATCCTGTATTTTATTCCAGCTGTTGGCTGTTTGCCAGAGAATTTCCTCAATTAATGCACACCAAAATACTGCCTTACAACATGTTCTGAACGTCAGGAAAAATTTCTTATGATATTTTTGGTGCAGAAACCAGTGCCTGTATATTTCTTTCACAAGTTTTCTCTTTCTAAACCTACTTTAGTCCATGCCAGCAAGTAGGTTTTGAAGTTTTTTGCAAGCTTTTAAAAACTGAGCCTTTTCTCAAAAAAAAAAAAAAAAAAAAAAAAGTCTTTTTCAGTCCAGCTCTTAGGAGAATGACATGACAAACAACTGTGTTCTGTCACTTCTTGTCAGTTCTGTTCCTTTTCCTCCTGCAAAGTAAAGCCTTTGTCAATTTAGGGAGGGCTGTTGTCAAATTTTCTTTCTTTAATGGTGAATTAAATTTAGCCAAGGTAGCTCTTGTGTTAAGTCACATGAAATTCATGAAAATATTAAACTTTGAGCTAGAAGAGAAGGTGTGGAGGTATTTTTGCTTGTTCTGTTCTGTGTGACTGATGCATAACTTTGACAACTTAATGTTTCTAATGAAAAGAAATTTCAGGAGTATCTCTTTTCACATGAGGCAGGTTTTTTGGGTTGGTTTTCTTTCAGCTTGGACAACTCCAAAAGCACTGTCGTGGTTTCAGGTCAGCTCAGTCGGTAACAAAGCACCACGAAGCCGCTCACTCACCCCCCACCCCCTCGCCTGGCTACGTTGGGATGAGGAGAAAAAAAAACAGACAAAAGGCAGGCTTGTGGGTCGAGACAAGGACTGGGAGGGATCACTCCCCACTTATGGTCACGGGCAAAAGACAGGCTCAACTTGGGGAAGAAACAAAATCAATTTAATTTACTACAAATCAAAACAGAAACAAAACACAAGGGTATTAGGAAGGGAAACCAAACATCAGAACAACCTCCCCCCACCCCTCCCGCCTTCCCGGCTCAGTTCACTATCGATGCCTTCTACCTCCTCCCCCCGGCGGCGCAGGGGAATCGGGGATGGGGGTTGAGTCAGCTCGCCGCACATCGTCGT
>VYZV01027182.1:0-31068 GCA_013401275.1 Pandion haliaetus | reverse complement strand
TTTTTTCTTCGCGGGCTGCTCTCCCGTCTCATGCTGCTTCAGCGCGGTTTTTACCATCGGGTTACGGCCATCTTCGGGAGCTTCCGCTCCACCGTTCACCCCCCTGGGCTGCAGGGCCATCAGCCTCCTCAGGCTCCTCCTCTTCCCCCTCCACTTCCATGATTCCAGTGCCGGCAGCGATGTTCCTCTCAAGTTCCCCCCCACACTACCGGTTCCCCTTCTTAAATAGGTTTCCCAGAGGCGCTACCACCGTCACTCCCCGCCTAGAGGCGGGTCCGACATTTTGGCGCGCGGGTCCGACATTTTGGGGCAGCGACTTCTTCCAGCAACTTCTTAAAGGGGCCGCCTCTGCAGCCCCCCTCCCCTGCCACCAAGGGAAAACCGCGCCACACAAACCCATAACAAGCACTTATCTTAAATGGTGTCCAAAGAGGAGAGTTTAGTTTTATTTATATAGTTTCTATTAAACTTTTATAGAAGAAAGGCAAAGCTTGTTTAGCAACATTCTGCAACTTAAATACTTTCATTTTTTTAAGACTACAGTTTTATGAGAGAAACAATTTTTCTAAGGTCTTCACAAACACCACTGAATTTTATTTCAGAATGTCAGTTTGGATGTGCTGAGGTGTACTTTAAAAAAATTGAAACATGCTTTTCCTTGATGAATGTGGGATGAAAATTCTATTATTCAGTCTTGTAAGAGAAAATGCTCCTTTTAAATTCATTTTAAGTCCATTAAAACATAGCATTGGTGCACATTCTGCTCTGCCTTTTGTAGGTTTAGAGTAAATCTTAGAAAAATTTTACATTTCTACCTGGCAACTTAAAAGAATGAATATTACCACTGTTAACGTTTTCTTTTTTTTTTTTTTTTCCGTTGAAATATATACTTTTTATTTTGCCTGCTTCCTATTGACTAGTGGTTCTCCTACTACATCATGAGCTACAAAGACAAAATCAAGATGGAACACCAAATGTTATAGTTTTCACAAATCATTATGTTTAACGTTAGGATTAGATATCTGAAACTGCTGACGCTTAACAAACTTGACATGGCAGATTTGGTTTAAAGCCAGCGTAACATCAGTATAAATCTTCCTGTTGACCCCAATAACCACTGAGTTTAGATTTTCAGAAAGCATAGTTATATACGGATGTTCTCAAAACGGTTTCTGACTTCGTCAAAAGGGAGGAGTGTTGGCTATCTGGCTAGACGTGGAGGTTTCAGATAGGAAACTTGGCTAATCTGTGCGTCAGGTCCATTGGAGCATTAAACATTTCAATGCATTTTTGTGTATCAAATGTCAGGAAGAATTCATTAATGTATACTACTGTGAAATCTCCAGAGGCCTCTATAAAACCATCAATATATCATTACACATTGAATTTAAAGATGCTTGTGATTTTATCAAATTCTCTAAATATAATTGTTTGGGATTTTTTCCTGGATTTTACTGAGCTAATATGCTCAATTTGCAATTGAGCAACTGATGTGCTCAAATTTTATTTGTAGTTTTACTTTTACAATGCCAGATTAGCATGTCTAAAAATTCAGCAAGAAATAAAATGCAGCCACAAAAACACTCTCTCCTCAGTGTTGGGAAAAGAGCATGTGGTCTCTGTTTAGTTTGTTAAATGATGAAAATATATGCATGTGGGAGAAACTTGCTAATTTGCATTTGTCATGTGCCCACTCTATAATTCAGACACAAAATTCAACATCTTCATTCTTTCTAAGAAAAGATTTCATAACAGTGCTCTGCTTTTAAGTCTTCTGTTACCGACTTTTCAACATTTTGTAAGATAGATCATACCTATATATGACTGCAGAATATAATCTCAGATAATTCAAACCAAGAAGTAAATTCTTACATATTATTCTACATTTTTTCAGAGTTTTAAAGTCAATTTGCAGCTATTTTAGATTGCATTGGGAAACTTAAACTATGAGTTATTTAAGTGTATGCACATTACACAAATAAATTGTTCTACAAATAAAGTAGGCCAGATTTCTGGAAACTCCACGCTTAAGTTTGAGTTAGAGTGACTTCTGATTAAGACTTTTTGCATCGAGATGCATAATGAATGCTTGTTCCTAGCTATTTGGTTGTATTACCTGAGTTGTGCAGCAACATCTTCATGTTGCTTGTTCAGCAGTATTTTTGTTTAAATTGTGTCTTTTCACCTTTTAAATTTTTTACATATATTTCTTTATACGCAAGCCACAAACTTGTGATATTCACTGTCAAATGATATATTTGAAGATTAGAATTTAAATTCTAGTATGGAAAGGCAAATTGCTGGTAATACAATCATGGAAGTAGTTATTTTTTAATCTTAATGGCCCGTAAACAAAACCTTTTAAGAAGACAAAGGCGAAAAGGATGGTGTAAAGTCGAAGGAATTAGAAGTGGTGTAGAAAGAAAAAAGAGGTGTCTCAGGAGCTCATAGTAGACATTTGAGCTGAAGCCCGTTGGAACCAATGGGGAGACATCCCAGTGAGGTCTTTTAGGCAGGCTGTGGATGAGGTTGTGTCAGTTCTTAAGAGTCACAGAACCCCTGGGGTGGGAAGGCACTTCTGGAGATCCTCTAGTCCAACCACTTGTTCAGAGCAGACTCAGCTGGAGGAGGTTGCTTAGGGCCATGCCCAGTCAGGTCTTGAATATCTGCAAGGCTGGACACTCCACAGCTTCTCTGGTTAACCTCTTCTAGTGCTTGACAACCCTCCCAGCAAACCTCTTGATAGTACATCTCAGTATGACCAAAAGTAGGGCCAGAGCATTTTATGACTGTACTTGCTACTTGCCTTATACACAGCAAGCCTTCTCCTTACTTACTATATTCAGTTGTAGTTTTAAGTGGAGGGCTAAGGTGTTGTTTCTCACACTGCTGTGTGGCTTTGCTTTTTTTTTTTTTTTCTTTTTCCCCTAAACAGAATGATGTTTTCTCTTCCATTTGTCATTAGAATCACTTGGCCTTACTGCAGTGGTCCTTTTAAATCCTTATGGGGATGACAGTGTTTTAGATTAGCTCACGGTCTCGTGCTTGGTCTCGTGTCAACAAAGTGATTTCAGCAACGTGAAACTAGTCAAATATTCTTGGTCACTGACAGAGAAGAGCAGCTTTGCTCAGCAAGACCTTCTTGTACCTTGTGAATTGTATAGGAAAATGTATGGAGACTGCTTTGTGCTGTTGGACACAAACAGTGTGTTGTTGCTAGTGCTCTGGCAGAGCAGATCAGAGAGGGAGGCTGCACAGAAATCTGGGTGGCTAAGTTTGTGGAGAAAAAAAATCAGGACTGTGAAGAATAAGGACAAAATGTTTATACTTCTCCAGTGAAGAAGGAGTTTGGAAAGCTTTCATGTTACTTGCAAGTCAGAATGAAAGGAAAACAAGAACCTTTAAATGGAGTGTTTCTAACATGCTTGGGGGAAGGAATTTGGGTGCCAAGAACCTCAAAAAGAAAGAGGGCTGCAATAATCATACTATGTAATTATTGTGGTTTGGATAGAAGAGGAAGAGACAGAAACTTGCATGTTCTTTTTGTATATTTTCAAGTATTGTTCATATACCTGGGGCCTCCTATAAAATGTTACCCTTCTCTGCAAGAGGAAGGATAATGGAAAGTGTTTGACAGGATGGTGGTTCTTTATATTTTATTTCATAACTTTCACATTGTAAGGAACCTTCCAAAAATACCAGTTTCCAAAGCTCTGTTATTTTTAAAGAGCAGCTAATCACAAAGGCAAGTGGTATAAGAAAGAGCATACCTGTTACATACCTACTTGTAAGCCTGTTAACATATTTTGATAAAATTTGATATAAAAGAGCTAGGTTTGATTAAGAAGTAGAAAACTGTGAAGCATAATGTATAGGAGTGTTAAGTTTGAACCATAGAAAATTCACCAGGAACTTGCTGGTTTTCTTATGTTTTGTTTCAAGAAACTAAGGAAACCGTCATGGGCACCAGTTTGTTGCTTGGAAACCCCCTTACCCTTCCATCTCGATTTGAGTATCGAGGATTCCAATCAGTAGAACTAAGTGAAATTGACCAATGAAATATGATTGAAACAATAGACAAAAGTGTAGCCAGGGGACTGGCTAGTAGAGGTAATTACAAAAGCATAGTCAAGTGATTAACTAGTAATTACTCATAAGTTTTGCAGTTCTTTGCTCCTATGACTAGATGTGCCTGTACGCTAGATGAGAACAATGCTGGAATCAATCACATGTGATTGAAATTGCATTAAGTTTCAAGATCAAAGAACAAGGACAAGAACAAAGACTTCAAGGACAGCCAACAAGAACTCCAAATGGGTCGGTGGTCGTAAAAGCAACCCCTCGACTCAAATGAATTCTCCATTGCGCATGATCGGATGTAGGTGGTACTATGATAATGAGTTACCGTCATTCTTATGCATATGTATACCAATCTGATTAATATGTAATTAGATACTCCATATAACCTGTTTGTGCTAAAGCTGTGGCATGCACGTTAGGTGGAATTATCCCCTGTGCATCCAGCGCTGCAATAAAGGAGTGCCTGCTTCTTAACTTCTCATTGCTGTTAAGGAGTTTTATTCCGGATTTTGGTAACAAGCCTGCTGCCTGAACAGACAGGAGGTTGAAATACATGTTAGAGTGAAATTCAGCTAACCTTGCTTGTATAAATATTTGTCCTGGTTTCATCTGGGATAGACTTAGTTGCCTTCCTAGTAGCTGGTATAGTGCTATGTTTTCGAGCTAGGTATGAGAAGAATGTTGATAACACACTGATGTTTTCAGTTGCTGCCAAGTAATGTTTAGTCTAAAGTCAAGGGTTTTTTCAGCTGCTCATGCCCAGCCAGCAAGAAGGCTGGAGGGGCACAAGAAGTTGGGAGGGGACACAGCCAGGACAGCTGACCCAAAGTGGCCAATGGGGTATTCCATACCATGTGACATCATGTCCAGTGTATGAACTGGGGGGAGTTGGCCAGGGTGGGGCAGATCGCTGCTCAGGAACTGGCTGAGCATTTGTCGGCGAGTGGTGAGGAATTGCATTGTGCATCTCTTGTATATTCTGATCCTTTTATTATTACTGTTGTCATTTCATTAGTGTTATCATTATCCTTATTAATTTCTTCTTTTCTGTTCTATTAAACCATTTTTATCTCAACCCACGATTTTTACTTCTTTTCCCGATTTTCACCGCCATCCCCACTGGGTGCAGAGGGGGAAGTGAATGAGCGGCTGTGTGGTGCTTAGTTGCTGTCTGAGGTTAAACCACGACAATATTCTGTATATGTTCAGAGTTTCAGGTATACAGGATGGTTTTGGTGGTTTCTTTGGGTTTTGGTTTTTTTTTGGTTTTTTGTTTTTGTTTTTTTTTTTTTTTTTTAAACCAGAAAAAGAAAACCAGGGGGTTTTTTTTCCTTTCAGCACTGGAAAACCTTTGTGTTAAGAGGTTTGCAGTAGAGGTGGGCAAACCTGTATGTTGCCTTTTAACGTTCAGCATCATGTGGGACAGTTGTGAATGTATGTAGTATTGAAGTAGCTGAGAGAGCAGCCTCAAAGTGACACTGAACATGACCACAAGGAAAATACATCTTTGATCTGGTTTTGGGATTTGAATCTGAATCTGAGGATCGTCTGTCTGTGTTTAAAATGTAGTTTCAGCATGACTTTAAAAGAATGAGAGGATTGAAACTTGGAAATTTTTTGTGTCAGTTGTTGAATAATATTGTCCAAAGTAATTACAGTGTTTTTGATTGACATGGGTTTTAGCTTTTTATGTAAAATATGTTCTCAGTAAGAAAATACGTTTGGTATTTTCTCCCACCACTCTTGTCCTGGGTGAAAATTTCGTTGTATGCCCAAGTTCAGGACTCTTACTCTGCATCCAGTCTTTCAAGTGATCCTAATGAAAAATGTATTATTTAATATAAAATTCTGTTTTCATTTGCATTTCTCTTCTGAAAACAGTCAAACCTCCACACAGACAAACAAAATTAGTCTATTGATAATCTAGGATTTCTAAAGGTAATAAACTGAATGAGATACAGCAGCGTGCTATTCCTTCAACTATTCTTGGCTGCAAAGTAAGGCTGAGAGGACTTAATGGGGTATGTTTAACACTGTATTGTAGATCCTAAAAGGAAGTCGTGGTTAGTCAGAGAGAGAGAATGTACAGAGAGTAGTAGTATAGATATAAATACGTAGAGAGAATAAGCATAATGTGATGAAAAAAGGTGTTCTGCTGTTATGCTGTACTTTTCCTTCCCAAACAAAGAATTTTTGTTCTTTTGCATTGCATAGATCCCTTATTTATATATATAAAAACGCTGAAGAATGTATGCAACAAGAATAATACGCATTTAAAAAGAAATTTTAAATGGAAACTTAAATATGTGAAAGTATCAAAGTATATACCTGTTATGGGTTTGTGTGGCGCGGTTTTCTTTGGTAGTGGGGGAGGGGGCTGCAGAGGTGGTTCCTGTGAGAAGTTGCTGGAAGCTCCCCTGGCTCCAAAAAGTCGGACCTGCCTTCAGCCCAGGCTGACCCTATCAGTGACAGTGGTAGCGCCTCTGGGAGAACAGATTTAAGAAGGGGAACCAGCAGTGTGGGGGAGGGAACGTGAGAGGAACCCCTCTGCAGATACCGAGGTCAGTGAAGAAGGAGGGGGGCCTGAGGAGGCTGATGGCCCTGCAACCCGTGGTGAGATGGCAGGCTGTCCCCCTGCAGCCCAGGGGGGTGAACGGTGGAGCGGAGGCTCCCAAAGATGGCAGTAACTCCATGGTAAAACCTGCACTGGAGCAGCGTGTGACTGGAGAGCAGCCCGCGGAAAGGACCCGCACCAGGGAAGATCAGGAAGAACTGAAGTCCACGGAAGGGAACCACGTGGGAGAAGTTGGTGAAGGACTGTCTCCTGTGGGAGGGACCCCACAGTGGAGCAGGGGACGAGTGAGGAATCTTCCCCCTGAGGAAAGAAGCGGCAGAGACAATGTGTGGCGAGATGACCTCAACCCCCATCCCCTGTTCCCTGTGCCACCGGGGGGAGGAGGGAGAGAGAACTGGGAATGGAGCTGAGCCGGGAAGGCGGGAGGGATGGGGGGGAGGTGTTCTGATGTTTGGTTTCCCTTCCTAATATCCTTCGTTTTTATTTGATTTGTAGTAAATTAAATGGATTTTGTTTCTTCCCCAAGTTGAGCCTGTCTTTTGCCCGTGACCATAAGTGGGGAGTGATCCCTCCCAGTCCTTGTCTTGACCCACAAGCCTGCTTTGGGATTTTCTCCTCATCCCAACGTGGCCAGGTGCGGGGGTGGGGGTGAGCGAGAGGCTTCATGGTGCTTTATTACCGGCTGGGCTGAAACCAAAACCACGACAATACCACACAAGATCAATAGAATGTTGAACACTGATTTCCAGGATTCTCAAAAATAAGCTCAGTCTCATATAAAATTGGAAACGAAGAGGTTGACTACATCATGAACAGGTACATCATTTCATAATGATGGGATGAAACCTTTATTCATTATGGCAGTTTTAAACAAGTACAAAATGTGCATGGTTTTGTATGACACAGTTGGGAGTAGATACAATAATGAAATTAGTGACTTCAGGACATGTTTCTTTCTACCTGAAATAGTCTACAGTAGATTAGTTCCAATAAAGTAGCTGGACTATATTTGGGTACACCTGACTTGAGCCGACTGCAGTAAGTGAAAAGATTTTTGCTAGTTTGAATTGGTTTGTTTGAACAAATGATTAAAAATACACTGTAAAGTTGATTATAAGCACATACTTACTCTACACACTGAAGAAGGGTATAGAAATTCTTGTCCGTAAGAAAGAAATCAGTAATTCAGTGGCTAAGATTGTTATTACTGATTTTAATGAAAGTGGTCACTTGAATTTTTGTCTGGATGTCTGATAAAAAATATGATGACGAGAATGGTGGAGAGAGAGAAAAATGATAGGGAAAAGTAGATAAGAGAAGTGACTAGAGAGAGATAGAGCAGTCACTTGTTAAGTAGAAAAATGTGTACCATTTGTGTTATGGTTGCTTCCAGGAGAAAAATTATTTTATCTAAATAATTCTTAGCCTGAGTCTGTGTGAGCATATCTTACACATCCAGGTATTTAAGGTTAAGATTCTTATTTCCACCAATTTAGAACTCTGTGTTCAGTATGTTACAGACTGAAGGCTTTCTTATGTTTTCTTTTGGAATCAAAAGACTCAGTGTGATTGAAGGTAGGAAAAGGAATTATGAAGGTTGAAAATGATCAGGCTTTAGGGGTGGAATAGTCTTTCACATTTATTTGTAAATGTTCCAACACTAACGTTTTCTAGCATCTTGGTGTAGCTCAGCAAAGCCAGTCTGGACTCCCCTTCTGAAGAATTTTTGATGGAAGGGAAGGCTGAAGAGATACCTGGTCTAGCTGAATCAGGTATTTTAGCCCCCAAAGCAATACAGATGCTTTAGTGTCCTTTAACTAGTTATCCTTATTGAGAAATGTAGTACTTCATCCATTTTGGAGCCACTCTAATGTTACGCTGCTTCTCAGAGCCAAGCTAGCTCAAGTACTTATATTCCACTGAGAGCATAAGCAGTGCCTTTTTTGGCTGGAATACCAAATACCTCGTTTTAACGCGCTTACATTCAAAATGAGGCCTTGGATTCTTAAAATACGTATTTTGGAAGTCTTTTCTCAGTTAAGCACTTATGTTACTCTCCATAATTGTGAAATTAAATTGATTCCCTGGGATATATTCCAACAGAGCAGTCATTAAAATCAAACAGTCCTACTTGACTGCCACGTAGAGTTTCAACTGTTTTCTGATCTTTATGACAATACTCAGTAGAGTTTGCTTACAAACAAATTTGCAGTAATACCTTATCCTGGCGAACTTTAAGTGGGCTTTGCTGTCACTGCAGCTCAGTGAACTTTTTTCTATATGTAGTAGGATTAGATAGAAAGTGTTTCTCTGAGTTGATTTAAAAACTGAAAAAAATAAGAAAAACAGAATGTAAAGAAAACGCGAGAGATTTATTGAAGTATTGAATTTGTCTTCTGCTCCTTACATCCCAACACAATTGTGAGCTGTTTTGGTTTTCATGTAGACATCCAAATGCCTTGTCTGTGTCAGGTGGATGCATTTTTTGTTGAGTTAGCACATTGGTATGATATACTGATGGTTTTAAAAGGGTTGAAGAATGCATGTCTGTTTCGGTGTTAATGAAGGTATGGCCACAGTTGCTTTCATGATCTGTTTTAGTCTGTAGAATGTGCCAGTATGCAAGACTGTCATTAGGTGTATATTTTCTTTTATACTAGTGTTTTGTATTTTTAAAATGACTGCTCACTATGATTTCGGTCTTTAAAAAAATATTCTGTAATAATGACTGCTACTTTTTTATTAGTTATAGATAAAATATGAATAAACTATTCTTTATGATATTTTGGAATTGTTTCCCAGTTTTGCTTATTCCAAAACAATGCAAATCATTCGAGATCATCAGACCATTTTTCTGTCTGTATTTGTGACTGTATCCCTGCATGGAGTGCTGAAACAACTCTTAACTCAAAAACCAGGTTGTGACATATTTTACAACGACATCTAAGGTCCTGAAATGAGATCAGGTGTTTGCACAAAGGCATATAGAAAACATCATCAGCAGAACAATTTCTACTTGCAATGAGACAAAATTAAATTTGAAGAAGGGAACAAATTTTAACTGAGTATGGTACAGAATAAGCTGTTGTTACTTATATCTTGATTGTGCTAGAAAGTCATATACTCCCTGTAATTGCAGCACAAATTCTCTGTCTCTCTTAAATCACATAGTTTCAGGAAAAAATTCTAATGTCCCAGGAATAATTGAACTTTTTTGTAACATTATTTCTTGCTGTTGTATTCTAAAAACTTTATTGACTTCATTATGTAACATTTTTAGCAAAAGTGATACAGATGGTATTTCAGCTGTTATGAAATAATTTTGTCTGAATTTCTTTAAAAATATAAAAAATTAAGTATATTTAAAATCAGATTTAAGATATGTTAGATTTTTATCTGCAAGTTTGTTCAGTTTCATTACTAAAGACAAGATTTGTTGTTACATCATGGTTTAACTTTTTCTGTTTTGAACTTGGATTTCTATTGCCTGTTTGCCAAAAATATTTTTGTCGTGTACCTTTGAGATTAGGTATTTTTGCTGTCATGAAAAAATTCTAATGCATTGCAAAGTCTACCTGGCCTGTCCCTGACTGTTTAATTCAACAATTCTGTTTTCATGTAGGGACTGTATTTCCAAATAAAAATTTTCCAATACTGCAACTAATTACTGTTCTGCATAAAACACGAACAGAGTTTACATTTCCAGAATATATCAGGTTGGTTGCTGCTGTGAGACTCAGCTCTGTGGATGTAACAGGAAATTATGGCCACTCTTTGGAAAAATAAAAGCCATCTTGGTCTTGCACTCTCAATTTGAGATAGACTGAATAGTTAGTCTGAAATGTAGTTTTGTCTTCCCACTCATTCAGTGTACCTACCTGTGTTTGGGTTTTTTTTTTTTATACTCATTATCTCTGTGACTCTATGATTTAAGTAGAAAAGCAAATACGTATTCCGTAATTCTTTAAAACTAGTTAGTTCTGTGAAACTCTTGTTGGTGTGCAAACCAGGATTGAGTTACAGAAAAGGTACCAAAAAACATATGCCAACTAAACAGATTTTAGGAAAAAGGATTTTCAGACGAGTATATTGTTTGCATTTGAGATTTATTAAAGGAAGGGTGGTGAAACCAGGTGCTTCTCAACCCTGCAGTTCATGGTGAAGTTCTCAGTGATGCTATTATATTAGGCAGAAGACTGGTGATTGCACAGCACAGACGTTTGGGGGCTGAGGGGAGGACGCCATTGCAACTCCAGAGCAGGCCAGGACCCAGGGATGACACTCCCTGAAAATCCAGAGCTGGAGCTGGGGCAAGTCACTCCTTTTTGGATTCATTTGATACTGTATTTTAAATGCCCCTGTGCAAGGAGCTGTGCGCGCAGGAAGAGCAGGACAAGCTCATGAGATTACTTAGGCTGCATGTGGGCCCTGGTGTCATTTTCCATTTAAACCTGGTGCTTGGAGCTCCCCTGGCCGCTGGGGTCACGACCAGGCTGGTAAACTGTCCCTTCCCCAGGTGCTTCCTGGGAATGGTCTCTGACCCATGTTCACCCTTTACCCTGCCCAGGGACTGGACATTGCCAAAGCTGACTCTGTCAAGTTAGACACTGGCTGTAATGTGCAAGTTGACTTGGAATCGCCAAGTGGGGCAATAATCACCTGAATGCTAGAGTGAGGTAAGCACTGCTAAAACAAGCTCAAATAAGCTCACGCTAAGACAAATCCGAACCCTTAGAAGTGCAGAGACTGTGACCTTTTAAAGGAAAGACAAAAGGCTATTTCCTGTGCTGTCCCAGAAAACCCCAGCCTTTTGTCATCTGGATGTTTTCTAGATGCAGGAGGCTGAAGGCTGCTTGATGGGTCTTACACAGCAAGGGTCTCGTTTTGTCCTTCTACAGCTTATGAGCTCTTAGGGCAGTCGGTTGGCGCCAGAGAATAACAGTGTTCAGGTGGTAATGCCACCGTACCTGGATGTGAAGTATGCTTCTTTCCAAAGCCCTATGTGTTTCAAGCCTTATATATGGCCTTGAAATTTGCTGCCTTTTTATGTATTTACTTTTATTTTTAACACTGACTCGGTAATAAAGGTGCCGTAACAAAAACACCAAACAGAATGACAGTCAAGGTTAAAACTGTAAGTTAGCAACTTTTTCAAGTAAGGTCATTTAGGCTTTTGCTTTGTTTAGTATAAGAGTGTATGCAGAGGCAGTGTCTCGATATCTTGCCAAATTGTATACACCTTTTTCCTTGCTTGGGCATAAAGGTACAGCATCTTGCAACAGTGGTAACTGTTCCAGGGCATTGCACCTTGATAGTCCATGCTGGGATGTTGTCAAACCAGGTAGGGCTGACCCAAACCCTTCTCAGACAGGGTTACAGGTTAACAAGAGCTGGAGGAGTTTGGGTGAGGCCCCTCTGGTTGGGACAGAGAGCAAGGGTAAGGACACGGGCGGTTTCAGCAGGGCTCCAGGCCAGAGAACAGTCCTGGCACTTTGAATTTATGAATCTAGACATAATTTTTGGACTGAAGCTGTACTTTGGGCAGCAGCCAGCAGAGTAGGTAAGGAATGTGTAGACCACAGACTTCTGAAATGTCAGTCCTGCTTTGAATGAGAGCTGACTGCACTATTCTTCATATTGTAAAGTACTTTGCTGTGGAAATGGAACATGTGAGCTCCTACTTGCTGAGCAGACAGAATGTGTGCTGGGCAGTGGTGCACAGCAGTCAGCAAGCTGGGAAGCCAAACACCATCCTTCTTGGCATAGTAAATGTCTCTGTCCTGGGCATGTGCTCATCACTGGTTAAAAACTTCCCAGGACAGGTGTAGAGGTGGTCAGGCAGCTTTCTAATGCCCTGATCCTGCCCAGCTCTCCTCTGTTGGCATCTTCATGAAGAAACAGGGCTGCTGACAGTGTCAGCTGCTATTTTAATGTCAGCTGTTGCTCATTCCAGCTAAGGGAGGAAGAGGTTTGGGCAAGATTAATATATAAGGTCTGAATAGGGAAAGGCTAAGTTTTTCAGCTGTGGGTAGTGGATCTGGTTTTCTTGCAGGTTAGGAGCTCAGACCTTCTTGTGAGGAGATGTAGCAGCTGCTGGCAATGCAGTGGAGTGAGGATGGATGATGGAGCAAAACTGAAGCTGGAACCAGGATGGACTGGGGAGGAGAGCCTGGAAAGGATGGCATTGCTCCAAGGTGATCAGCTTGGACTTTGTTGGATCATTGTCCAGGTCCCTTGGCCCAGCCTGGCCAGCCACCTAAGGCAGGTGTAAGTGTGTCTGAGGGAGTGTTTTCCCTTGAGGTCTGGCATATTTCTCCCGTCCTTTAGTCAGACACTCACAATAAAACTGCAGTGAGTGTAGCTTGGTTCTTGACTAATTACTTCTTTGGGTAACACACTCTTTTCTTTAAGATCATGTAGACTAAAGGTATTTGTAGGATATTCTGAGAAGTCCTTATAAATGTGCTTCAAATTATTTTCTGAGACTGGTACTAGCAACAAAAATCACATATTTCTGGGTTTCATAATCCCTGCAGCAATATGATAAGGCTTTTCTATCTTCTGGACTTATAGTGTAGGTTTAAGATATTAAGAGAGGACTTTAAAGTGCCTTTCTCTTCACAGAGCTGAAAATTAAGGAAGATACAGCAGATGATAACAGGAGAGGGAGGAGTCCTACAGAATTACACAAGAGCCTATAGTTAGACAGTATAACACAGTGATGGGAGAATGACATGTTAAAATGGCAGGTCTTTCCAGACATCTGTAATATACATAAACAAACATGTGGTGCTAATTAGGAGTGGTATTACAGTAAATTAAAAAGTTTGCATATATCTTGTTTTAATGGATGCTTCATTATATTCATTGTTTTTCAGCAGGCATCATCTGTTTCATTAATTTTCTTTAATCTTGAAAACATAACGCTGTGCCATATGTTGTGCTGTCTTGCTTAGATAGTATGTAGACAAGGAAGGCTTCTATGTTTTGCTTCAGATTGCAAATTCTAGTATAATTTTTGTTTTAAAATAATTTGAAGGGACTCTCTTGGAAGACTGATGGGGGAATTTGTAATGTATTTTGTGTTCAGGGTACACGAGTGGAATTCTTAGTTCCTTTGAACTAAACAACTCTAAAAGAAATGTATGGGCTTAATTAAGAGATGTTAATAAATATTTTGTAAGGACTGCCTGAAAATGTCCATAAAGTCAGACTAAGAGATGACAGAATCTAGGTCTTAATTGGCAAAGGGACACTGCAGTTAAACTTTTGAACAGCTATTTGGCAAGCTGAATTCCTTTCTTGTCAAAATCTGCCCATCTCACTTTCTTTGAGAACTAAAAAGTAATCCTTCCTTACAAACTGCTTGTGAAATGAAATGGAAAATAGGGGTTGGAGTTGTTCTCAATAAAACATTAATTGCAAATGAAGCCAACATATGTCAGTGCATTCTTCTAGCCTGATTCTTAGTTGCAGTTTTGAGGAATGCATTTGCTAATTGAGTATGTAAAATGTTTAGCAGTCCAGATCTATAGTGACTTTGGAACATTTGGCATATATTAATTAATAGGAACTGGGTTTTTGAAGAAAACATCACGAGCCATTAAAAATGCAAGGGCATTCTGTTTCGACTAGCATGCTGTGTTTGTTTTGTTTGGGCTTTTTAACTTTGGGTCCTGCTACGTCTCTTCAGGATAAGTTGTTCATGCTGATACTTTAAAATTGTTTGGTAAAAGCATTATGTTCATTTTTATAAGGTTTAAACATGATATACTTTCTTAATATGTTGCAGTGAGATTTTATATTCTCTGATGTGATTGTTGTCTAACAAGGCCTTTTTATAAATAAGGAGCATAATGTTTATTAATATTTAATGTAAATGCTAAAATACAAATATTTATTGAGCTATACACCTTACTAGAGATTATAATTCCAATTTACTTCCATTACTGCTTCATGGAAGAGCAGTGTTCCTAGTACTTCATAGTTTTGGTTTTTTGGGTTTTTTTTTCATCTTTGAAATAGCAGTTACTTCATAAAAAATTTGGAAAAAAGGGTGAATAACTCTGCAATTTATTAAAAGGTTAGTGCATACTTTTAACTTACAATTTATATTAAAAATGAAAGATAGTACATTTAATATTTCCTGTGTTGTGCTTGGGGCTGATGCAACTGTGTGGCTGAACTTTCTAGGGTTATGAGGTGCAAGTGAGACTAAGTACCAACCAAAAAAGCAGGGAGGAAGGGAGGGAGAGTGAATTTTGTGATAATGTTACCCAAGGAGAAGTAACAGCTCACTTAGAAGCACTGGTCTGTTTTCTGCCCCACATGTACTGCCCGTTGGACATGGTGTTTGGTCAGTGCTGTCTCCCGACGTGTGCTGGGCCATTTGCTGAGGAATGCTGGTTAGCATAGGCGAAAGTGTACCAAGGAGTAAACTAACATTTAATTAGTATGGGTGATTTCTGTCCATGTCCCGGCCCTAGTTAGTTTGTCAGAATGCATATGCTTTGGAAAAGTCACAGATTTGTCTTAGAATTTGTCATAATTTTTAGGGCGCATCTGACTCAGATTGTTTCAGCCTCTTGTTGTTGTTTGATACTAAACTCATGTCCATTGAAATGACAGGCCTTCTGTAACATACTGAATTTTTGTCACTTTAAACATACTTGCTGTTATTAGTGTGCATGCTAAGAACATATATTTTCTTGAATTCCAACCAAATCCGTAAGAATTGTCTGGGGAGGGGTTTGCTGTAGGCTTGTTCTTTGCAACTCAAATTATGGATCTCTGATAGTGTACAAAGTAAATACTGTTCAACATGAGAAAGATCTGATAGCTATAAACAATGAGAAAATAACTAGAGCAGTGATGCCTGATAAGAAATTTATAAACTAGACATTTATTAATTTCATTGATTTATAGATCTATGTCCTTATTGTTTCCAGCAGATTTGCATTTAAAAGTTGTTATATGTAAAAGAGCAATCTCTCCCTGCAGATATAACACTCCAGCATCTTTTAAGGTCAATATCACAGCAGATTTCAAAAGCCGTAACTGTACAGATAATTTCTGGCATAATTTTTTCAGAAAGGCTTAGATTGCAAGTCCCATCAAAATCTTTTAAATGAATAATTTATATAAAAGATGAATTAAATATTCATAGCAAATATAGGAAGTATGTGTTCCACCTCAAAGTACTGTTGGTACTATAGTAAAAAATCATGCTTCCAGTTCCAAAGAAGCTACTGCTTCTAGCTTAGGCATAATGAAGGGGTAACAGACAGAATAAACACCTACATAATGACAAAGATCACAGACCTGTTCAGGTTGGAAGGGGCCTCTGAAGATTATCTAGTCGAACCCCTCTGCTCAAAACAGGATCAACTACTGCAGGTTGTTCAGGGCTGTGTCTGGTTGAGTTTTGAGTATCTCCCAGTGTGGAGACTCCACAGCCTGCCAGGGCAATCTGTTCCAGTGTTCAACCACCCTGTCAATAAAATAAGTTCTTTGATGTTTAAATGCAGTTTTCTGTATCTCCGTTTGTGCTCGTTGACTCTTGCCTGTTCCGGATCTGTCTGGGTCAGTCTTCCTTTCTGTCTCCTTCAGGTATTTATATACATCGAGATCTCCCCAGAGCCTTCTCTTCTCTGGGCTGGACAGTCCCAGCTGTCTGTGTCTCCTTCTTGCAGTTCCCTGCACTCGCTCCAGTATGTCCATGTTACACTTGTATGGAGAGCACCATGCCAGAGGCAGCACTCCAGATGTCTCACCTGTGTTGACGAGAGGGAAAGCATCACCTCCCTTGACCTGCTGGGGACAATATTCCTCATGCAGTCCAGGCTGCTGCCAGCCTTCTTTACCACAATGGCATATTGCTGGCTCTTGGTCCTTGGTCATGCTCAACATGGTGTCCACCAGGACCCCCAGACCTTTTTCTGAAAAGTTGCTTTCCAGCACCAGTTGCTCCAAGCCTGCACTGGTGCATGAGGTTATTCCCTCCCAAGTGCAGGACTTTGCACTTTTATTTGGACTTCATTAAATTCCCATTGAGCTATTTCTCCAGTCTCTCAAGGTTCACCTGAATGGCACACAAACATCTTGTGCATCACCCTTCCTACTTGTTTTATGTAGTCTGCAAACTCACTGAGGGTGTGCTCTGTCCCATTGCCAGGTCATAAATTACAATGTTAAACAGCACTGTTCCCAGTATCTACCTCCTGGGTATTCCACTAGTGACTGGCCTCCAGTTGGACATCATGCTGCTCATCACCAACCTTAGAGCTCAGCAGTTCAGCTGTTTTTCAGTCTGCCTCGCAGTCCATTTGTCTAACTAGTGTTTTTGCCTAATCTTCCTTTTGCTGCTGGTATTTCAGTATTTCAACTTGTGCTTGTTTCCTCTTGTCTGTTCTGGATCTGTCTGGGTCCGTCTTCCTTACTGCCTCCATCAGTTTTTATATATGTTGATAAGGTTCCCCTGGGCCTTTTCTTTCTGGGCTGGACAGTCCCAGTTCTCTAAGCATCTCTTAAGGTCAGATGCTCTGTAGAAGCCGTTCTTCTTGCTGTTCAGCTTCAGATAGGCTTTGGCTTTCCTAACCCTGTCTCTGCACACTTGGACAGTGTCTCTCTATTCCTCCTAGATCACCTGTCCCTGCTTCCATGTCCTGGATGCTTCCTTTTCCTGTCTCAGTCCAGTCAGGAGCACCTTGCTCACCCATGCAGGCATCTTGCCACCTTTGTTTGACTACTTGCTTGTCAGGATGGACCATTCTTGAGCTTGGAGGAGATAATCCTTGAAAATCAATCAGCTGTCCTGGACTTCCCTTGCCAGGACTGTATCCCATGGGATTCTTCCAAGCTGACCCCTGAACAGGCCAAAGTCTTCTTGCCTGAAGCCCAGCGTTAGCATCCTGCTATTTACTTTCTTTGCTGCTTTCAGGATCATGAACTCTGCCATCTCATTGTCACAGCAGTGAAGGCTGTCTGTGGCCTGCACATGCCCAACTGGAGCATGGTTTTTACAGAGCAGTTATGAATGGAGCTGAGAAGTTATGAATAGAGCTATAGAAGAAGTCTGTCTGAGCTAAAGCTTACTAACAGTCAATAAAAAGAAAAAAAAACTTAAAGGGTCTGTGTGGCATATTTGGATCTGATAATAAATTGCATATCTCTATAGAGATTTTACTAAGCTGTGTTTACTCAGAGGTTTCATTCATTTTAGATTTTTTTTTTTTAATCGATTTAATCCATTGTGCCAGACACTGGTAAAAATTATACTATTTCTGACAAAGAGTTACTTAATTTGTTAAATGTCTGATATATATTGTGAACTTTCTCATTTTGGTAGCACAAATGCAATTCACAGGTAGCTGTCCTGCCACAAATTGTTTTGATGCTGAAGAAGAGAAAGTATGCCTTATAGGAGAGAAGAATCTTTCCTTCACTTTACATATTTGTCTGTTTCTTAATAACCAGTTAGTGCAGTGACCACTAGTGTAAGATGTACAGCAAGTTCCTTTCATTGTATGACTGACAACAACTTCTTTTTTTTGGAGAAAGAGTTCAAAGTCCTGGAGCTTTGAATCCTGTTGGAAACTAAGTTCTGCTCTTACTGCTACCAATTAAAATGAAAAATTACAGATGTTATTGCAGGCTATTAATGTTCTGTGCTCCACATGGTATTTTTAAACTAATTGAAATTCAGGATTTTTGAGTATGTTTTGGTTTACTCTTCATTAAAATAATGGTATTATTGTAGCCTTTTCTTTTCTGACATCTTTTTGCCTCTTGAAGAAATGTGTGTTTCTGTATGAACCATTTCTTGAAGGGAACAAAGAACATGTAAAAGTGTACCGTATTCTCTGCCCATGCCTCATACAACCTGAAAAGTGAAAAGTAGTTTCAGTTTCTTTTTCTTTCTTACCATTTTGTGTTTTGATACAGAGACTACTTACAAGCATTAAAAGCACAGATAACACAGAGGTCATTTAACAGGATTGAAGAGCATGTGGTAGGTGGTCTGTAACACATCATGTTAGAAGATCTTCTGTGACACTATGTCGTGCAGTTCAGTGTTAATGTGTGGTTCTTTTACCCTGTAATATCTCCAAGATGAGCATATCAATATATACAAAATGTGAGATGTGGAAAACTAGATTTCTGTAGAAATTAGTTGCTGATTTTTTTTTTTTTATTGGGGGTTTCTTGAGTAAAGTTGTGAAGATGGCACGCTAGGGCTTCACTTGGCCTTTGCTATCTTATACTCAATAGATTGAGGAACATGGATGAAAATAATGCCAAGCCATATTTGTCCCTTTCAAATAACGGGTTCAAAAAGACTCAGTGCTGTTTTATCAGAAGTGTCTCAAGTAATGAACACGATCTAACAGGTTTCAATATATGGAAGTAAGTAGTCCTACACTCTTTGAGAATTCCACTTGGTAAGTAAAGAGAATTTATAAAAAATTATGTGGTTTCTTTCGTATTGCAAGAGGTGCTCACGTTAGTTTTCTGTTACTAGTGGAAAAGATTATTTCTTACTACAAGCTTGGAACTCAGGATCTGCATGGTAAATTTCACTTCTTTTCGGTTAATATCATTGCTTGTAATTCTGCACAGCTAATTCTCTTCATTGTTGCCCCTGACCAGACCAGTTTGGGCCTTATAGCATGTATTTTAAAAGGTAATGGAAATATGTACACTCAGTTAACAGTAAATTTTTCTAAAGGTCATGAAGCTCTATCCAGTGATCTCCACTGCAGTGTTTTTAGTAGGCAATTGTCTATATGGATTATCTTAAATTTTCTTTCATCTTCCTCTGAAATATTTGGTTAGCTTTCAGAATAAGTATGCTAGTGTAGATAGTGTGAGGATCTGACTTGGTATGAAACATAGACACGTAGTGGATTAGCATTGTTTCTGGCTATTTTTGAAGGTGAAAAATTTTTGTTTGGACCTCTAAATTTTCTAAGCTAGGTTTTTATGTGTTGTTAAAATGACCAAAGATAGACAGTGGAATTTCTCAAATGAAGCCTGACTTTTTTTAGTTGAATGACAACACCTTTTTGAGTCAGTTTTTCAGAAAAGGATTGTATTCTTTTAAGTCGGTTAAATGCTACTTCCTTCTTATGAAGGTTTGTCTGATTTAGCTTATGGCTCTACAATACTGGTGATGTTCAGATATCGATCGCAGATTTTGTAATGTAAGAATATCTTATTTAATTCCTGATGCTGTCAGGTGTCTTACTTAGCACATGCTGATGCTACATTTTGATATTTGGCATCATCTCATTTGTGTCTTAGTAACTGTGAGGAACTTGAGGCAACCACTGAACTCATTCCAAAGTGAGGTCATCATATCTAAAAGTCTTCATAAAGTCTTCTCTTGCCTCAAACATACTTTTGAAACATATGCATCTATGAAATCAGATGTTGTAAGATCTGTTTTAGGAAACCCTACATTATTTCTGAGAAGAGACATGGCAATTTTTTTTCAAAGATCAGATGTCAGTGTTTTTCTCAAATGTTTTAGTACTCACATTTGCTTATGAAAGTAAGAAAACAATTTGAAATACCCTGGAAATACAGGTAGAGTTCTTCTAACACCTGGCATGTTTTCTAAACAGCTTTCTCTAGACAGATTAAAGCATTGAGCAATTTCCATTCAGAAGGAAATAGATTCAGAATGTTCTGAAAGTTTGTTTATAATAACAACTCCAAAAGATCTAGACTAAGACTCAAAGCTTCAGAATTTTTAACCTCTTTATTTTCAGTTTGGAGCATTTGTATACATGTATATGTGTGTTTAGTTATGAAAATTGTCCTAAATGCAGATGTATATTTTACTAATGACCTATATTTGCATCACTGCTTATCAATACAATAGTGCAGTGACAGCCTACATTATACTAGCAGGTTAAACAGTGCTGGGGCTTAGACTGGAGACAATTCCGAGTTTAGGAGTTGGCATTGGCCAAAGGCTGTCTATACTTGGCAGTTTGGGTGTGCCTCTTCCTTTTTGGAAACTGAGAGGTTTTGGAGAAACAGCTGTTGCCACACCATGCCCTTTGGTGTCCTGGTCAGAGAAAGGCCCTTGGAAGGATTTAGTTTACTACAATAGAGATAACCTAACATTTGCTTGGCATTTCTTAAGGAATCAGAGCTCTTGCTGGGAAAATATGAATGTTTTGGTGATTTATTAAGGTAAATAGTCACATGTGGATTTTAGCAAAGATGGGGGGCCTAGGGTTTAAGAGGGGCAATCCTGTGGGAGAGCTGGAAAAGTAGCCAAGCAGGAACAAAAGATTAGCTCATGCAATAGTTCGTTGCATTTCTGTCAGTGAAGTCAAACCCTAGGAATAAATGAGAACTTTTTGCCATGTTCTTGTAGGGAATGGCACTTGCTCATAGGCTGATGGCTTAGATTAACACTTGGGACTTTCTTTGACAAAGGAACAGTTTTTGCATATGATGGGGAAAGTGAAAGTTTGGGAGGATTTCTGTTTAATTAAGAGATAGCCCTAGTCTAGGTAGTTGCTTTGATCTTTCCCCATTGTCTGTCTAATGCCGAAGTCTGATTCAGTTAGAGTGTAACTGTGGAGGGAAAATACCTTTTAATATTTCCAGGTGAAAAAAAGATAAAGAAACAAACACAGAAAAAAAAAAAGCATATATAATTTAATTTTGATTGAGCTCATCTTCTATGGGGGAAGGTGTTTTGCTGGTGAATGAAGGGTATGCAAGTACAAAGAGATCTCACACTAAGAGTTCAAAAGGCAGGCTGGTCTCAATAGTGTCAATGCTTTTCTGCTTTCAGTTGAAGAAAGGAGGAAGAGGACAGGCGAGGATGAAAGGAAGGACTGTATTAGAGAAGGCTGACTTGGTTTTCCAAATTTGATAGGAGGTACTTATAAATCTTCAGTTGATTTTTCTGTGTCATGTGATTTCATATCAGAATACAGGATTACTGACTTCTCTTTGTGTCCTCCTACTTGATACATACCACTACATTTTTGTGAATGCATTTGATGAACTTGAGGCAGAAAATACACAAGTGCATTAGAATTTGTCTTTTTTCCTCTGCTTTTATCTTCAGTTTTGATGGTTTCAAGGCTATTGAGTTTGCCTTACAGATTAATTGTAAGTATTGAGGTCCCTTACAAAGACTTATTTGGTAAAAGTAAGCAAATATTGAAATTATCATGACTTCTTATAGTTTGAGATTTGATGTACCTTTTTACTAGGGAAAAACTATAAATGAAATTAAGAAATCTTTAGTTATTAATATTGCAGTTTTGATTTTTTTTTTTAAATGGAAGAAAAGGGGGAAAAGCAGAAAATTTTATGCTGGGCAAAGGCTAAAAATTCAAATTTCTAGCCATTTTGAGCTAAAAGCTTTTTTCCCATAAATTTTACTTTGTGAAGAATTTCTGCAGAGGGGAAGAAAAAACCTCTCACCATTTTGTATTTTATTATTGTAGAAGGATCAAGGTATGATTTCCTTTATTAGGACATACACAAAACCAAACTAGCCTTATTTTTAAGATTCCCTTCCTCAGGAGTTGCATGTGGGTTATATGATATGGTAGGAAAGACATACGGATTGACAAATAAGAAACACACTATTACTGTGGTAAAGGAAAATTGTACAAATAATGGAAGTTGGTACAAACAACTGCTGACCAAAGTGCTTGAATGCTATGCGGTGCCTGCCAGTGTATCAGATCTCTGCTCTGTTGATGACATCTGCTGCAGGAGGGTGAGGTGGCTCAGGGCATGCTTCTGGGTAAGATGGGTCAGCCCTCTGCTCTCACAGGTTGCTGGAGGGGTCTCGGGCTTGGTTTTGGTGTTGGCCACGTGGCTTTCTCCATCTGTCATCCAGTGCATGGGGTGGGAGTTCACTGGGATGGGGGCTGTTCCCAACAGGCAGCAGGTATGTTTTCCTCCTCTTCTGGGGGAGTAAAATAGATCGGCAGGCTGGACCTGAGCTGTTCCACTTGGCATCAGTGACAGAGGATGATTGTGGCTCTATTAAATTAATTTGGGTTTTATCCCATTGTGTCTGTTAGCTTGCTATGGGAATAGTGGGGAAGATCCCTGACAACTTTTACTGTTTATGCTTAGGGAGATGTCAGTATTGTAGTATTTATATTTAACCTGTTTTATGGTTTGTGTGATACCCCTGATGAGTATAGCAAGTCTTAATATTGTAATAGAAATAGGATTTTCCATCGTTACATTGTTTGTGTTCCTGAAGGGAAGAGCTATGATATGAGAGGGTACGTGACAGCAATACCAATTCACATTATTGGCTTCTGACAACTGTTGTATCCAACTGAAGAATTTGATTACACTGTTAAAATAATATTTATTTTCCCAGTAGGTTCTGAATTGATCTTTAGTCATATTGTATATTGAAAATATTTGCAAACTGTTAAAGGCTTATTTCTGTGCTAAGATTTTTGTTGATACACAAGGGTGATGTGTTTCTGATAGTATTAAAATTCTCTATTTAATAGCCAGAAATCAAAGAAGCCAGTTTAAAATGCTAATGTGTTTATTTTCAGAAGAAAACAATTATGAAAAAGTTGTACGCTGCCCTGAGAGTGCTGCTGGCTACTTCACACCAGCCTTTTCCTCCGGGATAAATTGTCCAAAAAGTTTAGAGGATTACATTAACTAGTAGAGGATTATTGGGTTCAAACAGAAAATACTTGCATGCTTTATTTTACTCCGATCTTAAAGTTCACTGTGGCATCCCACAGCACAGCAGCAGGGGAAAAACATCTGCCCCTTTGGTCTTGGTTTGACTCTTTAGAGGCACTTACTTTGTGCCCTGGGGGGATCTGCATTCATACCAGAATGCATTGGTCCTGGGGTTACCTCATTGTTCTGGAGAAGCAGTAATGTGTATTGGACTTGAGTAATTTCTTTGCTTCCACAAAGCGTACAATGTAATAGAAATCATAAGAGAATTATGCTATTTAGGAAATAGTAGTATTGGAATCTCATATATCCTTATATATCAATATAAACAACTCTTATATTCTGAATTCCATAGATGGCTGAATGCATTTAAGAATGTAAAATAGCTAAATTAAAGTATCCAGCTCATGCTGGTTATGCATTTTTTGCAATTTTAAGGAAGAGTGATGTTTGGTTAGAGAGGTTTTGACTGAATAACTGTATCAGTTAATTGCCATTATTAATGCAGTAATTGGTGTTGTTGATCTGTGTAGGCTTTATGTAAAACTTTGTAGTAAACTAGAAAATGCAAAATAAAACCTTGAAATAGTCCTTCCTAGAGGGGAAGGGTACCACATCTCCTCTACGACAAATTATTTTGCCTATACAGTCTAACGTTTCAGATGTAAACAGTATGCAACTGTCCCTTATGATGCTCTCCAATCTCATTTGTCACATGAATATTTTTCTGGCAACAAGATCCAGGCAGTGAGTTCAAATGAATAATGTGTTTGAGGATTTATCCAATTTCTGTTTTCCCATAAAAGTAATTTGGTGTTTCTCTACTTTTTCTCAGAGATACCCCATCTTGTGATGTTAGTGACACAAACTTTCTTATTTCTGTCTTCCACTAAAGTCAGTAAAAATACACTAATACAAAAGAACAAAACTAATCTTTACCTCTAATTATATACTATAAAATGTGTATTGTGATCATTGTCAACTTTTAATCAATTTTGTTCTTTACAAATGAATTTGGATTAGTTTTGGTAGAATACCTAAATCTTATTTCTCCTTGTGAATTTTAGTTTTATTTTTATAATTTAAAAACTTCTGATCAGCAAGAAGGATTTGAAAGAATACTAATTTAATAAATCCATGCTAATTTTGTGTAGGGTAATTGACTGGTGGGGATGCTGAAGATGATAACAAATAGAACTAATTGCCAGCTAACCTTTATTCCCAACTCCTTCAGAAATTTTCTTACCATAGAAGAGATAGCTGTAGGATCACCTCCTTTCAGCTAGGAGTGGCAAAATGTTCTAGAATAGCAAATATTGGAGTCTGTGCTTTACAGATTCCAGTTTTATCTGGTGTTTCTAGACTTAGCTACAAAATGTGCTTTGCCATGTAAATAACCTTCTCATGAAAAAGAGAACCAATGCCAAATAAAACTTAAGAAAAATCCTTTTCCCAAGATTGTTTGTACATGCTACCTAGTTGATCCCACATTAATTTGAATGACATAAAGTCAGCCCAGATTTGGAATTTTTATCTTTAATTAGAAAGTGTTTTCAGCAGAAATGATCATTTGGCACTGAGTTTATAGAGTGTTAATTATATTACAGCAATTAATTCTGCCTCACTTTGTGACAAAGACCCTAAAGTATGTGCCAGCATAACAACACATCTGCTGAGTCTTTTGTTTATGCCTTGGCAGAAGTGTCCTCTCCCTCCCAAAAAAAGAATAGCTCTGCTTGAGATACATCTGCTACAACTACTAGTTAAACTGTATGCTTTTATGCTGTTCGGTAAGCTATTCTGCAGAGTTTATAGTCATTTTTTTTTTTTTTTAATGTTAAGTCTGTTTATCTCAAACAATTCTTTTATTTATTTATTTACTCATTTTTACTTTAGAAAAGCTACCAGTGACCCCAGTGGAAAAGACTGCCTGAAGGCTTTACCATGTTAGGTACAGCCTTATTCTAGCAGCAGTGAAGACCGGCATCTTTGCAGAGGATCTCAGGAGAGACAGCCTCTGTGGCTGGAGAAAATTGTTCTAGTAATATACTCCATGTCTAATCAGCTCAACTGTCCAGTACGTATAACCATCTGGTGTCATGGTTCACTTAAAGCCGCCAGTTACTCTGCTGTTTGTCCTCATGTTTTCAAATGGCTCTGGCATCTCTTCCATGACTGTGCAGCCTTACTGCAAGAGATATGTACCTTCCTTTTTTTTGATTACTCTGGCTACTAGACTCAGTGTAGAAGTTTTTCCAAGTCGTTTATCAGCAACTTGTACGTTCCCAGGCTCTGTAGCAGGCTGATAGGCATTTAAGGTTCTGAAGGATCTAAATTCAGGTTCCTAGAAAATGTTGGTTGTGTTGCTTTTGTACTTTTAAACAGTGGTGAAGGCAGAGCAAAAGGGTGATCTAGTAGCTACCTACAAGTATTTGAGGGACAGTTACAAAGTTGATGGAGCCAGAATCAGCTTAGTGCTGTTAAGTACCATAACAAGAGCAGCCTTGGCTGCAGTGACCATGAAATGGTGGAGTTCAAGATCCTTAGCACAGTGAGGAAGGCTCACAGCAAGCTTGCTACCCTGCACTCCAGGAGAGCAGAGTTTGGCCTCTTCAGGGATCTGCTTGGTAGAGTACCATGGGATACAGCCCTGGAGGGAAGAGGGGCCCAAGAAAGCTGCTTGATATTCAAGGATCACCTCCTCCAAGCTCAGGAGCGATGCATCCCAACAAAAAAGAAGTCAGGCAAAAATGCCAGGAGGCCTGCATGGATGAACAAGGAGCTCCTGGACAAACGCAAACACAGAAGGGAAGCCTGCAGAGTATGGAAGCAAGGATAGGTAGCCTGGGAGGAACTCAGAGAAATTGTCCAAGCAGCCAGGGATCAGGTTAAGAAAGCTAAAGCCCTGATAGAACTAAATCTCGCCAGGCATGTCAAAGGCAACAAGAAAAGCTTCTATGCTACGTTGGTGATAAAAGGAAGACTAGGGAAAATGTGGGCCATCTCCAGAAGGGAACGAGAGACCTGGTTACCTGGCATGTAGAGAAGGCTGAGGTACTCAGTGACTTTTTTGCCTCAGTCTTCACGAGCAAGTGCTCCAGCCATACTGCCCAAGCTGCAGAAGGCAAAGGCAGGTACTAGGGTGATGAAGAACTGCCCACTGTAGGAGAAGATCAGGTTTGAGACCATCTAAGGAACCTGAAGGTGTACAAGTCCATGGGACCTGATGAGATGCATCTGTGGGTCCTGAGGGAACTGGTGGATGAAGTGGCTAAGCCACTATCCATCATATTTGAGAAGTCATGGCAGTCTGGTGAAGTTCCTACTGACTGGAAAACGGGAAACATGACCCCCATTTTAAAAAAGGGTAAAAAGGTAGACCTGGGTAAGTACAGGCCAGTCAGTCTCAACTCTGTGCCAATCAAGATCATGGAGCAGATCCTTCTGGAAACTATGCTAAGGCACATGGAAAATAAGGAGGGGATTGGTGACNGGATAAGGAATTGGCTGGATGGTCGCACTCAAAGAATTAGAGTCAACGGCTCGATGTCTGAGTGGAGACCAGTGACGAGTGGAGTTCCTCAGGGGTCAGTATTGGGACTGGCACTGTTTAACATTTTTGTCGGTGACACGGACAGTGGGATTGAGTGCACCCCCAGCAAGTTTGCTGATGACACCAAGCTGTGTGGTGCGATCAACACGCTGGAGGGAAGAGATGCAATCCAGAAGGGACCTTGACAGGCTTGAGAGGTAGGCCTATGCGAACCTTATAAAATTCAGCGAGGCCAAGTTCAAGGTCCTGCACATGGGTCGGGGCAATCCCAAGCATGAATACAGGTTGGGCGATGACTGCATTGCGAGCAGCCCTGTGGAGAAGGACTTGGGGGTGTTGTTTGATGAAAAGCTCAACGTGACTCAGCAATGTGCACTCCCAGCCCAGAAAGCCAACTGTATCCTGGGCTGCATCAAAAGAAGTGTGACCAGCAGGTCGAGGGAGGTGATTCTTCCCCTCTACTCTGCTCTCGAGAGATCCCACCTGGAGTATTGCGTTCAGCCCTGGGGCCCCCAACATAAGAAAGACATGGACCTGTTTGAAGAAGTCCGGAGAAGGGCCACAAAGTTGATCAGAGGACTGGAGCACCTCTCCTATGAAGACAAGCTGAGAGAGTTGGGGTTGTTCAGCCTGGAGAAGAGAAGGCTCCAGAGACCCCTTATAGCAAGCTTCCAGTACCTAAATGGGGCCTACAAGAAAGCTGGAGAGGGACTTTTTACAAGGGCATGCAATGATAGGAGAAGGGGTAATGGCTTTAAACTGAAAGAGGGTAGTTTTAAATTAGATACAAGGAAGAAGTTCTTTACGGTGAGAGTGCTGAGGCACTGGAACAGGTCGTCTACAGAAGTTGTGGATGCCCCCTCCCTGGAAGTGTTCAAGGCCAGGTTGGATGGGGCTTTGAGCAACCTGGTCTAGTGGAAGGTGTCCCTGTCCATGGCAGGAGGGTTGGAACTAGGTGATCTTTAAGGTCCCTTCCAACCTAAACCATTCTGTGATTCCATGAAATTGCAGCTTGGGTGGTTTGGGTTGAGGATTGAGAAAAAAATTCCCTCTGGAGGATGGGGTAGTGCAGCACTAGAGCATGTTGCTTAAAGACTATAAAACCTCTTTCCAGGAAGGTTTTTCAAGACTTAGCTAGACAAAGCAAGAGCTGAAGTGGTGACTTCATGGTGGACATACTCCCCCTTAAAGCTCAAGGTCTGACAGGAGTCCTTCAAAGGTCTTGATTGTTGACATGATCCTGTATCTTAATTCTGAAGCGGATTGGACAGACCCCAACCATGTGGTCACTCAGTTCAGCCTATTGCTCAGTGGGCTGCTGGGTCCTCCCATAACAGGCCTGACCTTTAGAGACATACAATGTTTCCAGTGGAAAATAAGTTTTTTAACTATTTATTTTTAATTTAGTAGTGACCTGGTTGGAGTTTCCCTTGGTCGCTAATGCCCAAGCAGTAACAGGAATGTATGGGTAAGGCAGTACTGGGCTTTTAGGTTGGTAAAGGCCACCCATGGAAACATGATGCAATTACATGGGGTGTGGGGGCAGGAGGGAATAAACACCATTTTTAAATATAACTCTCTTCGTCTCTCAGTCACTGGAAATTCATATTTTGAGCAAAATATCCTTCACTTGCTTAGAAAACTGCAAGTATTGAAGAATCCATTTACCTAACCACTAGCATGCAGACATAAAGGGAAGACAGGTAAAGAGAAGACATCAGGGAGAGACTCATGTTTATTTTATAGTTGGGTGGTGTATGGACAGTGCAGTCAAATTACGGCTCCTGCTTACATCAGCAAAATCCCTGGATTAGAATAGAAAACAATATGAAAAAGTAAATCTAGTTGGGTGGAAAAAAATGTCTTTTAATAGGAAATTGTTTTGGGGGAACAGGTAATTTTAGTCATGAAATCTGAGGAACTATCTACATGTGCTTTCATGGGATCCCTATCTACTGGCGTGCAGTACTTGTACACAGGCATCACAAAATTAAGACCGTCTGTCACTCATTTAGAGATTCTTTTTAAAAACTATTGGGAAGATGCTTTGTTGGGTATTTAGAAAGCAATGGACACATTGTGAACAATCCAAACACAATGGGACCGTTTAAGCTGCAAGTGAGAGGCTTGAGCAGACAGCATTCCTCACTTATCTGTAAGTTAGAGGCTTAAGAAAACAGCATTCCTTGAGAAGGCTGGGAAGGTCAACTGTTGCTACAACTTCGCTGAAAAAAGCACAAGAAGCAGAAACAAAGATCAGGTGTACGTGACTGAAAGCAGAGTATAGGCAGAGAAGACCCTTCGAGTGATCAGAGGATGTAACCCAATTAGACTAACACTTTAGGCACGTGGACAGCACTTACTAACCAATCACCAAATGGCTTGCGCTTGAGCAGGAATCGAAATGTATACTTAAGCTGAGCTATCTAGGCAATAAACTGGCATTTGCTTGATCATATTGGTTGTGTGCAGTGCCCGTGACTTCCGCGTCAACAATGCTTGATTTGGGAGGATGTAGTTTTTCAATGATTTGAAGTCTGGGAAGGGCGATACCTGGGAGAAAAAGTGCTTTTGCTTCCCTATGGAGTAACAGACAAAGTTGAGTAAGTTTAACATTCCTATGTGCCTTTTTCATGGAGACTATTCTAATGTTGGGCATGGGAACTGATAGGAAGGCTGTCTTCTGTGCTACACGAGAGGGTTATGAGGTCATTTGATCATCTGGAAGAACAGATTTCTAATACTGAAAACATTTGCTTCTCAAAAGAATGTAACTTTTTTCAGACATTTTGCCTTTTCTCAACCAAATTCATGGACAGTGCACCTTCTCAGAGCCCACTTTTGTCTCACATGCGATGGTGCATACCACTGACTACTAAACAGTAACTCCTCTGAATAACAGATAAATATAGAAAGGCTTCAGGCATTCAGTGAAATACATTTCATTTTATGCTGAAGGAAAGAACTTAATCCTTGGCAAGTTGCATGGTTCTAACAGATAAAATTAAATTGCTTAAATATTATTCTCCTTGTGAAAACCTGCTGTATTAGAAGCAGTCTTTAAAAATTATTTTCTTGAACAGTATTTGCATGTGGGAATGTGATCCATTTAGCAGCTGCTCATGCATGTGATTTCTGACCTAGTAATTGATCACCTATGCATGTTTATAAACTTATAGTTTGTTTTATTTGTGCAAGTATGTTAGCTGGCTGTCTTGAATAGTTTAAAAAAATAATTGGGTATATGGAACTAGATATTTTTGTTACTTTGCTTTTCTTTGAAGACAAAATGTAACTGCTTTAAAAATGGAGGGTGGATATTTAAATGACTCAGAACAATAATCACTTTGAAACAGATAATTTTGCATTCCTTGCAGACTAACCTGTCAGTGAATTAATAAGATTTTGGCAGATTTGCTATGTGTAGAACTATGTTTATGATGAATCCCTTATTTCTAGTTCAAATGAGTACTAGGGTGGGTTGTTTGGTTTTTTTTTTCTGGGGGGGGTGTGGTGGTGGTTTGGGGTTTTTTTTATTGTTTTTNGAGACAGTGAGGGGAAATTTAAGTTCTGGATACTTCTGGATTTAGAAGAATATGAAGGTGTCTATCTTCACTTGAAATTTGCCATTGTCCTTGTCTACTGCTGGTTTCAAAATAGGTATTTTAATAATTTTACCCATGTAAGTGGTTGAAGGCAAAAAAATGGTGTTCTTTTATTGCTTTCTTTCGAAGAAATAATAGATATGTTCATCTCCCATAACTGATTTCTTTTTTCCAGAAGTCTTTTCTGTCGTCAGCCTTTTCCACTATAAATCTTGAATTAATTGGTACTATTAGTAAGGAAATGTGATGTTCTGTCTGTTTGGCAAGAAATATTTTATCACACTTGATGTGGCTAGTTTGCTCACAGTCAAATAGATACCTGGCTAAAAGGTGAATCATTCTGGAAGACAGAGGTGATACAGCGGGCATAGGAAGGGACCCTTGATTATAGAAGTATTCTCATTTTAAGCTCTAAAACCAAAAAGTGGGCCTGATTTGTAACTCCTTACTCTGGCTGCTACTGGAGATTCATTTTGGAAATAGTTGCTAGGAGTGCTCTGGGGTTTATGTTGCAAGCAGAATAGCTGCCTAACTTCGAACATTTTAGTTTA
>VYZV01027180.1:292613-332689 GCA_013401275.1 Pandion haliaetus | reverse complement strand
TTGGGGTTGGGGTTTTTTTGGGGGGGTGGAGGGGGAGGGTTGGTTTTGGTTTGGGTTGGGTTTTTTTAGGTGAAGTGGTAGGTGGTGGTGGGACACAGTCCTCCAAATCTTCAAAATGTGGAGTCATCCAGATTACCTTTTAATGGTGTTTTAAGGATTGGGCCATTTCTAGATGACTTTGTCTTTTCCCTTCAAGGGCTATTCACATTCTCTTCTCCATTTTCCCCTCCCTATGCATCCAGGTACTTTGTATTAAGGCCTTTACTCTATCCAACCAAAGGAAATGGCAGGAGGGAGTTTGGGTTGTGGAGAGGACCTGGGACCATTGCAGTGATCAGCTGCAGAGGGTGTAGAAGGTGGCTTGGAACTGATGGTCTTGGGATAGAGCGTGTGGGAAGGAGAAAGAAGAATGCTGAGAATATTATAGTGGGGGTGGGAAGATGTAGGGGAAACGAATTCGTAGAAAAATTGGACTTTGTTTCACTGCTTACAGAACAACTTACTCATACTGGGCCTGTGCCCAGTCACTGGCAATTAGATGGTACAAGTGGAGTTCTTTTGATTCACTGAGTATTTTCTACCCAGAGGTAATGCTACACAAAATGGAAATGGAGAGCTCAACTAGTTGCATTCCTCTCATCTGTGATCTTTTAATCATAAATGGAGGAAAGCAGGGAAGAGGGTTTAAAAATCCATGTACTTAGACCCATTAATTTTTGTTTCCCTATGCTTTGGGCTGTTCTCCAATGGTGTATGCTTTTCTTTTACACATTTTAATGTGTTACATACAGAAATAAATATGTAGGGAGAAAGGATCACAGTCAAAAATAAAACATTCTACTAGTTTGCTGTAATGTAATCCTAGTAAAAGTAGTTTCTGTTGCAAATATACTTTTGTTTTTTTCTGGGAGAAAACGGTATGTATTTTGTTCCACATGTATGACAGTGGAGGATATTTTCTTGTTAATGCAAGTTTTGTCTTCCATTGTTGTTGCCTGTTCAAATTGAGAGAAGAATGTGAAGTGGGTCATTTCAGGTCTAGCCAGCTGTACTTGCTTTTTCTTGCAGACGTTCTTGATTAAAAGGTAGGGAAATAAAGGAGAAAGGGAGGTTTCCCCATTTAGATTTCAGTAATGCTGGTTGTGAGATTTCAGTATGAATTTCTGCAGATGACAGAGCAGACATCTCAAAAGACTTTTAGTAACCTGCATTGTCAGGTCAAAAAAAATTTTTTTTTTTTTTAAATGAGTGATATGAGGGGGAGAGAGTGCCAAAATGTCTTTTAAAGAAAAGTTTCCTCGGGTAGCACAGACAGGGTAAAGAGCCTTTAAAAACTTCAGCGGTTGAATGGGGATGGTGATGGCTTTCTTTAGTCAGTGGTGTAGACATAGTGCTATATTGCATTTCATGATGAGAGCGAGTTCAAAAATGCAAGAAATTATTAATAGAAAAGCAGAGGCTTTCAGAGGGGAGATGGCACTGTTATTCAAGCTGTCTCTTCCAATTCCTGTGTAGGATAGAAAAGACAGGAAAACCTTATAGGATGCAATTCTAATCTGGGGTTCTGCCCACTCTTGCAGAGTTCACCCTGCAGGACCTCTGCAAATAGATCTTGTGTCCTGGGGCAACACATGGCAGCATCATGCAAATCCTCCCTATTTGATTGTGTCTCTTCTGCAGATTACATCCGCCCCTGCGTGAGCTCTTGGGTGGTAGACTGGAACTGCTGATGGGGCTCAGTCAGCAGGCGAATATTTTTGTCCTGATCCTGCATGTCTGTATGCAGCCATGCACCACATGACTCTTGAAAACTGGCCTACAGTCTTAATATTTTGTGTTGAGATAGAATTTCTTTTCTTACAGACGTGTAATCACATCATGTAATGCATTTTGCCTGCTGCCACATACTGTTTTGGCTTTAGGTGAACCTTTGCTTTTTATTTTCTGTATTATATTTAGGCTGTTTTTAGTTCCAGTTAGGGGCTAATCAAAATGTTAGATTGGTCCAGCTAAGTGGAGAGATGGAATCTGGCTTTTTTTTAGTTAGTCAGTATCTGTGTCCTTCTCTCACATGTGATAAAGTGCATCTTTTCCACAGCTTTCTCACACCTCCCTGGCTGAGGATGACACAGCATGAAGTCTGTAAAAACCTGTTTCTGTTTTGGCTGTAAATGCTCTGAAGCAGCTCACTTCCTCCATCATGCTTAAAGTAGAGAACAGATTTGAAGACTTGGAAGTCCGTAGTTTGATTTCCAATGGCAGCTCCAAAAAAAAATGACCTCTGAAGCAGCACCCTGTTGGAGTGCAGGATACTGTCCCTTTGCAGTACAGCTCCCGTTAGAGGTTAGGGGTAATGCTTAGCACCTGTAACTTGAGCAGATGCAGATACCAAGTGCTTTGCTGTGAAGCAGGCGGCTGGGTGAACTCGAGACTTGTACAAAGTACTACAGTATTTGCTCAAACGACGGCCAAGTTTGTGTAACAGTTACGCTTACATACTGCAGCACTGTTCTCTTAGCAGTGTGTGTGTACTGGGTATGAGCGGGGTGCCTTTGCATACGAGCTTGCTCTCACTCAGACAGTTGGCACCCGCATAGGGCCCGTGACAAAGATATTTGTGGATACTTTGTCTTATAGTTGGAGTCCACAACACCCGTAATTCTACCCACTTCACTGGGATGCAGTGGAAACTTAGTTGGTTTTAGATTTCTGTGTGGTTATTTTTCAACTATGTGATCTGAGCGAACTTGGTTGGTTCAAAGCATTATTATAGCATCAGGAATTTTGTTTGTTTGCAACTTTTCCTGGTTTCACCATTGCTCACAAGACTGAGAATAAAAAATGAATAAAAGAATCTCCTTCAAAATCTCAGCTTGTGCGAAAGACAATTTTATATAAATGTTGGGCACAGATGAACAAAAGACAAAGATAGAGAATGTTTCCAATATTGTTTCACAGGATGACACTATTACCAAAGCTGAATTGTAGTCATTGAGATGCTTTTCATCTTCCCCTTTTGTCTTTCTAACACGTCTTGAGGCTGGAATTAGTCCTACCCCTAAATTTAAAACTTAAGTTATCAACAAGAAGACAGTACCTCAACCTGTAGGATTTATATCTGCACGGACCAATACTATTGACCCTGACAAACAGAAAGTTACTGTAACATTTCAGTTTTAATACTGACCTAGGGTAAAAGTAGAACTGATGTTTTCAGAGAGATAACGAAAAGGTAAAGCTGTTCTCGAATGGAGGCATTGGCAAGGGTATATACCTAGAAATGCACAGTACTGCGCATCAAATTAAAAAAAAAAAAAAAAGACAATACTATAGGTGATAGTATAGTTAATTCCCCTGTGGATGTGAAAGACTGGATTCCACAATTCCTATTTCCATGTTTTTTGCTCCATTACTTCCAGCAGTACTTACTAGGCAAAGAAAAGGATCAGCACGACCCATCATGTGGTTTCTACATGCTCCTCCAATGGCTATGAATAGACTTGTAACATCTGGTGTCACAACTGTGTGACATTATTTTGTCTTTTAGTGTCACTCAGAGTGTAGTTGTGAGGGTAAATCAGAGAATAGAGGTGACCTTTACGTACTTATAGCCAGCAATAGCACATGAGAGTGAGATAAACCTCCGGTGAAATAAATAGGGTATTAAATGGAAATGTGAAAACTATCTGTGTCCCCAGATATTTTAAACCTAAAATGAGTGTATAATCACTTATTCTGCCTGTCAAACCAGTGGCATCCTCAAACCTTTAGTCAAGTTTGGATATGACTTAGAGTATTCTTTACTTCCACCTTTTAGTTAAGGTTCAGTGCATAAATAACAACTTGCAAGGCTTCCTGACCCAGGTCATAATCAACAGTCTGTTCTTGGTTTTGTGGGCAACTTTTTATTTTGACCTAACTATAATAGAGTTGTAAATGTAAGATCACAAATAAAAATGGCATAAATTGTTCTTACTTCTCTTAGCTGCCTCTCTGAGAGTAACAAATAGAATTAATCAATGGGATTAATTATCTGTGGAAATGACATCATTACAAGGCAAAAGCAACACCAGGACTAGCTATAAATTTCAAGCAGAATTTCTGAAGATATAAAACTGAACTCTGCAGAAAGTACAAAATAATTAATTTCATTCACAGGGGTTCTTACTGGGGATTGTGGATGCACTGTTTGAAAAAACCTGTCTTATTAAGTACAAATTAGATTAGATAAAGTGCTAAAAGCCTCCTGTAGATCAAGGCTTCAACTTGTTAATGGACTTTTTCCTCCTTAACTTCAGATTTTCAAGTTATTTTTCCAATGTCTTGCCTTTCACACAAGTGAAAGCTACTTGCTAGAAATTTCAATTTTAAAGTGTCTGTGTTTAACATCCTCAAGAGAGAGGTACGTCAGAGGCACCTACCACCCAGGGGGACTAAATGCTGTAAGATACAGTGTGAAGGTTGAAGACATTTACAGATCTTATGTAGCCGATTTAAATTGCAGGGAGACTGAAATGAAAGGCTGATGTGCTGCACTCGGCTGGAATATGGTCTGGTTTGTGCTGGATGCCAAACCTGGGACCGCAGGATGCACACCATGACCAAATTCTGCTGAAGTTGGTATCGAAAGCCTTTCCGTTCAGACAAACAAAGAGTAGAAAATAACTAGCTAAAGCCTCTGTAAGGAAAATGGAAGAGGAATGCTAGCCTGTACAGAGATCTCTCTGTATTTTCAAAACTAAAATCTGTCATGCTAGAGCCTGCATAGGAGGGCTAGTATCAGAAGTATGTTTTATTACTTCAATATATCTTACACAGGCAACACTGAGCAAAGAAAACCCTTTTCAGTTACGTAACTCTTTGGTGGGATGCCATAAGGTCTTTCATTTTAAGCCAGTAACTTCCAGAGCAGTCATTTAAAGACTACACTTTTCCTTATATCTAAAAGCATGTTCTAAATCTTTCTGTATTTAGTTTGAACACTTATCTGACATGCCTGATTCTTTATTTCCAGACTGTGTGTTACATCACCTGCAGGCTCTCTGACATACCTTTTGCCCACCATAAGGCAGCTTGCCCGGGAGAAGGCACCAGGAGGCAAAGAATGTTGTCAGCCCAAACACAAATATGGGCTAAACAGAAAACAGGGTGAAGGCTTGTGCTCCTGTAGGATGCACCACTGTGTGTTGGCAAGGAATATGTCAACACTAATGTCTGCAGGCAGCGTGCTTCCAACGGGCAGTTAGTTTTACCTGCCATAAGCTGCCAGTATTACTAATTCAACAAACTTGAACCAGTTACTCTTGACAGGCACTGGGATTGCCATTTCATCTGTGCACCAGAGGTGAGGTGTGACTCTGCACCATTCCACAAGGGAAAGCAGAGTCAACCTTTGAGGTTTTCATATGCAAATTTTGTTCAGCTTTGATAGGATATCAGTGGTTTTTATAAAGCTATCCTGCAGATTCTGGTGCTTCGCATAGGGGTTAGATGGGGACACTTTGAACACCGAAGATGTTTGTCTACTTTCTTTTCAGCAGTGAATTTTCTTATAGGAGATACTGAATCCAGTCTTGCAGTTCCAAGTGTTCCTACTGATGCCAAAAGATACGGGCTGCAGGTTGAGGGTAGTTAACTGTTACTGTGTTCACTTACCTATTTCTGAGGACCATATAGAGTCTATAAAAAGAAAAAGAAGCTGTTCCTTGGGAAATGGAAATACGACATGTAAAGATTAATTCATAATGCATTTATGAAGCAAGAATGTTATGAGCTCATATGGTCATATACAGAGATAGCTTTTGCTGTCAAATACAGTGAAATATTAGATAAATATTAGGTTAATAAAATGAATAATATATAAATTTATGGCTGTGGCTACAGGTTAGGATTAAGCAGAAGGCATATCTGAATTCAATCTGCAGCAAACAGCTTCCATCTGCGCTAAAGTCTCACAGCATCAAAAAAATATAATAACAGAAGATGTTCCTTGCTGTTGTTTAATTAGCCCTGTGCAATTAGCAGGAAAGGCAGTCAGAATTTTGGGGGCACAAAGGCCCTTGGCTGGAGCCAAAAAACGAGGCTCCAAAAGTGCCTAATACACTGCTATGAGGGTAATGCTGTGATCCCAGGAGTATTTGCCATAGATTTGCTCTCTGATGTTAAAATATAGCCTAATGCCTGATAAGAAGTTTGTTAGGTTCTTTTAGTCAGCTTTCTCAGATTACAGCAGTAATAGAAAAGTATGAATAATACATGGGTTTAGATGATGTGATAGCTGTAATTCAGGAATGAAGGGATGAAAAACTCTTTTAGATTTACAGGTGAAAATGAATCATGTTTCTACTGTGGTGATAAATTTGGCATTATTGTTATCTAAATTTCAGCTCCTTTTCTTCTGTTTGTTGATTCCATATATTTTTATTAGAGTAGTTTTCAGACCTAAATCATAACTGCAAAGTAGTAGTAGGTCGTTTTGAGCAACACCGAGGCTAATCTGTGACTAAAGAACAGTGATTGTATTGGTTGGGAAAATCAAATGAGAAGAATTACTCACTTATCTCCTTGTGGAATAACCCCGCAGGTTGATGCAGCAATATTTGAATGACAGCCAGCACTAGTTTCCTCGTATTTCAACCTTAAATCTTCTCATTCATTCTGGTCTTCTGTTAATTTACGGCATTTCTTTTCCACAAGTAGACAGTTACTAGAAAGTTGCTTTTTTCTTCTCCTTATATCTAATCTAAGAAATTATTTAAAATCTAGTTTTTGTCATTATTTCCACTTTCATTAATTGGAAACCTTTTTAACTAATATTTTTCTTTTTATGCACTATCATGAACTTTTCAATGTTGTCAGTGGAAGAATGAGACCCTAAACAGCACAGAATGTGAAGGCTTTGAATAAGCCTGGTGATTTCCACATAACTGTCTGCAATGAAGTTTATAAACTTCTGTAGAAATGGCTTAGAAAAAAGCTTTCTTCATTATCACTGATTATCTCTACATTGACGTGGTGAGTGAAACCCAGTCCATCAGTGTCTAAAATTTTATCATCTAATTGTTCTTCAGGGAAGACGCTGTGCAACTTCAGTATCAAATCTTGTGGTTTACCAGTAAATTGAGTGACCCACTTAAAGATACCTTTAGAAGAGAATCTGAGATGTGAACTGACACTGAAACTCCAGTATCTTCTTCCCTTGGGCAAAAACTCTCAAGACTAAGCATACACTGTGCTTTAAGGGTGGCAGATTACTCTGTGGGATTTATTGCTTTGTTAATATGCTCAAGACATCATCTTTCACTACTGTGAGAGCTGAGAGTGCTGTGGATTTTTCTGTTGTTCATGTCTAGCTCCCTTATTTTACAGCTTTGGCTTTGGGCTGTATCCTAAATTTGGGAGGAGAATCATCTGCCACTTCCCAAAATCTGATATTCTCTAATCCTTGTGTTCCCTCTGTATCAACAGTCATTTCCCTGCTTTTGGTCAGCTCCAGGATGCCACTTAGAAATGTAAAAAGCTGATCCTTTGACTTCACAGGCTGTTCCTGGATGCACTGTTTGTCACTTTAGTTTCATCTCTGTATCCATGATTTTGGGAAGGGGAAGGGAAAGGTCCTTTCCTATTCCTTCTTTCCTCTGGTCAGCTGATCCCCTTGGGTTTGCGCTTTCTTTCCCCCTCTTGTCTTCGAGGGAGAGATCTTCTGTCTCCATAGATGGAGCTCTCTGCACAGGCACTGCCCCTGCCTCTCCGGAGCTGCACTGAGCAAACAGTCACTTTCCTCAGTGCTAAATTCACTTCAAAAAATCATCACCACTTCTACCCCCCTTCTTTTTTTCCATTTTATTCCAGGGCACAAGACACTCTGCCATGATATGAATACATTTTCTAATACGGGCTTTGATATTTAATAGCTAAATGCCTCCTTGTTACTGAGCATCATTGTTTTGGGAGCGGGGAGGAGACAGTGGGATGAGCTGAGCAGTCACGCATCGTTACACAGAGAATATGGTGTGGATATAAAAAGCAACAATGTATGCAGGGAAAGCATTTTCTTTAGCATATCCAGGAGGCTAGGAAGGAAAGCCAGTTGTATAATTCATGTTAGGTGCCCTTGCTGCTGATCATGAATTTAGTCTTGATCTTGGCAAATCAGTCACAGTTAGAGAGTGACAAGGAACTGTAGCACTGGTGACAGCTCGTATTGTGAATATTTTTAAGGTCTTGGCTAGAGCACAGTGCTAGCCAAAAATATAGGCTCAAGGCCTCACTAGATAGGCAGTCTTGTCAGGGGCGATTGTGACAATCTAATCTTTCTTAAATTAAATGTTTTTCTAGCCAGGGAGTTGTGCAAATCAGTCACATTCCCTCAGTTTCCAACCATCAGCCTCTGCAGTGCTTGGGGGATAGATTTCCGTGGTGATCCCATGTACAGGGCTGCAGCTGACTTCTGCGCACTGCTGTCATCCTTCAGCATCGCTCTGACAGCACAGTTCACCCATTCTCATGTCATTTTTAAACCAAATGATCCAGATCACGTCCCCTCCTCAGCACGTTGATGAGGGGAAGGAACCCTCCCAACTGAGATGAGACAACCGAGAGATCAGGAGCATGGTTATGGGCAGTGAGGCTTTATCCATCTGGCTGGTCAGGCTGTGGTCAGAATGAGAAGGGAGCAGTGCCTTTCCTGAGGGATGGAGGCCAGTACTCACTGACTTAGTAAATGCCACCCCAGGGAAGTGAGGGCTCAGAAACCCTAACCATGCTATCCGGGGCAAAGGAGCAGGTGCTGCAAAGCAAGACGAACTCTACAGTCTCTTAAGTTTATTGCTTTAAATCAACACAATGACTCTTCATTTCAGTGTCTTCTGATAGTACCTTCAGATAGTGTACCAAATAGTGGCAATTAAAATATTTACATTATTTTCAGCATATTAATACAATTAATTTTTCAATATGCCTATATATGCATCCCACTGATAATGAACAGCTAAAATAAGTCACTTTGTCCTTCTATTTTCAGCAGTGTTCACCCATCAAAATACTCACAGTCTCCATAATGTTCATGAGAAAAATACCGCTGCTAAAATGACATTTGAACCTTCAAGTGTTGAAGACAGTCCTTCCAGCACCAGCTCTAAGGATAGCCAGTAGTGCTACAAGACCAAGAGGACAAGTCTGTGAAGTGTGTGGCAAACTTGCAGATACCCAGCCCAAGAATTGAGTATCCAAGGCATTAAATGTCTGCAGGTTGAACAGATCAAATCTCATTTGAGTGTCAACTCTATAAATGCCTGTTATCAGTCACTGTGGGGCTTAATTATGTGGCAAACTAACAGCAATAGTCATCAGTTGGATTAACCTCACTCTCATTGATTCTGCAGGGAATTAAACCCTTTCCAAATCCAGATGAGAAAAGGCAATGTTGTAGTGTCTGTCCGAAGCATGTTGTGGTATTCAGCCAATATTGCCTCTAGGACCCAATTTTTCAGCCTCTCCTCTGAGCAGGGGCTAACTTTGTGCTCGGAGTTTCAATTGTAAAAGCAGGACTTGGGCAAAGCTGCCTCAATACCTTGCATTTCAAAGGTAATGTCCTCTGGGCAAGTCAGGTACTGTGTCAGAAACCACAGGCAACTCTTTTTCAACTGCAAGAAATGGTTTCAAGGCTTAATATTGAAGTATTCCAGAAACTGGTTCCAAAAAAGCAGTCATCTTTGACTTCTAATTTGGTGAAGCTGCAGCAGTGATTCACAATATTATTATTATAGTTTGGAAGGGTGATGTATTGCCATTTAGAAGGGTAATTTCTGAGTTCTTTTGAGGACATGCAGGAATGCCTCAGGCCTGCGAGGGGGGGAAAGGGAGGTTTTTGTCTGGAGCATCAGAGCAGCATGAACTGCTGTGACCAGCTTTGAGCTCAGCCATTTGGAAGGAATGTAACATTCACCTAAATGAGGAATAAGTGCACATACCAGTACATGGATAACTAACTGGTCAACAAAATGTACAGTATTAGACATGAAAGCTTTGCTGTGTTATTCTATGAAGCAGCTTTTTCAAAGGAAGTTGCAAAAAAATACAAAAATAAATCTCTTGCCAATTAAAACAGTTCAAATATCAGTGGTATATAACTGGCTATTTGATACTATGTGAAAAATACTGCTTTATTATCAAGGTAACCTTTTGATTCTTGAGCTATTTGTATTTTAGGAAAAAAGATTCTTAGCCTAATGGGCTGAATCCCCTTCAAAAGTGTAAATGCATTCACCAAACATTTTTCATGGACTTTGAAACGTGCAAATATGGCTTCATACTGGAGTTTTATTTAGGCTTGTATGGGGGTAACCTTCAGCAGGAACGTTCTTGTATTGTATTTTGTTCAGTCCTGTAATATTACATAGAAGCTAGAATAGATGGCATTTTCTGGTTCAAAGGGTCTGCTAATATTTATGAGGTCGTACATCTCATTGCAGGAAAACACTTTTAGTCTTCTGGAGTCTTAGAGTTCTTTGGGAGGTAACACCTACATTTTACTAATAAGTTTCACTCATTCTTGATGAATTTATGTTGGGGAATTATAAGATATATGCCACAAACCTCATCTGCACAGTGGCCAGCTGGAGAATATATTAATCACAAGAATTAGTAATTTTGCTAGTGTCCAGACTATATGACACCTTCTGCAGTTCTACTGTTATGGTTTCCTTAGTGTAAAGTTACTGTATTTCAAGTTGGCCTCTTAAATGGAGAAAAACTGAGGAGTTTTGACCAGTTGGCGTGCCTCATTATGTGCAACTGTTAGCAGAAATAAGTGGAAAAATTCTTTTACTTTTCAAAAAAACCTGCAGTGTTCAGCTGTAAGGGTTGGATTATTTTTTTTACAGAATTTGTTGCTCATAGGCTTTTCCAACTTGAAATAATTTGTTTCCAACCATTCCTTTTGCTAAGAGACAACAGTTTTATTTTTATTATCGGATCTAGTGCCACTCAACACCAAGCTAAGTCAATAAAAGAAGACTGCATCTCCACATAGAAGCATGAGATGTACCAAGAACCGGTTTTGTAATCTGAACCAATGAGTTTCAGTGGAAGGATTGCCACGTTGGTTGATTTATGTTTTTAAGTAAGCAGTGGATTCTGACAGGTGGTCTGTGGGCATTTGACATGGGGTCCATGAATTACTTGGCTTGGTATAGGATCCGTGAACTACTTCACCTGGTCAAGAAAGGTATGTAAGAAAAGCAAAGCTATTTTCAGGAGGCTTAAAGTCATGCTATAGTGGACTGAATTTTTAGAAGCCAGTAAATAAACAAAAGTCTGAAAGTTGTCTGTATTAGAGTGTATGTTTAGTACTCTAATCTGGTTAATTGGGTGTTGTCATCTCTCTGGATTTAAAGATCATCGCTCTCTCTGTACAACCTATTACATTGTGTGCTGGCGCAGAGCTTTTGATATTTCCTGCTGCAGAATTGGCTGCACTTGAGCAGTAGTATGTATTTAAACCCTTATAAATACATGGGACTTTGGCTCCTTTGTAGGTGAAAGGAGCCATATAAATGGTAATTTCATTGCATAATTGTCTTGCTGAATATTTTTTAAAAAATATTTAGTAGGATAGATGTAGTACCTCAATACCAGTCAATTAAACTGCTTTGGGATCTTTTTTGAGGATTAACGAATGCTCTGTTAGCTGCCTGGTGTTTATAGAACATACACTATTTTTCTCACAAAACCTACCTGAATATAAGTGTTCATACCTTACCTTGTGTTGCAGCAAGACTGCAACAACTTCTCACTAGAAAGTGTGAGAATAAGAGCAGGGTATATTAATTGTAAAGGGTTTGGGTTTTTTTTATTTAGGAGGCATGCATGCTGTAGAATATCATACTAGAATAGTAAAAATGCTTCAACTTTGGAGGAGGTTCTTGAAGCCTTTAGCATTTCTTCAGGGTCCATGACCTTTTCTTCTGCTCCCTGAAGGGACAGATGCTCAAGCTATTCAGATAGTCTTGCCATTGAACTCACTGAAGTAGCAAAGCTGAAATCAAAGCTGTGTTGTAAACTAGAATTTTGTGTTTCTTGTTAGGCACTTCATTAAACCAGAGGGGTTTTTTTAGATAAGCATTTGTCATCTCCATGTCAGGTTTCTTAAAGAACATGGTGAATTAACAAGACATGTTTAATGCAGTCTTGACAGGAAGGTTAATGAGAATTCAGAAGGCGGTAAGGGGGGAAATATTATATACTGCTTCATGTGAAAACTACAAGAAACCAGAATAAGTTGTATTTCAGCTTGTCTTAAATGGAGGTATTTATTTGTTCTACAGTGAATGTAATTTAAAAATGTTTTAAGCAATTCCACCCTTCAGCAATATTCAATACTGCCTTTCAATTCATACTGCAGTAGGACCTAGAAGATGGGTGCCCACTGGGCTGAACTATTTTGCCAAAAATGTGTTTGAGACAGGGGTCTTCTGCCCTGTGTACTTTGAAGGGAAAAGGATTCGTGTATCTGCCTGGTTCAGACTCTGTAGGAACAAGGTCACATGGCTGAGAGAGGCAAAGGGAAAAGTGGAAATGAAGGCAAATGTCATGGTCACATCCTGATGAGAGTGGGTGCTGTGTTTCATGGCTACATGGCTTTCTCCCATCGCTACCCTTGTTGAGCCAGTCCAATTACTCAGCAGACTGAGAAGGGCCCACAGGACAGTGAGGCGTGTGGCTTCCTTGCACTTAACCGTGACACCTGCAGACTTCTGCATATTTATATAGCTTACGGAAAATTCCAAGAAGTTCCCAGGCCTCTCTCTAAAGCTGCAACCATTTCCACTGAAGAGGTGATCAAAGCACAAAGCAACCAAGTTTGAGTAGCTTTCTGTTCTTAAGCCATCTGTGGCTGGTTGATGATTTGCGTTATGCAGTGAATACTTTTGCATTGAGCCAGAGGACACCCTTGAAGAGAAGTCAGCGATAAGTAAGGATTGCAAATACAGTATTTGTTCTTCTGGGGAAAGCTACCAATCTTGGTAATCACAGGGCTCCTCGTCTCACTTGATTAGAATCACAGTTGTGACTGCCAAATGAAACAAATTGGCATGTGATGGTCGGAACTTAAAAACCCATCAATTACATACACTCCTCTGTCTACAGTTTCCTTTGCACTAAGGATGACCTGATTACTTCTGTTGTTAGTTCAGCTCTTCTGTTGTACATTTTATGTGTAAAGCAAATACTATTTTTTAAATCCTCCTTTCTGCAGCCGAAGTCAAAATAGGAGAAGACTGTTACTTACATTATGAGTTGTCTGCCAAAGTTCAAGCATTGAAATTTATGTTCTTGACAGGAACAGGAAACAAGAAAATCTTAGAGTTTATTATGCCAACTCATAACTGATTACACAAGCTTTAGTGTAAATGACATTCTTTATTTAGTTGGTTACCTTGTTCCAAGCTCCATGCCTGCATTCAGTTAAAATGTAAAATTCCTTGTTCCAGTATCCAGACAATGTGATATAACGGTTGTAAAACAAGGGGATTAGCTGGTTTGGGGTAACTGGCTTGTAAGATACTTTTATTCCAAGATCTTTTCCCTTTATGCATGGGCAGAAGGTGCACCAATGCTTGAGGTGCTTAAAAGTTGTGATCCTAAATGCTCTGACCTTCCTGAGAGGCACCAGCCTCTTAGCACAAAAAAATGACTTCTTTTTTTTTTTTTTTTTTCAGTTTCAGCATTCATATTTTGAGCTTTTACCAGCAAACAGCTTATATGAGCCATTTAAAACATCAAAGGAGGTGTTTCTTGGCTTGGGTACATCTTTAATTTAAAGCAGATTTAATAAAGGCTGAAACAGGATAATACTGCAAAAGGATTAGCTGTGGTTACTTGATTTCTGAGCAAACAGACTAATTCTGCTTTCTTTGTATGGGTGTCTTTCACAGTGAGTCCATTCACTGAGCATTGAACTAGGCCTGGGGTTTGGTTTTTTCGTTTTTTAATTTTTCACTGTTTCTATTGTCTTCTTTAGAAATCAGAAGCATTGCTGAAAGCTTTAACTTCAAAGCTTAAGCCAGCTTACTCTTCATTGGTTGCTATGCTTCAAAATACATTCCTGAAGCTTCTTTGCCAGTAACTGCCAAATGTTTTGTTTCAGTGCTGCTCAGCATTGGGGCTTTCAGTTTGGCTTTTGTTTTGATTTATTCTTCACAAAATAAAAATTCTGAGAAGTCAATTAAAAAATAGGTTGGCATTCTTAGCCCTTAAATCTTGTTGCTATTCTGAAAGCAACCAGAGCAGTGGTACTGCAGAATGCTCTTTATTTTATATTAGTACTTACACTTCAGACTTGCTCTGCCTATAAACAACAGAAAAACTCTCTCTGAGATCTGAAAATTTACGGACATATGAAATGTACAGTATCAAGTAACATGTAACGAATGCTGCTAGGGCCACGTCATGGTCAGTGAAACCTAGACAAATCTATTGTGAACTAGTTAATCTAATAGATTTGACGGGAAAGGAATGGGATAACTATCTGGAGAAGAGGATAGGCCTCCTGAAGTTTATTACCAGTGATGTAATTTGGGAACAGAAGAACTCAGACTGACCTTCACCTCTCGCATGGAAAGACCAAGTTTGGTTAGAAAAGGACGACACAGCATTTGAAAACCAGGCATGCATGCTGTAAAAGCTCACACTTCCACTTTTACAGGGGTACTTCAAGACTTGGTCGTATGTTTTGCATGTGACTGGTAGCACAAGTAAATTACTTGAGTTTGGTAAAAAGGAAGAATATACTTTAGCTGCTCGCTGCACTGCCAAGTTGTCAAACAAGCCAAGGTGGTCCTTCAGTGTATCTATATCCTTTTTCACCCATTGTTTTTGACTCATTCTAGAAACAAAAATGGAATGAGTTTCAAGAAATCATTGCTAGCTAAGGACGTATGGGCTCAGAAGCCCAGAGTACAGTACCTAGTCTGACCCTTGCTCTCTTCTCTCAGTCTCTCCTGGAAGCTCCCCAGACCCTTTTCCATGTGGGCTCTGAGATGTTTCCAAATACTTCCTCCTCCCCAGTAACACAGGTCCTGGGAAGCACAAAACTTTATGAACATGACATGCTAGTTTAAGAGTTACTTGTTATTTGTGGCAAGGTTGCTAGAGAGGAATAGGCAGCAGAGAACAAATTCAACAGACTAATTCACCAGTGTTTCAAGAGCTGAAGCAGGTATAGTAGCAACTTTTTTTCAACTTTAATTTGTAAAAATATGTACATCAGAGAGAGGGTTAAGCTGTACTTCTGAGCTGTTCTCTGCCTGTACAGCCATAGAGGTCAGCATCTCGTCCCTAATAACATACTGTCAGATGCATCAGACACCTTAAAGTAACTGCAAATACAGTACTAAATATGGCACCCTCGCCTAATGCCAATACCCAATTCTTTGCTTTAGGCTCCTTATGTGCTATAGTTCTCCTACAGAAGGCATATGACTCTGAAGTTACTGATTGATGGGGAAAGTTGGTTGAGAGATTTTTGAGATGCCAAGATATTGCCATCATACCAATTGCATAAAAGCCAAAGGGAACATGCCTACACTTTATAGTGGTAACCAGGGGCTGCTTTTTGCCCAGGTATGGACAGATGGATATCGGAATGACTGAGTAGATGGAGCATTGCCTCATCTGAAATCTACATTGATTGCGTAGCTAAATTGCTGTGTTTAAAATGTCATTGCCTGGGTGGAAACCCTGTGATTGGGAATCTGAATGTCTTGCATTGCCCTCTGCCATATGCAGGCAGTTGTTTAGGTGGTAACTGGAGTATCTCTATGTGCATAGAGTCACAGATCGTTACCTCTTGATTATGTTCATGTTATCTGATGTGTCGTCTCCATGAGAGAAATTAAATTGCCTTTAGTAATTTGAAGCGAGTAAAAATGACAAATCATTGTTCTCATGTGATCAGTAAATGGCTACAGAACGAGAATGCATCTCAATTACATAGCAAGTACATTTCAAGCAGCATTGATCGTTCCAAATCTCCAATTGTTTTCCTGTGATTTTCTTTACTTTTAAACTAAGATGGTTTTGGTCTATTTAAAAAAGAAAAAAAAAAAAAAGCTTCTTTCCACTTTGAATAACGCTGTTAGCTATGAACTCTCAGCTCATAATTATGAAGAGTTAGAATAGAGACTGATTTCATAGAGACAAAAACAATATAAGAGAGAGAGAGAGAAATGAAAGAAAACAAATGCAGTAGGAAAGTGATTTTTAAAGTCCACATCTTGGGATGTGGCAGACTAGCGTACTGGAAAGCAAAAACTCCCATATGCAGGCAGAAAATGGTCATCATTAGTGAACTATCATGCAAATCCTGCAGGAAGAAGAAGGAGTAGACATTTAGCAACAGGAAATGCTTTTATATGTGAATATAGAATATGGGCTGTAAGATACAGTTTAAATTTTTTTTTTTTTTTTTTTTTTTAAATAAGCCAGCATTGCTGCCTTCATTTGCATTTGGATTCTGACCCTGCAAATATTCCTGACTGGAGAATTAGCATCTCCAAAGATGGTTCATAGCAGTAGTTACCAGACGTAGTGCATGATTATGCCACGCAATGAAGCATCCCGCAAGTTAGTGCCAACCTGCGGCAGCAAGTCCCTGCATGCGTGAGGAGGTTCAGATGCAGACCTGCCTGCGAGCCGGAGCTGCCCCTTGGGCCTGAGTGACTTTGCATCATCTCCTTGGCACTCAGCTCCTGCATTCGTGCACAAGGAACCAGCTCACAGAGCCCAGAGGGGGGGCATGACCTTGGTACTCAAGTGATCAAACCGCAGGCTGAAGTCCAGATTTCAGTCTAAGAATGTGATTCTGCTGGGGAGAAGATAACTGTGTGCCTACCCTTGTAGTAGCCTTTGCATGATAGCTAAAAGAGGCAGAATCAGAGGAGAGCAGGGTAGTTTGCAGATGTAAGACAGCCTGGTGCTTTGTGTTAAATCTCAGGGAGAAGGAGGGATGGGTGTCTCTATTTTGACACTTCCATTTGTAGTGACAGAAGTGCTTTGTCTTCATGTGCCTTTTAACTTGTCTTGGTGTCTTCAGCCAGTGAAAGAAAAATTAAAATCAGCATTGCACAAATGTTTCCACTTATGAATTGACTCTTCTGTGTCAAGTTCCAGCCCTGTTTGGCCCCTGCTGCTCCAATAAGCACCTGAATTTCTTACAAGATGATAAATTAACTGAGATATGCCCTGCCCCTCTGGCCTTGGCCTAGGTGTTTCCAGAACTGGCATCTAAATTACTTGTAAAACCAAATTTAGTTTCTATATGACATGCTAGATTTTGGTGCCTAGAACTATTTTCTTGTTTGTTCAAAAAATGGCAACCAATTGTTTTCATTGTCGTATTGCATTAATAAATGGTCCCTTGAATGTCCTCTGCCTCCTGTATCCAGTGCTGTGACTTTATATGCCATATCATCTAGCTGATGCAATTAACTGCGTTTTTTAAAAAATTCCTGCTTCACATTGAGCTGATTGCCAGCTATTTCTCAGGGCAATTTGTTTTGTATTAAAACAGAATTTTGTCCTTCAATGGTCTGTCCAGAAGTCCCCAAAGTAGCCGATTTTGCTCTGTCCGTAAGGGCAGTTTGCAGCAGCACAAGTAAATGATCATTTCCTTGGTTTGCAGCCCTGCCATTCCAGCACTGAAATGATACAACATGCCTACAAGCAGTCACCCTACTAACTCTTCAGCTATCAGTCAGTTTGGGAAATGGCTCTTGTTTTTCTTTCTTTTCTTTTTCTAAGTCTGTAGTTCTTTCTTCTTTGGGTAGTTTTAACCAGCAGGATAACATTTAAATGCAAAGCTTTTGGCTACTTGGAGTCCGGTTACAAATATGAAAGATCAACCAAGTAGTCCTTCAGAAACAAATTAATGGCACAACACTTAGGAACCCATATTCTGATTGCAGTGTGGTCAGATACTTTGGTCTAGAGTCATTGCTTTAGCTGTGCCATTACCTTGGGTTTCCACACCGCTGGGGAGCGCTTCCAGGCGCTGTCCTGAGAGCCCCCTGTCCCCACAGCTCTGCCCTGCTCCTTTCCTCCCCCTTCTTCTCCTGGCTGTGGTGTGTAGGACTTGGACCCCATGGCCACAGGCACTCTTTTAAGGCTCCCTCGTGCAGTAATCTGAAGGCAAGGAAAGGGACATGAACTCTTCTTAGGAGCAGAGCTGACCTTCTACTGAGCAGTTTTCTGAACAACTCTTTGATGAAAACAAGAAGCCCCTTCTGCTCTTCTCCTGCTGAGAGATTGAAACCTATTTTTAGAGGTGTGCATGCTTCTGATTATAGTGTGGAGCCACAAAATATGCAATTAAAGCTATTCTGAATTGCGTGAAAGCTGCCTCTTGCAACTCGGCTCACTCTTTTCTGAAGCCCAGGCCAGGAACCGATTGTCTCTTCCTGGAAAATGAACCTTCTGTCTTTCCAGTTGTTCTGGAATCAGAAGTCAGTTGTTTAAACTTATGCTGTAAGAGTCAAAAAGATGTAATTTACTGATTGCATAAGTCTGTGACCTAATAAAGAAAAGCAGCTGAAAAAAAAAAAAAGGTGTTACATTTTAAAATCTGAAAATTGACAAGCATAATTTTAGGGACCAGAGCTATGTACTTGGAGCACCTGCAGTTGGCAATATTAACGATGTGACCTCCTGATTTAAAGAGAGATGTTTAAAGGTTGCCTGGGTCTCATGCTTTCCCCCTGCTCCCGTGGTTAATTTTACCCAGAGGGCAAAGTCCTGCAGCTCTCCCTCATTAGAGCTGCAGAATTGCAGAGGGCAGAGCGGTGGAGTGTAGAACAATTTGTGGTCCTCAGAGCTTTGCTGCATGAGACCTTTTCGTATTACTGCATTCAGCTGCATAGATCTGTTCAGCCCGTTTAATATCAGTGCCTTGGAACCTGGGTCTCTTTTTTTCTTGACCCCACATCTGGAAGCTGCTCTCTTTTTCTAGCAGATTATGAACCGCTAGCCTGTCAGCTAAGTGTGCAATGAGAGACTTTCTCAAATATTTGTTGTTTACCTGAGTTGTAATAAGGTCCTTCATGTCATTTCTTGCAGAAAGGGGAATTTCTGAGCCAATCAGCTATAACATCTGCTTCAGAGCTACAGCCAGCACACATTTTAAAAATGGCTCAATATGTATTTACACAATAGATTGGTTGTGTTAATTAGAGTTTATTCCACCACTGGTATGCATGCATAACTCCCATTAATATCATCAGCAGCTATATATTCTCATAAGGAGAACAGAGCTCCTAATTAGAACTCCGGGTTTTTAAGATATCTTTGTACAGCTTTTACTGCACAGATAAAGTGCTGTATGTTTGCCTGGCAGCTATTCTAAAAGACAACAAATTAATTTTTTATGTTTATTTCCCCCCCCCCCCCCCCCGGGTTCCCCTTTACTTTTATTGCAACAACATGAGCCAGTTACCCAGGAGCAGAGCCTGTGCAGGGTAGGAAGCCCTGCTGCAGGGAGCTTACCCTTCGAGCAGAAGGAACAGCAAGTGTGTGCCCAGAGAAATTAGATGACTATACCAGCTAGCAAAAATGCTAGTCTGGCCACAGAATGCCACTTCTATCAGTATAAAGCCTACCCAGGTGGTCAGTCCTGGGGACAGAGCTTGGTCTGTATTTTCGGTGCCCACTCTGAGGCACGGAGCAATCTTGCCCCGTCCCAGGGCAGCAGGGCCTGGGCAAGGCGCTGGTTTGCAGAGCAGCAAAAAGGCAGCAGAACTGCGTGGCAGGGAGGAGAAGGGCTAAGGGACCCCACAACCCTGTCACATAGCCCAAAATTTTGAGACTCGTGTCAGGACTTCGCGTTAGTGCCTGACTTTTTACAAACATGAATTCATGTGGTTGACTTTGCTGTCTCCCAGCTGCCCAGCTGTTTTCAGGATTTCAGGTTTTACACAGCCTAAAAAGTTTACAGAATTCCCATTAAAACTTTTTAATGTACACGTTCAGCAGTATGCAATGGGAGTGGACCGTATGACATTTCTTTGCAGGTTTGAAGAAAAGATACTGAACCTTTTTTTATTGTGCCAAGTTTAAAAAAAAAAAAAAAGTCTCTTGGTCTGAGGGTGTTCCAAATAGAGTATTTTTTCTTCCATCTGATGTAAACTGGAAACAGAGGCTTATAAAGAAAATACTGATAAGAGTCCTAGCTAAGGAATCAATGGCAAGCACTGCTCTAAAGCATGTAAACAAACAATCCCGCTCAAATGAGTGTCTGAATTCCAATGGATTCTAATTATCTGCTAAGACAGATAGGTACGAAAAACTACTGATATAAAGAAACTCTCTGGACTAAAAAAATATATATGCTGTAATTCCAGGAAGTTTTAGCTTCTGCCAGTGGCAGGTACTGAGTAAAAGATAAGGTAGAAAATAATGAGCTTTTGTTATTCGTATCTGAAGTTTAGAAGAGATATTGTGAGTGAACAAAAGATGCACCACAAAACAAACACTCACTGAAATAATTCTCAGTGGAAATGTAAAAAGCTGCAGGGCGTTAAAGAAGATGCAGTGTCTTCCAGGCGAGAGCACTTTTCAACAACAGAGTTTTAGAGCTACTATTAGCAAGACGTAACATTTCAGGTTTCTAACTTACATTTTAATTAGTATACTATAAAATTTAACCTCCTATTCCAATTTTCAGTCTTCTGAGAAAGAGACTTCATGGTAGTTTATCTTCTTCATGTATTGTCTGCTAATTCCTTCACTGCCACCAACAAAAATATGGTTCTCCTCTTTAATTCACATTTCAATTAATGATGGAAGCAGTAGAAGTTTGGAAGCTAACTTTTTCTCCTTTATTAGCATAACTACAAGAAATTTTAAATGATAGATTTCAGATTTTATGCATTAAGACCAAATCAGGGTTTTGGAGAGCCTCCCCTCTGCTGAACCCTGGGTAAAGCATGCTCTCTCCTCATCCCCTTCCCTGGTGTTTGTTATCAAGGCTGTGAGATTGCCCCAGATACTGAGCCTGTGCGAAGTGCTCCAGTTGTCCGTCCTCTCTGTGGCCCTATGATCAGGAGCAATGTTAGGCACATAGTATGCCTGGGACACCTGCAGCACATTCCCAATTACATCTGCATTCCCAATGAAAGGTGCTGTCAGGGCTAGGATCTGATAGTATGTACCCTATATATTGTAATTAGAATCACAATGAAGAAATGCACAACTATGTTGTTACTGAGTGAGCTGCCAGTCTTCATCCCAGCATGTGTAGTTAATGCATCAAGTATTTTCAGTATGCGCTAAGGCTATCTCTGCTGTTGGGAGCATTTATTGTTGCAATGTTCCTGTCTGCTCTCCTCCACTGGGAGGGGGGTATTAGCTGATCTCAGCAGGGACCAGCTGGGTATCCGCTGGTGGAAGAAGGAGCTTCCTAAGCTGCTGTCTAACCTGTAGCTGACTGGCTGCCAGTGGGAGTTTCAGCTTTGCAGCAGAGCATGGTGGTGCGCTTCACTCTGGACCAGCTGCGAGGCAGCTCGCCTGTCTGCTCCGTCCCGATGCTCCCGATGGCCAGCACCCGCCTGCGTGCCTGAGCACTGCTGTCCCCTCTTTCACCCGACTGCTGCCTTGGCTGCATTTGAAGCAAATACCCGAGTTCCTTGGGTCGGGATGCAAAGCTTTTCAAGGCATTGATGTGGTCTGGAGGCTGTACTAAGCTGTCCACGTAGACATTCATTAGTCAGATATACACTCTTGTGTAAACGATCACAGTAACTTATTCGACAATATTACTTATGCTCAGGTTAGATCAAAACCTGGCTGCCAAAAGTTGAAAGCCAAGATAAAGAGAGAGATACGCTGTTTTATTATATCATTAAAAAAACCATCTAGGTTCTACTTTATCAGGGACTACAGGCTGGAGACTGACAGACAAGAATAAAATAGCTGGGAATAAATTTTATGTAGCTATTTTCTTTCTCCCTCAAATGGGAATGCTTATGCAAAACACATTGCTTTAGATTCACTGACAATAAAGAGGGAATCATTATACGAGTAGTGGATTCTCAGGGGAACACTTTAGCCAAAACACACTCTGCAATAATTTCCCACATCTTAGTTGAATAAATTAATTTATGAATTTTCCATGAATATGTTCAACCGTTTCTCCCCTCATATATTTTATTGATCTCCATATACATTTAGCAACAAATAACAGAGCTGCTTTCCATTTGCAGTAAAATAGTTTAGAGATGTTTATGTGGGCCTTGGGGTTCGTAGTAAACAAACGCAGTTCAAACACCAGGGAGGTAGCAGAGAAACATGAAGCTTGGGAGGACCCAGGGAGCTCTTGTAGGAGAAGAGCTCAGCAGAGAGTCAAGGCATACCCAGTCATACCACATGTGAGATGGGTTCCCTGAAATCAGAGGGACCAGCCCCAAACTGTGGGACTGCTCCCAGTGAGTCCTGCGTAGAATCGCTGCAGGGTGCTTCATGGCTCATGTCCGCAAAAACTGTACTGTCCATTTGGTGTTGAAGACTGATAGGTTGGATCATTCCCTCATTTAATATTTTTTGTCCTGTAGTGTGTATCTTTTTACTTTCATGTGAGAAGGAGATGAGGATGGCAAAAGGAAAGAGTATTTGGGTTTTTTCCACAAAAATAGAAATGCAGTGTCTGGGGCCTGGGGGAAGCCAAGAGGCTCCTTCTAGACCAGATCTACTGTGGCAGGGTAGTCGGAAAACTTCATTATTGCACCACAAGACATCTTCTGTGGCCCCTCTGCCTCTGAATATCACTCAGTTTGGGTTAGGCAACATCACTGAATGCTGAGCTACTTGTGTAGGTTATTACAGTGAGTAAGCACACCATCACATGCAAAGTATGGTATTTCCATGTTTTTCTTTAGGGAAGGGACAAACAGTTACATACAGTGATTCAGTGTTGAAAAGTGATCAGTATTTCCTTAATTTAATATTAAAAACAATGGAGTTCTTTCATCTTCCTCCCCCAACACCAAGCTGCCACCCCAGTTTTATGTGTATACAAACTAACATCCCAAACAAATATGGTGGGAATATAATGTAGTTAATCGTAGGTGTAAATTTATTCATGTGTGACTGCGCCATTGTGATCTTCAAGTTTCTTTCTTACCCTGCATACTCAGGTGATAAACCTTTTTAAGCAGTTTCTTTTTTGGTTTATTTTGAGCTTTTTGGTTGTCATTTTTATCAATCATAGGGAAAGCTGAGGAAAAACTTGCCTTGCTGTTTCCAAGTATAAAACTCTTTCTTAACTGCACATAATTAACAGGCTTGAAATAGGCCTTACTATCTTAAAGGTGGTATTTGAAGTGTAATTGCTAATGCTTAGATACATAATTTACATCTATTATGTATAATAAAATATGTAACTAATTGATGTTCTGTAAGGGACTAAATGATCAACTCCAGCTGCAGGAAGATTTATGCCTGTGTTCTCAGTAACATATTGACTACCAGAATACGCTGCAGAAAAAGAGTCACTGCCTTCAGGACTGTGCGCTCAGAGAGTGTTCTCCGTTCTCCTGTTTTCCTTTCCTTCTGATGTGCTTTCTCTTGTGTTTGTCTTCTGTCCAAACAGCATAGATTAAGCAAGTGTATTTATGGAGCAAACAGATGAAAAATAAGTACTTATATTCCCTTCAGTCTTGCAAGAAATTAGCGTAAAGCGCAAGCTAAGCTTGCACATGTTTCTGTGTGGCCGTGCATTTTCTAAATTGGAAGGGCTGAACATCACATAGAGTGTGCAAGCTCCAGGGTGCATTGAAGTTCAGAATGGCTGGGAGATAATGTCAACAGAATAGGATGTAGGCACAGGATAATGGTCTCCTGCTGCTAGATTAAAGCCTGGGCAAAGATGAGCCCTTTTAACAAAAACAAACAGAGGCAAAGCCAAGATATTTGCAGTACTTTCAAAGCGGGAGGCATTTATCTTGTAACAACATCCCATTCTGTTCTCTTGGCTTCCACTGTACCAAAATAACAGAAGATGATGCTGTGATTTTCGTCAGTGGCTGTTGCTAGATGAGCTCCAGTTGCCCACTGCATCCTCTTTGGGTAGCGCCACGGTTTTATGCTGCGTGTCCTTCGGCCTTCCAAAAAGCTGCACGTTTTAAAACACGTCGTGTCACGCTGTGAAAGCATGCTGGCCTACTTTTAAATGAAAAAGAATTAATCTATAATAAAACTCAGCCTTATCAAAGGGATTTTACAGCCCAACATTTCCAATTTCCCCTGGCAGGAGGCAGTCTCTGCAGGGAGAAGCACCAGCCTCAGCGCTGCAGGCAAAACTTCCCCCTTGCATTAAAAGCCCTCAGATTCTGATCTGGTAAAATCAGTGCTTGAAGAAGACAAAAAATGGAACTGAATTCAGTTCATTAGGTATCGGGCCAAAGAGAACGTCTCGCCCATTTTTGTTCCTGCTTCTGTGTGCTGTTTTGTTTTACTCCATTTTATGAGTAGGTTAGTCTAGTCTCCAGCAACCATGCTGCTGGGCACAGTCTGGGGAAAATATCCTTGGAGCAGTAGCTGCAGAGAGGACAACTACACAGGCACAAAGCTCTTAGGAATGTCTGCACTAAAATATATGTAATGCAAACAGTAAAGGCTATGAATAGTCAGCATGTTATAAATCAGGGCTTTTTAACTAGCACATTTTTGCAATATTAATTCTCCTGGGTTGTCTCATTTGTCCAATACTGCACGTCCTGCTGTCCTAAATGGTTTGAATGTGGTGACTGTCAAGAGGTGCTGTAAATCCCATCTGATGAGGTTTGAAGGAAGGGAAGGGAAAGGAAGAAGTAACAATATGCAGATAGAGGGAACTGTCTGGTATTGCTCATGGTTTAATCTTCACTCTTCAGTTGTACAATTTTGTTGTATTTCTGGAGTTGATTGCATGATGATTGGCTATTTTTAGGCACGGTGCTGTTAACTGTTAAGGCAATTTATAGTTATTGGTAAGAGTCATTTAAAATTTCCTCCTTGTTCAGAGAAGCTGATGTTGAAGGACCAGTCTCATCAGCTGATGAGCTGATTTCTTTTAGTTCTTACTATTGTGAGGATTGGTGTCTTTTCATGGATGTTATTCAGACCAAGTCCATTGCTTACAGTGGAAGTTGAGAGCTCCCAGCTCCTCAAAAAGACCGAACTAGTAAATGAGTAGTGGTAACAGGTGATAGATGGCATGATTTCACACCCAAAACATGATAATGCAGCATAGGAAACCCATGGGATTCTGGAGGTTTGTATTTTCTTCCCAGCTTTGCCACTGATCTCTTAGGTGACCTGGAAGAAATTGTTTCAACTTTCTGTGCTGCAGATTCCATATTTTTAAGCAGGGAATAATAACAACACTTTATGAGGCATATTTAGAAGTGCCGTGCAAAACTCTGCATAGGAAGTAGCTATTATTGTTGTTATCTGTAATAATAAAAACAATGGCATTTTCAATAGAGACTGAAGTTCTGCAATCTGTCCAATGCCATTACTGCTAAATGCAATTTCTCATTTAATCCACAGCTGCTGCTTTTATATCTTGTCCTAATTCAAAACGGATTTTTGCTTTTTTTTATGATTCTAGTGCAAGTTGGAGTTTCATGCGTGTACTTCTGGCAAAACTATCACAGCTCAATGCGAAGGGCCCTGCCCCTGCCTTCCAGGACTCGAAAGTTCAAAACACAAGACAGAGAAGACTGGTAAGTTGAGCTGTTAATGGAACTATAGCAGATTAATTGGTTCCTGCTATGTTCTTAGAAAAAGGTAAGAAAGATGTTTCTTAACTAGTAGATTTTGTATGTAAAGCTTTCTGAAGAAAAGCTAAGGTACAACTAATCCTTTTCCAAACATGTAGTGTTTTCAAACGTCTTGACTGCTGCAAAACTAATATAAGATAAAAGAAGATAGAAAAGATAAAATACTACTTGATGGTTCATTACTTTGTAAGTTAAAAAAAATAATTAGTAGCGTGTGTGTTAACCAAAAAGTTAAAGTCACACATAGATATTACATGGGATCTGAATGATCATTTTAATCTTTCTTGTTATTAACATTATCATTAAAAGTCAAATATATATTAAATAGATAAATGTATCTGTATTTATATATGAAATTGTTTCAACAACAAACTCATGGCAAATGATGTTACATAAAACTGAAGGTTGGAGTCTGAGCACAAATGGCTGTTTTCCCTGCCAGCTCTCTGGTGAGTTCTCTAGTTAGGTCTGAAAGCCTGGTAAGCTAATTCACTCACTCCCCCAGGTCTTTTCCAAGGAAGTAAGCACCAGCTGTCTCAGAGGGACCTCATCCAAAGGGAATTAGCTCTTGCAAAAGAGACTGATGAAAAGCAGAGGTCCAGCAGCAGGGCAAGTGCCACAGCCAGGTTCTGTCTTAAGAGTTTCCAACCTGCTTTGGGGAAAGCCCTTTGGAAGGGAAAAGAGTTGTTACTTGTGGCTGTGGTTTCTTGATACGAGTGCAGGTGTGCTGGTGAAGGAATGTGTGGCAAAGTGAATACTAGCCTGTTTCTAAGTACGGTGTCATCTCCCCTCTCTTAGGAGGAGTGCTGAGAGGGTTAATGCACTGACACCTGCTGGGCTCCTGGCTGTATTAGTAGCTCACAAAGCCAAAGTGATGACTTAAGCAGGGTTTGCTCTGTCATGTTAAGCAGTGAAATGTGTTTACTTGCCTTGTGCACCCCATGGAGTACAAAAAAGATGAAGCTTTAACAATGGTCTGTTTGACCCAAAATATTTGAGAACGTCTCTTCGCTCTTACTCCTCCCCACTATGGACACGTTCTGACAGTAGCAGGCACAGAAACAGAAAAAAAAAATTAAACAAACCTTCCTCTAGTTATTTCAGGCCCTGTCACTTCAGCTGAAAACACTGGTGAACCTGCTGGTGATGCTCCACACACATCCTCTAGCACAGCACCAGTTTTCACGTTAGGCCTCCATCTACTTTCTAGAAAAAGAAGTGATTGTCCAGCCTAGATTTTGAAAATTCCGGTTTATTCCAATTTTTGCAAACCACAGACATTTTTCTGCATAGCTATCGAACTTAGATGAAGTATTTTAGATAGCAAGATTCTGATATCAATATATAATTGTAATATTGCTTTATGTGGCTTGAATCTTTTGGTTACAGTATACCCACTGATAAATAGCCTTATTCATATTTTCTATTTCTTGTAGCCCTTATCAGGCTACAAGAAATATTTCTTTTTCTTTGCCCTTTCTCTTTCTTTGCCCTTATCAGAAAGAGTATCAGATTAATAAATCTTCAGTGACATTTTAAGCTTACAATTTCATTCACACAAGAGAAAAAAGATTCTAATAACCCTTATCTTGATAAATGCAATTTGACAGGGTATATGTATTCTGAAACCCAGGCTTTTGTTTTGCTTGACTCAAAACTTTTACCTCCAGCCAACAAAGCATTAATTTAATGGATTGGGTGATCTGCACAGCAACTTTCCTGAAGGCTTTTTCAAGAGGCCAAACTTGAGCTAACAGTACTCCTGCCATTGCCCTGGTGACGAGGATATTAAATGTCTCAATTCTGCCATCTTCAGTGTGGCATGAAGAGAGTGCTCTGCGCCCTTGGAGGAGCACAGTCACCTGGGAAATAAGGGAAATCATTGCCACATGTGTATGGAAACATTCAAAACACTGAAGACACTAGTGATCTGCATCTAGTGTATGCAAAGAAACTGCTCATGAGCCTGATTATAGTGCCATAAGCAAGGTACTTGAACAGGCATGGGAGTGATTGTGCGTGTGCGTATATGCAGAAACAATAGCAGTATAATATTTTGCTTTATCACTGTCTGTTTCTTTCTGGGGTTAGGTACTGAAAAGCCCACAAGAGGATTTGGTATTGAGAATCAAATAATCGATAGCAAAGGGGCTTTCTAACTTGCTTTATCTTAAATTTTCTTCTGGATCTTTGAATGTGCCAGTAAGGTACCTGTCAAAGACTTCCTTTATCCTACCTTCTGAATCTCCTTTCTTCAGACATTGTCTCTTCAGTTGACCCACTGAGTGTAATGGAGTCTCAGACTGAATATATCAGAGTTTGTCAGTCTTTTAACAAAGAGCTCCCAGGAGTTTCCATGAGAAAACATGAGTAAATTCTATATACCAGTATAAATTTTACCCAGGTGCAATTTTAGCAGCATCTGAAAAGGGATTCGGTTTTGTGTGTGTCTGCCCTGTACAGCCTGGAAGCCAGCCAGCTATCCTTAGGTTTATGGGAGAATTATGAATTCTAATTGCTAACCACACAAAATTTCTACAGCACTGCCTTTCATAAGATTCCTTTATTTGATCAACAAGTAGTGTCACCTGGCTTTGGGTAAATAAGCCCTGACTGGTATCTGAGGTGATACGTGTGAGACGTAAGAGGCAATCACATGGCAGAGCATGGCAGTCCCCCGAAGCCTGGTCGCAGCAGCACTTGGGTGATCTCCCCTTCATCAAACCCCCAGACCTCTCAGTCTGGAGCTTCTGACTAGCATTTTGGTTACTTGGTACCTTAGTGTTTTCTCTAGTCTTCACACAAAATTATTTTATTTTCCTCATATAGTATGATAGTATCATTAATATTGCTGAATTGGTATAAAAATCGGTAGTTTGATTTCTCATATAAAAATTTGTATAAAAGAATTGTGTAGACAGTTGGGACTCAGTTTCTGCTCCTTTTTTAGTTGCATAATCTTAAGTAGAAAATGATAAGAGAGCTAAACCCATGCCTCATACAGACATGTCAGTGGAAAAATACTAAGGAGAATTACAGTGCAAATGCTTCCAGCAAAATGGAAATGCAGCTCTTAGAGCTACTGCATAAACTTTTTTATGCCTGTTATACAACAAGGTTAAATGTATGTGGTTGTGAACTTCCAATTTGAAGATAGTTTGCATTAATCTTTACACATTCATTCAATCGTATTCAAATATTATTCCATAATAAATTACTTTCAGAAATTAAAAATGTAAAGGAACATTTAATTTCCAGAGTACTGTAATTCTAAATGTCATGACCTTTTTTTATACGCTTGTGAATAAAATTGGCAGCAGCATCAAAGAAAAGCAATCTAAGTGTATGTGCTCAGAGGTAACAATTGACTGCAATGTCTGACTTGTATTCCTTCCTCCTCCCTGGGCTCCTTCAGAAACATCTCTGCTTTGAGGATGAAAATCGAGACTAATAATCATGTTAAAAATTGGAATTCCTTTTATAGTGCTGACTGGTACTATAACACATATAACAATAGAGAAAAAAACACAAATGCTAGCAAAAGAAAACTACACCAGAATTACTAGCTTTAATGGCAAATAACAACAATATAATCTCTCTACCATCAGGTTAAATCTTTCAAGAGATGGCAGGATCATGTTCTTCATTTTCTTAAATGGAATTTTGAGTCAGAGGTAGAAGACAGGACACTGTGAGGGTACTAATGGAAGATTTTGGAAAAGAAGACAAGCCCTAATGCTTTTCCTCTTCTCTTTTCGAGGCCTGTTTAGATTCCTTTAGTTTATCAAAACACTTGATATGCTTCATTATTCACAGCAGTATTCCAGCTTTACAATATGCTTCCATGATAGCCACTGACTTTCAACTTGGCTACCCAGAGACAAAGGTTGAGCTGTAATCTGCCCTGAGGTTAGCTGTCCTTTCAGACCGTATGTGCCCTTTTATCTAATACTATAAAATGAGTAAGGCTATAACTTCAACAAAACAAAAGGACTGCTAACAGACTCTTAGTGGCACCTAAGTGAGAGAAGTTATTTAAGACACAAAGTCCTGCCTGCTGGTGGCTTTAGGTACCTCTTTCCAAAAGCTCTGCAATATTAACTAGACTGTTGACACTAGCTGAAGCTTCTAAAACCCCTCCATAAACAAAGGACTTCAGATGAGAAACAACCGGGTTTAGTTTTTCAGAACCTACTGGCAAGGGAAGAGATTTTTCCCTTGACTGTGCAGTTTATTCTATCAAAAAGACAACATTGTGCAATGATTGGGGCATCTCTGGGCAGCTGTGAATGTGGAGTTGCAATACCATGGTTCTGTCAGCTTCCCCCACACCTGTGTGACTCCTGTTTGTTATGCGTGTTAACGGTGTAGCACTCTTTCTGACCATAGCCTCTTCATGTTTTCTAAGAAGCCGAGTGCTATACTCCCAATGTACTAGTCTTCATTTGTTGCCATCAGGGTTGCAGAGCCACTGGAGTGGATGCAGTAATTCAAAAGAGATTGATCCCTATCTATGCGTTATGTCTTTTTGACCTTGCAGAAATGCCCAAGGCAACTTCTAAAAAAATGCTGTTATCTTGATAAGGGAAATGTAAGGTCAATAGGCAAAAGTAAATATATTCAATTATATTGACTGTTGTTTAAATTTCTAAAGGGAACCAAGAGAACATTTTTCCATTACAGGAATAGGCCTTGGCAAGCTCGATCAAGAATCTACCTTGTTTAGGGTATAGTTTAGGATATGAATGGTAGCATTTAACTACCAGCCCTATCAGGTGTGATGGATGAGAAGGTCTAATGTTCCATTCCTTTATAAAAAGAGCAGTCGGTGCATGAAATTCATTCGGAAAAATCACAGTCGTGTTTCCCAAATGAGTTGTATTCCTTCTTGTGCCTGAATGACTGACAACTAAAAGAATTCAAAGTCTTGGAACTAAGTCTTTCTTTGAAATCCACTTTCAGCAAATATTTCAGTTTCAAATTGCTATTCACAAGTTTTCGTGACTGCAGCGTACATAATTTTAAAGTTTATGAAGTATGAGTCATGAACATGGTTGAGTTGAAATTGGTTCCTGGGTTTGATTTGCCAGGAAATTTTTCCTTTTGTGGCCTTAGCTTTGAAAAAAGACTCCTTCTGACACTGAATTTCTGGGTAGATTTTTAAATTACCTATTTGAGTCTCAAACTCTGGGAATGGTAAAACAAAAACATTCTAAAATTAAGATTACTGAGAGTTTCAAAGCTTTAGTATATCTCATTAAAACTAGAAGGTTTTTTTTTCCTGTTTTACAGAGGAAAATTATGTTTGTTCAAACCAAAAAGTAACTTCCAGTGCAGGGCAGATATAAGGACATGGAACACAGTGATGTGTGTTCCGGACACTGACATGATCTTTCTTTGGACTTCATCAGTAAAGACTAGGATTATTAGCTCTAAACTTTGCAGGATCTGATAGTTTTGCTCCAAAATTTTCTGTGTGATTACTGCAATTCAGTCTTTTGGTTTGTTACATGATGAAATTCCCTTACTCAAGTAACTCTTGAGTTATGTGGTATCTTTAAATAATAATTATAATTATTACTATTTTATTACTATGATTTTGCCTGCAAGCTTTCATACAAGCAGATCAGTCTTTCTTATTCATTTCCTGAAAGCATGAAGGATTAACTTTTTTCATTTCTGTTAGATATTTTCTGTGTGTAGTGAAGTGGCTGCACCCAATTAATATTTGATTAAAAGAAAGTGAGAAGCAGGCGAGAACAGATACCTTTGCTCTTCATGGATGGCTATTACCATCACCCGCTCCTATCAGAAGCAAAAGCAAATAGCTTCAAGACTGAGGCAGCAAAATCAAGTTCTTGCCAGGGTCAGAAGAAAGAGCAAAGTAATGGTAGCTGGGAATGTTTTCTTCTGCTGCTTGACCTCACGTGTATCTTCCTTTTGTGCACCAGAAAAAAGCAGGAGCTTATGAGGGAAAGGCTGCACATTCTACATATACATATTTCATGGGAAAACTTGTGGTTTTGTAGGAGCGTTATGTTAAATAGAATACGCAGTCTGAGAGCCAAATGAATAAAATGTTCACATGCTGAAAAGGAATAAAGCAAAAAAAGCTAATAATGAGAATGAGACATGATAATTGATTGATATACAACTGCTAGTTTTTCCTGATATATTTTTTATATTCCTACACCACATCACTCTGATATCATCTGCTATGTCTGTGAAGAAGGTGTGTTTTATCAAGAGTCATATGTAGAGCTAGCCTTGGAATAGCTCAGAAAGGAGCCATTAAATGCAAGTCCTTTTACTGTAGCTCAGAAAGATCATGATGCCCTTACAAGAGGTTTGATTGAGAGGCCACTGGGCCCAACTCTTTGCTGAAGGAAATGTTGGTGTGATTGTGTGGTCAATAATTAACCACATCCACAAACTACAGAAGATTGCTTAGCAAAGCTTCATGTTTTTAACTCCCTATCTGTGTAGGAAGTCCTCCACGCGCTTGGTACATACAAGGCTCTTTCTGGTCCGCTTTGAAAATCTGATCATCCTGAAGCATTTATAACTGAGCAATAGATGTTGCTGAATTGGAAACATTAAAACTGTTGCTATTTATATCACTCCAAAATTATATCACTTATATTCCCATCAAATCATACATCTTCTTTGCATTGATTTCTCAGCTAGCTACATATAATGAGGTGATCAATAGTAGTTACTGCTCCCCTTCAAATTCAGTGAAACCTCTTTAATCAATGTAATTTAACCTCAAGAACGTCCAAAATTTTTGTAATGACTTTGCTATATTGCAGAAGCGAGGTGGAAGGAATTTCCATGGCGTACCATTAACAAGTCATCATGCAGAACAGTTTCAGGTACTGCAAAACCCTTGCAGATAAATCACTTGCAGAATCTTCTAGGGTTTTCTTAGCAAATCAGGACAGACCTTGTAAGGCCTTACAGTAAGTAGCTATCACACCTTAAAAGTATGGTACTTTGCTGAAGAAGGCAAGGAGGCATCTTGAATCACATAGATCAACTCAGAAGCCAGGTAATCTTGTAAGGCTTCCTTTTAAATATTTTCATGAAAACAACAAGAATGTAGAAGGAAAAGGCACAGTATAATCTTGTATGCGAAGTATTGCCCCGTTCTGTCCCAAAATCAGCTGATATATATCTACTTTGAGGTGGAAAGGATTGCCAGCTTCCATGGGGGTTGCATGCATCAGGATTCACTGTGAAGCCCTCACATAATGGTCTTCCCTCTCAGTTTAAGCAGCTTTTAATATTCCTTTTTTTGAGGAAAAGTTAAGGCTTGGTATCTACATTCCAAAGTTAGCAAAGACCTATTGGAAGAAAAGAAAGTAAAGAATGTAGAACATAGCCATCAATAAAAAAAAAAAAGACATTAGTCATGCCAGGAAGATAAATGGGAGAAAGGTACCACACATAGTTAGATTTAAAGTAGACACAAAACTATCCTTTTGAACCTATGCTTTTTTCTAGGTCCTAGCAAATAATTCTCAATAATCTTTTTTGAGAAGCTGCACTTTTCTCCTATAGTGATAGCTGAAAATATGCATTTCTTGACTGTTTTCATTGTCTGTAATTCAGAAAAAGTAACTGACTTAATTATCAATTAAAAAACCAACTTGTGCTGTGAGTTGAGTCTTGTCACTGCAAACACTTGTACTCAGCAGTTACTGCTTGAGTAAGTAGATCCATTGTCTTTGGTGAATTAGATAATCTGACTACATTTAAGAATATCAATATTTGTAATACAAGGCCTTTAGCTATTTATAGAATTCATTTGGTAGTTTTTCTGTTCCCAAATACAATTGACTGACTGTATAATTAGCCAACACATAATGTGAATTGTAAACTTTATAATTGACAAAACAATTCTAAATTTCACCAGTATGAGAGCATCATATTTTAGGATGCGGGTGTGAACAGTCATAATGGTATAGTTGAAAGGCTCAAACCTTCACAAAGAAAGATGTCCTGGTTTCAGCTGGGATAGAGTTAATTGTCTTTCTAGTAGCTGGTATAGTGTGAGTTAGGTATGAGAAGAATGTTGATAACACACTGATGTTTTCAGTTGTTGCTAAGTAGTGTTTAGACTAAGTCAGGGATTTTTCAGCTTCTCCTGCCCAGCCAGCAAGAAGGCTGGAGGGGCACAACGAGTTGGGAGGGGACACAGTCAGGACAGCTGATGCAAACCAGCCAACAGGGTATTCCATACCATGTGACATCATGCCCAGTATATAAACTGGGGGAGTGAGGGCAGGGAGGTCGCAGCTAACTGGCTGTCGATTGGCAGGTGGTGAGCAATTGCATTGCGCATCACGTGTATATTCTAATCCTTTTATTATTACTGTTGTCATTTTATTAGTGTTGTCATTATCATTATTAGTTTTCTGTTGTATTAAACCGTTCTTATCTCAACCCACGAGTTTTAGTTCTTTTCCCGATTTTCTCCCCCATCCCACTGGGTGGCGGGGGAAGTGAGTGAGCGGCTGCCTGGTGCTTAGTTGCTGACTGGGGTTAAACCATGACAAAGACTACAAAGAGATTGCAAACATCATATCAAAAATCACTTTTCAGTTTGAGCAAATACCATTGGATTTTTCACCACCATTCATTCTGCACATAGTGAGATTTTGAATCATATGTGCAAAGTATTTATACAACAGACATGAAATGCATATTTTTCAGATTGCTGCATTTTCCATTATAGTAGTGTTGTACAGGAGAATTGGCTGCCCAAAAAGCTTTGTTAGGCTTGAAGAGTAAATTCATGTTTGAACCTATGATACATGAATGCTTTTTTACCAAAAAGTATAAATTAAAATATTTTTTGTACTTTCAGCAATTATACACAGAAAGCACTCAGGTGTATGTGTGAAGCCTGCTTTGACGTGAACTTGAAAAGGAGAAAGAATACTTCCCCTGTAGAAGTTGTTTTGCACTTTTATCTGGCTCTAAGGTTTTGGAACTCAGCACAGAAGCATTGATCACAGCAGACCCCAGATGGATAACAAGTTAGGGAGGATACGGAGGATACCATCCATTGACTAGCTGTCACTTCTTCAGCATGATCTTCCTTGGATTTGATCAAATTACAGCAGGCTCCAAAATATAACAGACAACTTCTGCTTTAGAGGCAAAAGAGACAGAAAGGAGGAAAAAGCAGCACTAGCAGCAGCGTACTGTTTGCTTTGCTTCTTTCAGGTATTTGCTGAAATGACATTGGCTGTAGTAGCAACATCACTGTCAGCAGGATTTGCACTTTTAGTAAATGCATCTCTTTAATAAGGTAGCATGCCAATAGAATAATGTTGAGCCAGAATTCCTGTCATAATTTTCTGAGGTTGAACCAGGACATGAGACAACTGTTCATCATCGCTAAATAAAGACTAATCCCAGACGGCAGCAGGAGACAGGAACTGCATAAAAATAACTGTGTTATGGTGTAATTATATTAAAAACAGTAGGATTTTTTAAAATACTTTTGAAATCTTATGGAAGAAAACTTTTCAGGTTGTGCTACTTCTCTGGCAGCTCTCCGTGGCCGAGGCAAGTCCTTATGTTATCATAAGCATTTATAGCTGTACTGTTACCCCAGGCTGATCAGTGGATATGGGTTTCACCCCTTGCCCGGGAGTGGTCACCACCTAAAATGGAAATATTATAAACAAATCGATTTGGTAGGTCTCATCCATATAACCAGTAGCTGTGGGTTGCTTACTTCTACCTGAAATTCAATGCGGAGGTTCCAGAGCTGTAGCAGGCAGGGTGTGTTCCAGCGTGGGGAGTGCACAAAACTGTGGAGGAATGAGTTGGTGGTGGCTGCCTTGCAGGGACGTGCTCAGCAACGTGGGGTAGCTGGCAAGCCCAAAGCTCAGCAGTCACACAGCTGCTGTGAGCTGGAGAGGAGCTGGTGTTTCTAGTGTGGACAACCCCATTTCAGGCACCTGACTTGGCAAACCCAGATCTGAACAGGGCACAGGTCCCAAGGGCAGTACAGGTGTAACCTAGAATCATAGAATATCTTAGTTGGAAGGGACCCATAAGGATCATCAAGTCCAACTGGGACTCAGCTGGGAAGTTATTCCTGGCCCTGGGAAGATTTAGAATCATTATGTTTGGAAAGGACCTCTAAGATCGTCACGTCCAACCATCAACCCAACACCACCATGCCCGCTAAACCATGTTTGTAGAATCATAGAATATCTCGATTTGGAAGGGACCATAAGGATCATCAAGTCCAACCTGTGTCACTGACCCTGCAGAGAACTTCCCGCTTTGATATGCAAAGGATACAAATGCAACTGGGGTGTATAAACCCACAAAATACAGTAAAAGCATACTTAGCTCAATGGTAATCAGAGTTTCATAAACACTTATTAAACAAAATGTTAAAATGGCTATTGATTTTTTTTTGGTTTTTTAACCATAAAGAAAAGGTTAGAAAATGACAGGCATAGTAAACACTTAGTGCCGGCGAGTAACAATAATTTTCAGACAAGAAGTAATTTGATTTTGTATTGCCAACAAAAACTATTGAAGTGGCACACTGTGTTAATGGAAATACCATCTAGTAACAGCAGGTGTTTGTGTGCTGATAATGATAATTAGAGCACTAAAATCTCTCCCATCATAAGCAAAACCAAATAAATAAGACTGGTTTCCTATAGTTTTTTCTCATGGATATTGATTTCTGCATTTTGGGGAATATTTCCCCAACATTTCATACAAGAAAAAGTTTGTAAAATCTCCAGAAACCTGACAGTGAAATAAATTATAGTATTTAGCACTGCAGTGTTAAGCTAAAACATCCCTAGGGTGAGGAAAAAAAACCCAAACCTTTTCAATAAAACACAGGAGAAAATAAGACTTTTGAAATTTTGGATACATCTTTTTCTGGTTGTTTGGGGTTTTTTTCCTTTGGTATCTTAAGGACTAAATTCCATCTTCAGTTACTCCACTATAAATCTGGAATAGTTCTATCAACAATGTTGAGCTAGTTGCCTTTGGTACCAGAGTTATCCTGAGTCTGTGGTGGTATAAATGAATATTGACTAGACACTAATTGATCATTTCAGAGAGTTTGTTACTTTTTATGCAGCATTGTGTCAAATTAGTGCTAATTTTTTCTGTTTCCAATTCCCTGTTTATTAGTGCAGAAGAAGGAAGATGGTATTTGAGATATCACTACCTCTTTCCAAATATATATGCTTACATATTTTAGAGCTTTCACTGTCCCAACAGGGACATTTCTACATTCGTTTTCCTCTGAAGAATTGCATTTTTTTGTAATTCAGTTTAATGGACTGTGTGTAAATTAAAAAAAAAAGTTATCTGCTTCCTGTAAAGCAGATGCCTCTCCTTAGAGATGGACTAGAATGAGCACCAGGATCTGTATTTGTGTGTTATTAAAAGCTGAATGATTTGGCCCAAGTCCATCTCTATCAGACAGGAGTCCAACATCCACAGGGAAAACACTTACTAAAATATCCTGCAACACAAAAAATAAATGTCAATATTAGAGAAGCTTCTAGGTAACCCACATAGGATCTTTATGTCCCAAATGTTAAAACATACATGCATCTGTCTAGTTATTTTTTCAGATACCTGCTCAAACTCTGAAGACTGGGATTGGTCACTCAAGGTTGCAGCTTTATCTTCCCTGCAGGTGTTCAGCCTCTTGGGAGATCTCCTTGGGACTAGCTTGGACAGTCAGATCTGTATTTGGAGCTGAATTATAAAGCCATAGTCCCCGAAAAGCATTCAGACATGCCTTTATAGTATTTCTAATTAATAGTAGCATAGAAAATGGCTAAGCTAATGTCCAAGCAATCTGTTTACTGTATGATGATTTTCCAACTTAGTTTTAATTATAATTTTCTAATACCATGTTCCACTAAGTGAGACAGAATTTCAAGACTAGTTTGTTTAGAAGGGTATGTTTATGGAAAAACAGTTTAGTTTCCTTTATGAGAACATACTATATACAATGATATCACTATATTCTTGGATTTAATAAATTATGGCCTTGGCTCCATCTTGCTTGTCTAAAGGTAATTTTACATATTATCATGTCCTATTTCTCAATATGTTTACAGTGACAGTCGGGGCCTAGGAGTTATCAGGCACAGAGAACTGGCATATTCTCTTATTGTCCAAATTGTAAGTATGGTCTGTAACAGCAGGTACTCACTTATCAGGCAATCCCTGTCACCGAGAAAAATGAAGACTGGGTAAAATAAAATCATGTCACAGTCATTTCAGGCAGCAAGTTGCATGTTACAAATGCCTCACTGATCCTTCGTGATTGAAATTCAGGTTTAGGCTTTCAGTTCTTGAAAAGGTTGCAGATGTTCTTGGAGAGTCTAAGATGCAAAAAAAGTAGAAGGGGTATGATCTTTCGAAAAACACAGTTCCCTGAGCATTTTAGTTGAGGCAACCAAAATTAGGCTTCATTTGGGACTGTAAAGTGAGAAAAAAAATTGTATATCTTTGTCTGCAACATGATTTTCAAAACAGTTATGGTACATGGTTGTTGATCTCTGTAATACCTCGCTGTGAAAAAGGAATGCTTAAGTATTTCTCAAGCATAATACATCTTTTGTTAACATTATGTTATAATGTTCAGGTATGGTTAAGAAAATAAGTTATATATAGAAGGCGTCTCGTTCTGTTTTGTGGTTTTCACAAAGGGATTAATTAGCTTCTGCTTAAGGTATGTTCAGTTGAAATGAAACACAGGAAAATGCCAGAAACAACTTTGTCTCCAGAAGTCCCAATGCCGAGGTACCAGTATAGCACTTTTCCTGATAAGAGCTTAAGGGCTGAAAAATACTGACGTAATAGGGAAGCTTTGCAGACCTTGAGTTTTCCTTGCATCAATCCCAGTGTTTATTTCTAGCTGATCGCATCCAGAAAAAGTGAGATCCTACAGTTCCAAAGTGCAGTGAGATTGGCATGTGTAATGCTGCAAAGCCTTCCCTCGTTTGCAGTCCTTTCTTCTGAGCCTGGTGAGCTGGACAAGCATTGGAAGAAGTGTCTCGTAGATGAAGCACCTTATCTCTAAATTACATTGTTGGTGGGCAGCGGAGAATTAGTTTCAGGGAGATTGCCAAAAGCACAAAACTGAACAGTGTTATGAACTATGCATCATGCTTCCCTTTCATTTTATATATTAACACTATCATTGTGGACATTTTAAATGAAAAAAATCTTTCCTATGATCTTCACTTGGTATGTTTAAGATTGTTAAATGAAGCTTATACATGAATCTTTTTCCTCAATTTAGTAAAATCCTATAAGCAAACAAGAGGTTCTCAGCCAAAAAACTAGATCAGAATTTTTGAAGCACAGGGGTTTTTTATTAGTAAATACAATTTTTGAGTGTTTTGATTTTTTTTAATGTATGAGGAGGAAAGATATATGGTGACTGCTGTATAGTGTATACAGTAACTGCATTTGAGAATGCTGTTACCCAGAAGGCAACAAATAATTAAAATAGATTTTTCAATAAGGGAGCAAATGGGAGGAAGTGTTATCTGTTCAGTTTACATTTTTAAGACAAGAAGTCAGGTTGTTTGCAAAAACACTGGACGGTATTTCCCATTTCTTTAAAAAAGTTCCTTTTTGTATTTTCAATTGGATGTCCTTGAGAACTGGAGCAATAGAAATGGGAAGAAGTTCATTAGCACGGAGTGCATAATTATACACTTGGGGTCTAATAATATGAACATCTGCTTTAATCTAAGAGCTCTTCGGTTAGAAATGTCTAAAGGAGAAAATGACCTTAGTGTGCTAGCTGCTCACAGAATAACTGTGAGCAACTATGAGCGGTGAAAAAGACTTAAATAATCCTCAGGTGTGTCAGGAGAGGCATTGCCAGAAATATTGGTAATACTTTACAGGGCATTGGTAAGACCTCGTCTGGAGTCTTTTGTAGATTTGGGTCAGCAGTGTTCATCAGAGATGATTTCAAGATGGAATAGGAGAGAGAGTGAGCTTTTCTCTTCCTCAGTCCGGAGCTAAGCAGCTCCTGTCACTGACTTCTTTGTGCTTGGTACGAAAACCAAGTAAAAAGTCCCAGCTCCTAAAAGTTAACACTACAGCGCTATTGAAAAGATGTGTTACAGCCGCTTTAGAGAAGACATTAGCCTGGTGTAGGTATTTAAATCATAGTATAAATATAGTTTTAAGGCAATTCTTTCAGTATGCATTAATTTGAAAAGAGTATATTTT
>VYZV01027180.1:240173-285208 GCA_013401275.1 Pandion haliaetus | reverse complement strand
ATATTGGCTTCTCCCTGTTTTCTCTCAGCACTTGCAATACCCTCTTTTCTTGCATGACCTTGGGTCCCTTTGCAGTTAATGCCACAGTTTAAAATGATAACGAGAGAAGAGAATTACCTGCCACTTATTTTACAGTACTAAGTTCGCTTAGGATTACTTTTTAAGTTTCATACCAAAACCAAAAAAAACCCAACCAAAACACAACAGCAGGAAGAGGATTAGCATTGGGTCATAATATACTTTCCATTTCGAAACCATTCCCTCTATTTGAGGGTCTCAGACCTTTTAAGGGTGAAGGATCACTACAGCTCTCCACATCTCTGTAAAGAGTAGGTTGTATCATACAGCATAAATACATGTGAACTATTGGCACAATAAAATTAGTAATGATCACACAGCCATCTTCCTCCTTTCCTGAATAATTTTTATCACTGTCACGAGAACAGTCATAGTATGCCATTTACTTTTCTTCCTAGCTTTTTTCTGGGTTGCAGAATATGAACATGCAGTATATATAACCTATAAGAGAGTCACTTGCAGCATGAAGTTAACCTTTTAAAGATTCAGTATTTTGATTATTTACCATTCCACCTGTTCCTCTCAGATTACCAAGGCAGCCAAAGAACAGGAGTGACCAGGGAGTCAAACTGAAGAACCATGAAAAGGTCATATTAGAAAATGCATAATGCATTTAGTGTGTATTATTCTGCTGTCTCTTAAAGACTTTATGGGGGATTAAAAACCTCCCTCTTGTGACAGAGATCATAATGAGAACTGAAAATGTCACAACATAAATTGATTTTATGTTAATGATTGTAGCAAGAATGGGAAAGACTCAAATATTACTTTTTCCACTAAACCTACTGTTCCGACATTGCAGTGTTGTGCTGCTTCATGTTTTCAGCATTCACAGCATGTTCGTGCTCAGGCTGAGGACTGAGCACACCCCATGTAGGAACTGGCACTCATCTTACCTTGTGCTTAGCACACCTGCAATTACAGGAAGGAACAAAGAACTTCAACATGTAAATTTAAGGAGGCCAAACCAATAGCTTCATCACTCTGAGCCTGATCAGTATCACCAGCACAGCTCCTTCTAATTGGACTTGGAGGTGAAGGACAAGCAAAGCAAAAATTTCCCTCCATGTGGGGCTTCCAGGACAACTTTAATGTCCATTTCCATTTCCTCTGTTGATGGGCCCTGTATGTTGGTATCCACACAGTCTTATAGTTGCAGAAAACACAAAGACTTTTGAGTCTAGCTTACACCGTGCTTTAGAATAAAATGTAAATGTATGCAGTTTGTGTGCAGGCCTGCATTACTTGCATGCTGTTACCTACTCTACTTATTCTGGACTCTGTTCACTGCTGGGAGAAGGAGGGACTAAATGCTGACCCCCTCCTTACATTGTTCTGGGGATGAGACTAAAATGTACACAGTAATGTGGATGATCTGAAAGGACCTCATTGACCCAATAGAACTGAATGACTTTCAAGTGAACAAGGCAACTATTTCAGTGATAGTGCTGTGTTTTCCTCTGTCTCTAGAAAGTATTAACTTCATCAGAATAGCCACAAAAAAGCTTTCACGAGTAGCATTATGATATTTGTGTAATACCTAGTGGTCAACAGTTTTGAAAAACAGGTTGGTAAAGTAGGGTGGAGTTCAAAGCAACTAGTTGCTCTCTTAAAACTGCTAGTGATCGGGGTTTTGCCCTTTTATATTTTCCTCAGAAGGATATTGAAATATATTTTCCAGAAATGACTCACCAGTGTTTCAGATGTCTCATAGGTGTGTAGATAAGAAGGAAAAGATTACTATCACTGTAGCCTAATTCTAAACAAGGTATCAAGATACTTTTCACCAAAGCACTTTCTAACCACTTAACCTGCTAACTTTCTGCAAATTCCATGAGAATATAGTATAGCCTTGGGTTTATCTGCACATGGAATCATTCCTAAAGGAAGCAGATGTGCTTTTTCTTGTCTATAACTTCATATGTAAATAAGCTCTTACTGATACTCCACAAGAATTCTGGGAAGACACAGTAAAATAAAAACACAGATTTGCAGAAAAGATTTTTAAAAGCCCAGTAATAAATTACATACTTAAGAAACTGACGGATATCTGCCAGGAGACAAATAATGGGAACAACGGATAACAGTGAATGGAAACTTCCTCCAAGATTTGCCACTTATATGAAAGACTCACAGTATGAAAAAGGGCAAGGTAGGCATTCAGATTTCAATATTAAATACCCATTTATGTTCCCATTTTCCTGAAAGGAAGAAAAAGTTGCCAGAGTTAAAACTTTGGAAGTGAAAAATGGAATTGCTTGATATTACCAATTGAAAGTCCCATCTTTCCATTTTTTGCCTTACTGTTATCTACTGGAACTTTGGGAGTCTAAATCGAAGAGGAAATAGAGAACTTCATTTGACTCTCTCAAGAACTGTTGACATTATACATAAAGATGTAGCTGAACCTTTTAATTGGAAAATCAATGAGAAAATGAGAAGATTTGAGGCACTGTGTAGTGTGGCAATGAAAGAGAGGGAAGTCTGTGTCTCCTCATCCCTCTTATTATATCTTCCTTCCTAAGCTGTGCTCCTGTCCTCCAGTGCACCTCAGTCTCTTTCTTTTCCCTCTCCATCATCCCTCAGCTGGCTTACACTCACTGTACGTATCAGCATCCTTCTCCGTCCTCTCTCCCCAGCTCGTACACTGCTATCCCAGCTGCAGAGCCACCTAGTCTCCTGGCAAAAAGTTACACTCTTTGCACACTGAGAATCTGTCACATGCCACCAAAAACTTCAGTTCATATCCAGCGAACTACCTGAGCACATACAGATTGGCTTTTTCCTCTTCCCCCATTCATTTGTTGCTCCTGACTCTCTTCTCATGAGCACAAGACTTCATAAACAGATTCTCTCCAGAAAATGCTTCTCTTCTATATGTGAGCTACTCCAGCTCTTCAGCTCTGATCTTTCATCCTATTTATATAATCTTCATTGTACATTATTCCTCATCTTAACCACATAAATAACTTGAGGAAAATATCATGTAATAAATATTATTCACTTTGTTATAAATATTCACAGGTAAATCTGTGAAGGATACTCTACTGTATGAGCTAATGTTCTTTTCAGAATGAAGGCATGCCCATTAAGTAAAAATTTACTGCATAGCTTCCGCTTAAAACCTGGTGCAATTTTATCTGACTTGCATCTGATTTTAATTCAAGAATTTGCTTGCATGTGTAAAGTCATTTCAATTAGTTTCTTCCCATTATCTCTACAGCCCTGTGAGTAATTGCTGCTGTCTGTTAAAGAGTATGTGTTAATATTTTGTTAGACAACATTGTAGCAGGTGACTTTTTGCTCTGATTTTCACAGGCTGATAAACGTGGTAAGGGGTAACTTTTCCAAAAAGGCTAGTCTCCTTGAACTTGCAAGCCCATGTGACAAGTAAACAGGGTTCGTGATTTATAATATTCCATGTGGAACATATTGTGATTTGACTCCTAACAATGATGAAATATTGCCATTAATACACACAGGAAATAGCCAGAAATTTTATTTCAAATCAGAGCAAACAGAAGTTCTGCCCACATCATTTGATTCCAGGCTTATTTTCATCTAATCAAATTTGTTTCAGTGAATGGCAAATAAAAAAATTACAAACATAACATTTTGATTTAAACCTGTGACCTTCATTCCCAGAAAATCTCTGTATTTTCCATTAAGTTTGTACTGTGGATGGAAGAAAGTGGATTAATATGCCACCAGTCAGCAATCTCTGCATGTAGATCCCTTCAGCTTGTAATTGTTATTAAACTGGTTCACTGCACTCTGCATAAAGTGTTAAGTCTCTTGGTTGGTGAGTACATAGACCTCTGTTTATTCTGAGAAACTTGTGAACTACTGCAATTCATTTCAGATTTATAGTTTCACCATCTTTAAATTGATGTAGTTTTTCACAAGGAAATGAACAGCCTTTTTTTTTTTTTTTAACAAACCACTGCAGTTTAATGCTTATAGAATTTATCTGCCTGTGGATCAGCAGCATAACACAATTTTAATTACACCTACCACACTTCACTGAACTCTCTCATTCTGCAGCAAAGTCTTATCAGAGTAAAGGTCCATGAGATGTGTTGAGCTCTGCTGAGCCCTAAGTCACAAGGTCTGCATTCTTGTCATTAAAAAAAAAAGCCAATCATTTACCCTTCTGTCTCAGAGGGAAGTGATAGTTACTATTATATAGAGAATTAATGGAAAATACAAACTACTAAGGGCCTCTGTGGTTAAGAAATCAAGTGCAAAACCTTCTAGAAAATATGATTAGAGAAAAAGGAAGGAAGTGTTGAAGCAGGTCAGGAACATTATATTGAAATAATTATTGTCGGTTGTTCATTACGTATTAATTCATGGCTAAGTGGGTTTTACTGCTTTCTTTGCAGTGCAGATATAGTTGTCTGGTAGTAAGGCTTTGTATCAGACCACTCGTACTTAACTGCAGTGTTTTCTGAATATATAGATATTAATTCATTGCAGCTGCCTTTATTGATGTATGTAAGAGGCAAGGAAACTAATGAAAGGAGGTCATATACAGTGGCAAAGACCTGCAAGTGCTTCTTGCACGTGCTCTCCTTGTGTCTTGTTAAATACAGAAGTGCTGTTTCCTCACAGCGATCACAGAGTGGGGAGAAGGTTTCAACATCTGTACTTTAATGGCTTCAACACAATTTTTCCCAATTTCAGAATAAACAAACCCACAGAGATTAATTACCTGCGTTGAGAACTATTTTCCTTTATTGCATTGAGATATATTGGAGCTGGTTTTAACAAAGGCTGTACAACCTGCTTGCCCGAACCCCCTTTTGCACCTGACGAGCGTATAAGTCAACTCAAACAGTAGTAGTGGTCATGATTCCTATCTGGTTTGGGACAAAATTGAGAGATGGGTGGAAAAGAGAGACCCAAGAGAAAGGCTGAGCAGTTCCCTGGACTGCTTGGCTGTTGCTGGCCATGCAGCCAGCAGGGAAGTCCCCGCAGCTGCTCCTTGGAGATTTAGTTTTGTGGGAAGGGAAGTATTTCAGGAGGAGTTTGGGGATGGCTTTGGCATGGGTGATGTTGGAGAGTTACATGGGCTTAAGCTGTTGGGACATAGCAAACAAATCTGAAGCAAAACGGGCTTTGTTATTTCTGTTACTTAGAGCACTATTTATTTTCTTATTTTTATATATAACTATTGACTGATGGTAGTAGTTTGTCTTTCCATTGGAAGAGTAGAAATAACATGTACAATAGAGGAATGAGGAGGTAATTTCCAGGAGTTCTTAGGAAGATTTAGTTAGCGATTTTGATTTGAATTGCATCTGTAAGTGACTGGAGAGAAGACAACGTGAAGCAGAGATCTTAATTGATGCGCTGTCATCTACCGTGCTGTACTCCTTGGCATGTCTTGTAATGTCTCCAAAGTTTGACAGCAGTAGTAGTACAGCACAGTAGTACGGTACTTTTCGAAGTACAGATGGGCCAAGCACAGATGGCTGAGTTGCATCCTGTACAGCCTCTCAGTTAAACAAATATGAAATAATTTCACCGATACCACTAGTTTTTTTCCAGATTTACAGTGAAGTAAATCATGCCATGAGTTTTGGATTTTTTCTTTACCTCCTTATCATCCATCCCAATTAGTGGGTTTTCTTTCTGACACTGTGCCAAATTGTTATCTTCATTTTCTTATCCTTTACAAAATATATTTTGTACATCTGGAATCGTTTATATAGTTCTCTATTTTAAGATAGCTTTCTTCTTACAGTGTACTTGCTTAAGATATTAAGGGAGTCAGATATTTGCTATGCCCATTTCATGTAAGCAGAATAAAAAGATAATTTCTAAGCAAAAAGTTTACAACCTTCAGAAAGCAAAGAGAAGAAACAATGCTGGCAATGCTAATTAAAAATGAGACAATATAGGTCAGCAGCGTGGGCAGTCTTACAGACAGTGCCTCAGAGCCTAATTATCATGCAAGTGTCTGGGTTTGTGTAGGCATCATGTTAAAGTTGTGTTTTAAGAAGTATTCTGAACATGACTTCGCAGGTGTTTACAGAGAGTTTCTGGCAGGTATGACAAGAAAAGCTGAAGATACTTGTTTCAAATTTTAGCAACTGGGTAATAAAGGCTGTCATTGTTAACAGAGATAAGTCAATGATGGCTTAGTAGAGGTATGATTAGAAGTAAAATAGAAACTGTAAAGGGTCCTGAAACAGAGACTTACAGCTTATGTGTGATGCAGTGGGGACTGGGAGGCTGGTGGAAAAATACAGGCAGCAGAGGATGGCATGGTCAGCGTGAGGAGCTGGGCTACGTTATCTTTGCAGAAGCTTTTTGAAAGGATATGAAGAGGAGATGACGGGACTCAGTAAGGCCAGAGGAAAGGGCGTAAGGATAGTCAGGAGGAAAGCTGATGAAAGCTGCTTACATGTGAGAATGGATTGGAAAAGTCATGTTTTAAACTGTCGTTTACTGACTTTGCAAAAAATTTAAGCAGAGCTGAAGTTTGAGATAGTCCTGGGAAAGGCTACAGTCCCACTTCAAGGTAACAGAGGGTGGAAGACGATCAATGAAGGGGTTTGAACACTAGAGAGGAATGATAAGGAAATCAGTTCTGCCTGTGGGAATCTAGGCTGACACGCTGGCATTTGTGAAGAGATGTATGAAACATGGACAAAAATTTAAATTTGATGGGAAAAAAAGTCAATCCATCAGTCTTCCACATGCATGTGTTGGAAACTGAACTGAGTTTGTGGAGGACAAAAGAAGGGTGGGGACAGAGGACCTCTCCCAGATTGCTGCAGAGAGCACGAATGGGACATGTAGAAGACAGGCAGAAAAACGTGGGAAGCAGAGCTACGGGAGAGCAAGATTCTTGAGAAAACTGCATTGAAGGTAGCTGAGAGTTGAAGAAATAGAGAAAGAGCAGTTGGCATCAACGTTAGCCAGATACAGGCCATTTGAAATGAATGAATTTGGCTTTACTGATGTGCAGAAAGTGGATGCTCAGCTGGAGACGAAATCCTGGTGGTGCTTTGGGATGGGACCCAAGGCACCGGGCAGGGAGCGCAGTGAGTGTCCAGACAATGGGGAGGTCACTGGCATTTATGGTAGAACTGTAGTAAGTAATGAAAAATTATTTCATGTTTTAAAAGAGAGAAGTCATAGCAATTCCTATACTCTCTATTTCCTATACTCTCTGTATTATTCAACACAGTTTTTTCAGATTTATTCTGATGGCAAGGGACAATGACATAATTGGGAACATCTGTAGCATTTGCCCAGGCAACACCAGTTAACAAAAGATACATTTTTTTAATTGAGTAAAATATACCAAACTGTTTGAAAGTGAACTGATGCTGAAAGCAAGGGGAGAGAAAAGCGGGTATCGTTTTCATTTTCTAAACAAGTAGAATAATGATCTTTAGAATTCAGCACAGCAGCTATTGAATTTTTTATTCCAAGATGCGATAAAAGATGCAGATGTACAACAAACACAACTCCCACAAAAGCAACTGGGTGAAAAGGGCTCACTGAGACGTGGATAACTGAATTTCCTCTTACAGAAAAAGTGATTGGCAGATCAATAGCCAAAAAATCCAGCTCTTGAAAAATCGGTGAATGTTCAGCTACAACTATACTGTAGATCTCAGTTCATCTCTATGAGTGCTTCTTCCCCTCATAGGAGCTCAAGAATGACATTATTAATCTTTCTTGACCTTTACATTTATTTCCTAGCATATGGGTTTACTTACTTTTGAGAATTCCAAGTTATTGTACATGCATACATATTCCATCATGCTGTATATACAATGTAATGTGTAGAGAATTGATATATATCCTTTTTCCTTTTGCTTCTTTTAAAAAGTGCAAGAGGATACTGAAAGGGGTAAACAATCATTTCTTGTTCGAAAGCAGGTCAGCTCAGGAACTGTGCAACCAATTTGTAAGCTGTGAGACACTGCCAGACGTAAGGTTCCCCTCCACGACCCTACCAGCCGTTCTCTGTTCCCTGTCTTATTGTGTCCTGACGTTGGCTCATATGACACATCTCTCATGTCTGCAGTAAATTCAAAAAAAGTCAGTTCTTTTTATTGGGCTCTTGCTTGCTGGCTCACAAAGGTTAGCACAGGCTACCCCAGCACCGAACTTACTTACTCCCCACTAAGTACTTAATTGGGGTAAGTTATGTTGCCTCCACACTTAGAGCTGCATCCTGGTGACTGATGACACATCACCTCCACCTCTGTAGTATCTTAAAAAAATTCTTTAGACTAATGCTTTGTGCTGCTACCTTGTGACTCGTCGCTGTAAATACACCAGTGCCTGAGTTCGCATCTCCTGGCTTTCCCGTTCAGCCTACCTCTGATGTCGGAAAACATACAGACTTGTTTCATGAAATATGGGTGCTTGAGATTTTTTTTTAATTACTTCTGAAATTCTGTTACACAGTAAAAAAGCCTTGTAGGTTCAGTTAACATTTTCACTTTATAATTTTGACAGTGCAATACAGTACAATTGAATTCATCAGGGTTTCCTGCTTTTCTGTTACAGATTTTGAGGGTCTGAGTTAAATCATCCTATTTGCAGACTGATTACTAGGGAGGGAATGTATCATTCTAAGTTTAAAATATCTTGCTGGGAACAGATTTTGATCTTTCCTTCTTTTTTTTTTTTTTTGGAGTCCTGTGGAAATATTAGATCCTATTCAACTATATGTTTTCAAAATGTTTTATATTTTCATCTGTGTTTAATGAAGCATGTCAAATATTCCTCACTTTTTGCACTTTAGAAATCTGTACAAATTAATTCTTTTCCTGCTCTTTGTCAGATAATTTCTTCAGGAATACGAAGAAGGACTGAGGATTTGGTTTACTTTTCCAAAAGAAGAGCATGAACTCTTTCATGCATGAGCTGTTTTTTTTCCTACGTTTGTATAGCATTTAGCATGATGGGTTAGTTACAGGTACCAACTTCTCAACTATGCAGTGCTGGGATTTAGAAATTTGGCAAAGGTTCAAAGTCTCTAGGGGACCAGTCTGGTGGGACAGACTGCACTCGGAAGTGCTTGCTTTCTAATTCAGCACAGTTCTGTTTCATTGCTGCTTTCTAGGAATTAAAATGGTCTTTTGCAGGAGCCCCTGTGTGCCGAGTTCCTCGCAAGGCTTCTGGGCACTGAATCTGAAGCACACAGGGCATTTCTCTGCCAGCTCAGCCCCAGTGCCTCAGCCCTCGGGGACAAGCAAGATTTCAAAACTATTTCTGTGCCTCTGGCTAGGATGAGATGCTCTCTGCCCAGGGTGTGTGCAGGTACTTTGAGGCGGGAGCATGAGCATCTGACATTAGGTCTTGGACTCTTTTCCAGGAGCCATTGAACTAAAATTTGGATGATTTAACACCCGACTTGGGGACACTAAAGTACTTACCATGCTGAAGGTCACATTCGATCACTCTAGTCATGATGGATATGAGAGCAGAAGACAGCTTGGGGGAAATCTTCTTTATTTTTATGAGACACCCTAGGATCCCACCATGCTTTTGGAATATATAGATGAATGTGTAGTGCAGGGAATTGGTTCTTTTTCTTCATGTCTTGTTGAGTAGAAAATAAAAAGGATCTATACACCATATCAAGAAGTCCAAGGTGTATTCAGCCTGGAGAGCTGCAAACACTGCTTTCTTTGGCACTGGTTGAAAAAGGGACAGGAAGGAGAGAGAGAAGGAGGAGGAGGAGAAGTATTTAATCCCAATGTGTGACACTGCTTAGATAAATACTTCTAGATTAGCTATCAAGCCATTAACTGCTACACTCAGTTGTGGTCTGCTGCTACATACGCCATTTGGTTGAACTTCTGTGTTTTCCCTGAAGAAATTATGTTTGGATACCAATCAAAATCACATTTTCTGTAACAGGAGACTTGTTTTCTTATCTCTTTTTCTACAAGCTATTGTTTTTCAATGAAACAAAAACCAGCAAAGGTTAGGATTTATGCAATAACATTAGCTGTGAGTACAAAGAGGGAGCTGGAAGCCAACCATTAACCATGGCAAGCTCTCTTCTATCTTCTCACAATGTATCACTTGTTCATGAAAGAATATTAACACCCTCTATAGAGACCCTCTCTATATACACTGTTGGAAATGTGTAATGTTGCTCTTAATAACAACATTCTGTTATTTTCTATCTCACAGTTGTCAATAAATCATTTGTTAAATGATTGTGAACTTGTACTGACAAGATTGATTTCTGCATGACATTTCTTTAGGAAATGAATTAAATCTTAGAAAGAAAAATGTGTGCGCAGTGGCAAAGTGTACTTTCACGGAGAGGGTATTTATGATGAATAGAAGGAAGATAGAGTACACATGCTTCAAAGAACACATTCTTGTAATGATGCACAGGACTAATATGATCTGAAGTAGAGATGGTAAGATCAGAAGCTTTCAATGCAGAATGATTACCATTTCCTTTGAAAGCATTATTTACTGTAAATTCCTGAGATACTTTTAGAAATACATTGAGTTCTTTCGTTGTAATTTACATAAGTCCTTATTTGTTTGTCGGTCCTTGGTATCCGTCAAAATAATTGGGCTATCAGCAGTGCTTTTTGCAGGCAGGTGGATATGTATCCAAAGGTGATTTTTTCTCTTTACTGCTTGCCTTTACGACAACTGAAGGAGGCTCCTCTTGCATTATTACTTGTACGGGGGTAGCTCTGTGATTCTGCCTGCTGTGCAAAAGAGTTAATGTGTGTGTCCTTCACCTGTTGTTGCATAGATTCTTAAATCCAATCTTCTGTTGCTGTCAGTGAAGGTATGGGGAAGAAGAAAAGAAAAAAAAAATTCCCAGTGACTTCTCTAAGATTTTCTTAACATTTTAAGTGCATTTCTCTTGTGTTTAGTTACTTAGAGTTATAGCAAATGAACAAAACATTTTCAAAAACTGCTGTTTGTAAAAATATTTGAGAACATTACACTTGAAAAAAGTGTCAATTTTCATTTCTCACACTGGAAGGCTTTGTAGTGTTCTTACATGGGAACAGGGTGGAGAAATGCCTGCTACAGGAGCACAACCCTACTGCCTTGACTGCAGTAGCTTAGTTTGAAAATGTTGGGTTGACTTCCAAACCCATTTTGCAACCAATTAGACAAGAAAATACTATGCAGTGAGCTGAAATCTACACTATTCCAATTTATGTGAGTGTAAATCTCAACTAGTCCACTTGATCTATTTATAATGTAATTCTTTCTACGCATTTCACCTTCACCATGGAATAAAAGAAATGCTGTGTTTTGCAGAACATTCCTGATAGAACAGTAATCAAACTGCATGGAATACCAGCAGATCATTCATGTCTGCTTTCTTCCACAGAGTTTAGCCAAGTTTAAAGCCAGTACTTGCACTTACTAATAATGTTCATATTTAAATAGTTGCGTTTCAACAGTTGAAGTAGATCAGCAGATTTTTTCTAAGATCCTTGGTTGGCTTGTGTTGTGTTTGGTTGATGAAATACACATCAGCATTTCTGCTAAAAGGGAATACCTAATACAAGTCTGTATGACTGTAGGTAATTTTTGGTCTAATGGATTAGACTGTAGTTTACAGCCCTGGGATGGGAGAGATACCCTAAAACCTCCTTCACGAGTCTACAATATATTATCCTGTTTTTCACTTCTTCCCTTCCTCCCCACAGAAGTGAGCCAACCTCCATCATCACTGATGAGTCAACATCTCCCCAAACTCCTTGAAAGCATTTTACTCAGACCTGTTTATTGGGGGAAAATTTGGTACATTAGTCTCTCAGTATGACTGCTTTTCTAGATAAACAGCAAAAAGAACCCTCTTGAACTCCATTACTATAAATATTTATATTAGCACTCCTAAACGTATTTGTACAAATCTTTTGCATGCTCATTATTGGTCATCATCTCTTGCCTAGAAACCAGGAATTAAATGACTTTTACCTCCCTAGATAAAAACCATTCCCTTGTGCCCAAGCCATTTGTAAATACACACTGAAAACAAGGACTTGATAACCCCAACAGTGCAGGACTGCCTCTTTTGGCCAGAAGGAAATGATAAATGAAGAAAGATAAAGAGAGCAGTCTGTGTTATTTAGTACAGGACATAATTGTTGTGTTTCACTTAGGCAGTTTTCAGAAACAAAATGAGTAGTTTGGCATCACTGTTAAAATGTTTATACCAGTTAGTGCCCTCAGCCCCCACAGATTACTCTGCAAAACACTGTTCGGTTAATGCCCATTATAAGTGCTGTGTACCTGCTCAAGTGTTTCTTTTCCAGATGAAAGATTATCACTAGAACCAAGGGAAACATTAAAGCTTCCTCAAATCAAATTATTCAGAATAGTCTTAATTGGTCTAATAGGTAACTTTATCCAGCTTCACATATAGGTTTTTATCATTAATTAGTATTACTCATACATAGTTTTACTCATTTGGATTTACTCATCCAAATTTAACATCGATACTTTAAGCCATTCCACAGATTACTTCTTAAACAAGAGTTGATTATCAAATTCACTGAATCCTTTCGGGACGAAACTTATCAACCAAACTGCGATCCTGTATTAGCCCCACAAAAATCAAACCACCCAATTCTGCCATTGGCTTCCCTGTGTCCGCACTGGCTAGCGGAGGATTGAGATTTGGGACACTATCGTCCTGACGGATAATTGTGGGTATAGTGTCTGACTCTTGCCGTTAGAAAAGTAGAATTATACTGACTAAGTGTGTAGATTTGTGGATACCAGCTATGATCAGTCATAGCACACGTAGTAGGAAATTATTTTTAATCCTTTGCAATGAGACACACCCAAAACAGCCTGCTGGTTACTAGCTTACAATAAAATAATGGGACTTAGTTCCTCTAATGTAATGACTGCTTCTTCTGAAAAATGGCAGGGATAGCAAATATTGTACTAAAGGCTGTAAGCCTACAGATATTTTAATATCCTGATTTTAATGTCCAAGAACTTGGGGGGAATGGGAAAAGTACATTCCAGCTCTGCAGTGAATTAAAAAAATAGTAAAATTAAAAGGGCCGGAGTGTGAAAACATATCCTTGCATCTTTCAGGAACATCAAAGGAATAATGCAATCTAAAATGCACAAGGCTACTTTTGGAGGGAGACTGAAAAATACATTCAAAAAGTCTTTCAGTGTACTGCACCTGCAGAAATCAGACTGAAGTTTTAGTTGCACCCAAGTAAATTCAGAACCTTGGAAAAGCAGAATCAGGCCCGTAGTCTCATTTTAATAGTATGGTCTAAATGTACTGAAACGTGGGGTATGAACTGGACAGCCTGATAAATGAAAAAATCTAGACAAAATACCAGTTTAACTAAAGGATGAATTTCTGTAGATACCTCCGTACAGTGTAAGAGAAACCTGTCAGAAGCATGGCCAGTGTTCTCAAAAAGCTGCCACTGGAAAGCTGCTGATGTTTGCACAACATAAAATTTTATCTCGAGCTCCAAATCCTCAGTTCTACAGGATGCCTTGCTGGACCTTTTACAAAATTTGTTAATTGTGAACACTTGGAGAGCATTGATCCATGGCTGCTCTGATTAAATAATTATTCTGAAGAACACTTACGAGGGCTGACAGGTGATGGGTCTGAAAGAACCTCACTAGATCTGCATCCAAATTAGTGCTGCCCGCCCCCTCCCAGAACATTGCTCTTTCTTCGCCTGCTCTTTCAGCAGGTACAGTTCCAGCTGTTTAATTTTATGCAGAATGACTAAAGTTTAAATTAGATTCAGATTGTTTTCACTTTGGCTTAAGCTGTCAGCAAGTAAACATGTAGGCTTGTGAAAGGGGGTCTACTTCCCAGCCAGCCTTTTCTCCTTTTCTCTGCATTTTTGCCCACAGAATTGTCTGTGCTTTGGGGAGATGATAATAATTGCTTCTACAAAAGCTTACAACTACCCTACAATACACCCTGTCAGCCTAGCCGCTTTCAAAGCTTTCTCAGCCACAGTTCCAAATCTGTCATTTAAAAAAAAAAATTCCTTTCACACAAGCCATTTTTATCCTTTTCAGAATTGCTCAGGTTATGGTCTTCATAATGCCACAGGATGGTTTTGATCTCACTTGCCCTTTTTTTTTTGGATGCTAAATAATTTAGTAGTGCAAATATTTTAAAAAAAATCAGAACCTTTTCAATAAATCATATCCTTGAATACACAAAACTCAATCCTCCCTCTAAAGGACTTTAAAAATACACAAATGCACATGAAGGGCTGAGAAAAGAATTGACATTTCTTTAAATGATTCTTCAAAATATGCATTAGTAGGGGATTTTTGCAGCTGCATTCCATACTTTTTGAAGTTATTGATTCCCACATTATCCAAGTGGCCAGGTGCTCATTAGTATGTTCATCTCATACTTTTCTTTATACTGTTAAATGAAGTTATGTAGCTATAGGAGATACATGCCACTGTCGGTAAACAATAGACAGTGCATCTTTTGAGCTTTTTTTTATCTACAGCCTTCCCTGACACTCAGCTCGGCTTAGCTATCCCCTTTTTAATCCTGAGAAGTTTGCTTTGTGCTTTAGCAGCACCCCAGCTCTTCAGTGCAGAAGCAGAGGCCATAATGGCTGAGACATCAGTGACTACCTCAGCCAAAAAAACCAAAGCTTGTTAAAAATTAAGCCCCTCCACCACTTTGCCAGTGTAAATCCCAGCAAGTTCCTAAGCACCGGTTTTGTAAAGGAAGAGGTTCTTCCTCGTTTCACACCCAGTGGAGGCCCCATCATCTGGGGAGTTTCCACAGTCCCTGTTGCTCACACCGCAGGAGGCAGTTGTCTAACCAGAAGCCAAACCTCTGCTTGTGATGCACCTCCTTCACCTTCAAAGTCACCTCCAGGAAGAAGTGTATTTCTAAATGCTTTCATTAACATGATGCATTTGAGCATCGATGAACCAACCCAGACAAGTGTGTTTGCTGATGTAGCGATTGCTGTTCCTTGCTGTGAAGTTAACGGCACTGCGCTGGTGTAAAACTGGTTCCAATAAAATCCTATTCAGATCTTAAATACATTCAAATTTGATTCTCAAAATACATTGCATTGCCTTACTAAAATTACTTCTTCACTTGAGTGTTTCATATTGCCCCGAGTGCTGCATTACTATGCTGTATTCCCTGGTGGGATTTATGCATTTCTTGATTTTGCAAGGTGCAGTAGTGCAGAGATAGTTCTGATTTCCTTCTAGGGGATCTTTGCAATCCACTGGGGCACTATGTTGTCTCATTTGCACTTTCTTATTGAATTTCAATAAGTTTTCCCAACAATTTTCTGGAAGAATTCCTGTGGGACATCTTCAAATGTTTCTAACTTCATGCTGTCCAACAACTTCTTACTTTCTCTTCTAGGGTTGTCTGTGTTTTCTCATTTAGGAATAATTCAGCACATGACAACATTTTACATTAATGAAGCCCTGGTGGTATCAGATGTGATAACATTCAGTAGGGAACACAGAAAATAAGAACAGGGATATACACGTTATAAAATAAAAATCAGCTGATGTGCAAAAAAGTTAATGAGGGGGAAAAATAGTTTCTGCTAGCATATGCTGACTCATGAGTATCTCTCTCTCTATCCTGCTCAAGCATGGGCAAATTGGATTTATCTATCACTTTTCAAGGGTTCCTGAGGAAGCGAATAAAGATGGTGGACTCCGGTAAAAATGAAGTGAATCTACTCAATTGCTTCCCCCTTTTTTTGTATGATAGAGTACCAGTTCCTGGCAAAAAGGAGTCTTTCTAATAAATTCCTGGCTCCCTTTTGCAGCTTTTAGGCAGTATCCTAAATCACAGCAGGGACTCTGAGAAGGATGTGGGGTAGTTCTTTTTCCTATGGGAAAGCAGATCAGTCATTGTGCTTACTGGCCCTCTGGAAATGTTCTGTGATACATAGGCTGCATAATAAGAGTGCTGCTTTTGCATTTCTGTACAATGTTCTGCAGTTAGTTTCTTCAGGTAGCAGCAGTTATCATTACCGTAAGGATGGATAGCCCAAACTTTACGTCCAGAATAGGCTTCTACCAGTCCAGCACACACTGGCATTTAGATCCTGCTAGCCGTAAAAATAATACCTTTTCTCATTAAAACAAACAAAAAAACCCAATAACCATCTGGGAGCTCATGAGTTTTAGTTTTGAACAAACTTACAGAGATGGAGTAGTGTCAGAAGAACAGAACTGTAAAAGAAGCAGTTTTACCCTATGAACCGCTCAAATATTCATGCATTTTAAAAGAATGGTATCAAATAATAATGAATATCCCTGTTTACTATGACACTTTAAAAAAATGATATACTGTGATTGGGTTTTTTTCCTCATTCAGTTTAGATCCATCTGTGATTGCACAAGGAACTGTAAAAATTAGAAGTCTTTTACATATAGCCATATTTTCAGCTTATTCTTTGAGAAGCGTTGCATGTCCTTACGCTCTAACATTGGCATTCTGTGAAATCATCTTATGTTTTTACTTTTTTCTCTACATACAATCTTTTAATTTATATTCTTGGCTGTTGCTTTCCTGCTGTGATTGAACATAAATAGATCTGCCCAGTTCTTCTCAAATACTGTCAAATTACTAATTTTACTACCTGAGTTTTGCTCTTTCAAGCTCAAGGCCATTTTCATTAAGAAAGCTAGCAGCTGCCCTTATCATCAACAGCTCAAGTTATTTCCAGCTATTGTAATTCAGAACATTTTTACCGAAGATCAGAATCTAAAATTTCTCTCTGTTCAGCTCTAGAAAGTGGAGCAAAACAACCTCCTGGATGTGGAAAAGTTTAGCAGGTTGTCTTAACACTTTCAGCTGTGGCTTTGGAAGGTCTGTGGGAAACAATTCCATCTAAAACTCAAGTGTACACACTACGGTAGCCTATACTGTTTGCCTAAAAATAACTGTCCCTCAATTCCCTCATTTTAACCCCAGTGAGTTTTGTTTCTACTCTTATTCCTCCAGCTTTGCTTATTTATTATTTCAAATGCCTAAGAGTACAGTATCTGCTGAGCTGTTAGCAGCAAAGTTGGGTATCTGTGAAAACCTCCCATAGACTGTGAGCTGTGGCTCTGCTTTAAACTCTGCTTTAAAATCAAGCCAATGTTCAGTTTTTCTAAGAACTCAGCCCTCTTGCAAAGACTGGCCAATGCTTGACAAGCCACGACTACAGCTAGCTGGAGTGCCTTCTCCGAGACACAGTGCGGAAGATGTCGGGTGCGTACGTACGTCTGCTGAGTCAAGGACGTCTGTTCAGAGTAGACTCTGTAAAAAACAGAGAGGAAGGAAGGAAGGGGGGCAAGAGGAGAGATGACGACTCTACTAAGATTTTTTTCATCCAGAGCACAGCATGAACTTCTGGGAAAGTCCACTCAGACATTTTTATTTGCTCTGTTTTAGTTTTCAGTTGATATAACTGTGTCTATTCTGTTGATACAACTCTTGTCTGTTCCTTCTTTCAGGTGATATGACAGAATTTAAATTAGAATATTAGGGTGAGCTGCCAAATGAATTTTGGGAGGCTAAGAACCATGCAGCAGATAACATTTTAATTAGTACCTGACATGGCCAAAATGTCATGAGGGACATTACTCCCACAAGCCTTCCTACCGAGTTCCAACAGACCTCCAGCATCATTACAGTTTGACTGTGTTTAAAAGAAGCCCCCAGGCTTCTTAAGCACCTAGCAAAGATGAACTTTCCAGGGCTTTCACAATTAATGCAAGCACAAAAGCAACTAGTGTTAAGTACTATGAAAGCAGATGTACGCTTTGCCTACAGCTTTAGTGAGTGAGCTTTGTAGCTCTAAATCTTTGTTTATACAGTTCTAGCTGAGCTTTGTGTTTTAAATGTACCATTTTAAGGAAGCGTCAGATCAAAGCCTATTTCGTCTTTCCAATAACTCAGCTGCTCCTGTAATCATCTCAAAGTCTGAACTACAGGATCTTGGCATCTGCTGCTGTATTTATAAGACAAGGCAAAACAAGTGACAGAAGGATTAGAGGTGGTTATCAGCAAAGGTGTCAACCCTGTGGAAGAATAGCCAATGAATGCCAAAAATGCAGTATGACAAATACACCCGCCTAGAACTCTGTCAAGAAACATTGGTGACTATAGGAGCAATTTTAAATGAAAGACCTTCATTTATCGAACCAGCAAAACATGTTTAGAATGCAATGCCTTTGCTTATAGTAATAGTAAACAGTCCCTTCTTTTCTGATTCATAAAATTATTGGCATACTTCATTTTTTATTGTTATAAGAAGTTGCCTGAAGCCTCAATGAAAAGATCAAATTAGAGCATTGCCCCTTCCAAACAAGAACGGTGAAATATTTGTGAAGGTAATTATTGCCACAATTGCATCACCAAAATATCACAGATAAAACACCTGGAGTCACCTACAAGCCACATATACGTGTGCGTGATTATGTACATATGTGTGTAGTTCCATTTGAAGTAGAGGGTTAGCACAGCACTGAATTTATCTTGACGTTTACTTACAAATCAGCTCCTGCAGCAGCAGTTTTTAGAAAACACTTTGTATTCTGCATGACTGGGAGCAGACCCACTCCCTGAAGCCTGAAAGCTGATAACTTTTTTTTTTTTTTTACTTTAGTTTTAAAGCCTATTGTGATAATCCACACACATATAGAAACAATTATAGCAGGCTGAAATAAGTTGTTGACTTACCTACAAGAGAGAAAATGTAGTGACTTTTGTCAGAGGAAGCATGATTAAAATTGACACATTTTGTTTTTACACAAAGAATAATATAAAAGTACAAAAGATGAGCGTTATCTCCTGTCAACTTCCATGCTATGATACCTTTATGTCAAACCTTTTTAGATAGTGTTATTACAGTGTTTTTAAATGTGTTTTACCATACAACTTTGTCATGCTAGTCCTCAAAAATACAAAAATGAGACTTCTTTTTCCTTCTGATTTGTTGAAACTATGCCTGTCCTTTTTCTAACTGGAGGAATATAATATCACTATCGGGCAATGTCATGTAGGTTTGTGCTATATCACATTTTAATCAAAACTAAATGGACTTGTCCTCCAGGCTCACAGGACAAATGACTGAACTGCTTGTAGCAACTAATATGTCTTACAAATACAGCTGGTTTTCTGCTTGTGAGCCAAGCAGTGCTAGTTTCCATTAATGCATCCACTCCCTCTTGCTGCTCAGAGAACTCCAAGTCTGAAGTTTCAGACTAGAGATTGAGATGGACTCTCTTGCAGTGTTTTCCATCTCTTATTCACATTATGTGGCTGGTCACCTCAATCACAACACATTGGTTCCGCTCCATGGCAGGACATTTGCATCTTTTTAAGCAGGTGACTCAAAATTAGTGACGTGTTCCTAAGCTGAATTCTGTCATGACAGATTTACTTTGCATGGAAAGGACACTAACTTCAGTAGCTAAATATGCATTTTTTTAAACATTCTACTTTGTTCCTTTTTTTTTAATTTCTCTGCACTTGCAGTTTTCTTGCCTCTACAGTACAGAAACGGTTGAAACTAGCGCAGCTCTCAGGGAATCTTCATATGCTCCACTTTGGCATTCAGGGAATAGGGAATGTGCTCCTCAGTCTCTACCTAAGAGGCTATTTAGTATTGTATAACAATAATATGAACCCAAAGAACCAGTCTCTCCATGTGTAATTGGTAGTAATGTAGTATTATTTGTAAGAATTATTATTACAATAATAATAGTAGTAATTATAAGGCAACAGATGCATGCCAGGTAGCTGACAGAGTAGTCAAATGACATAAAACACGTTACACACATTCTGGTTGCATAGCTTGCTTATCATGAAATACAGTGTAATGCATCACTGTAACTTTTTTCTGGACAATATGGATTCCTTGCTTGTCACATAGGACCAGAACATTATGGCAGCAAGTGAGACGTTAATGCAGTAATGCAGTAATGTACTTCCTTAGTACTAAGTTTTGTTTAGAGTTAACTGCAGTATGAGTTATAAGGCTTGTTTTGTTAGCGGCTGGAGATTTTACAATATTGTTTTGCTAGGCTGGAGAAAAAATGGGATGTGAGAGAACATTCAATATTGATTTAATCTTACACATCTACAGGTAAGTTCAGTTTTAATGTTGATTTCTGGCACTGAGCACTTTTGAAAGTCCCGCCTGAAAGAGTGACATTAAATATTATACTATTGTGGTTTAACCCCAGCCAGCAACTGAGCCCCACACAGCAGTTTGCTCACTCCTCCCCCAGGTGGGATGGGGAGAGAATCAGAAGTGTAAAAGAAGTGAGAAAACTCATGGGTTGAGATAAAGACAGTTTAATAGGTAAAGCAAGAGCCACACATGCAAGCAAAGCAAACCAAGGAGTTCATTCCCCACTTCCCATGGGCAGGCAGGCGTTCAGCCATCTCCAGGAAAGCAGGGCTCCATCGTGTGTGACAGCGACTTGGGAAGACAAATGCCATCACTCCAAACGTCCCCCCTTCCTTCTTCCCCAGCTTTATCTGCTGAGCATGACGTCATGTAGTCTGGGATATCCCTTGGGTCCATTGGGATCAGCTGTCTCGGCTGTGTCTTCTCCCAACTTCTTGTACCCACCCAGCCTGCTCGCCGGTGGGGTGGGGTGAGAAGCAGAAAAGGCCTTGGCTCTGTGTAAGCACTGTTCAGCACTGACTAAAACATCCCTGTGTTATCAACACTGTTCTTAGCACACATCCAAACACAGCCCCATACTAGCTACTATGAAGAAAATTAACTCTATCCCAGCCAAAACCAGCATGAATACTGTTAATTTTCACCACCAATGTATATAGATTAGTATCTGTAGGGCTGAAAAAGTCCATAATGGAAGCACACCTGTAAAAACCTGAGCCTTTACAGCATGCTAATGGCTTTCCATGAGGTCAGATTAATGTTTTCTGCTTGGTGAAAATAGGTATTTAGCAACAGTGCTTTCAGTTTGTTAGGAATAAATAACTGCTGGATTAATTGCTTCACCCTTGGGAATAAATCTGCACTTTCAGTGCTTGCTATTAAATCACTTCTACAGCTTGATTCTTAACATCTGCAGATTCAGATCTGAGGATGTCAGTTGGATCCAGCAGCAAATAGATCCTTGTCCCGCCTTCACATTGCCATGACTCAGAGAAGTGACAGGTTCTGCCGCTTCTCGTGGTCCCACTGCCACATCAGATGCAGGGCACTGTGCACTGTGATCAAGTTGGCGAGCTGGATGTTAGCCAACCTGCCTCACCGTCCCCGTTTGTAACAGCAGCAATACCAACCTGCTGCACGCGGGGAAGTTGTGGGCTATGAACAGATGTCACTGAAGCGCATCGGCAGTGAAGGATCAGGAATTCATGTGATGTGGGGACCTGGTATCATAGGGCTGCTAAGGCAGAACTTTCAGTGACATCAGTAAAATAACAAGGATAAAGTCTTGTGGTTTATCCCTTTTTAAAAGCTGTGTAGGAATGAATTGAAGCCAGATTCTTTTATCTTGAAGAAAATACACACAGAAGTAAAAACGCATGTTTTCATGTGTTTGCACTTGTGTCTTTTTCACAGCACTAGAGTTTTAAATGGTTGTTGACAGTTGACTGGACAGATTTCAGTTGCTAGAGAGGGGCTATGGAGAGGTTCCTCCCTTGGTGTTTCTCTTTATCCCAGATTTTTTAATCGGTGCTTCAAGTCATGTTAATATCGATATTGTTTGCAACCTAGGTATTCTCTCCTTATAGATCTTCAAGTAGCAAGAGACCCATTATCACATCTATTCCTCCTACAGCTCTATTCTTCTCATCTGAGAAATGTTATTTGAAACTTCTATTAATAGTAAAGAGGTACATTTGCACTGTATTCTTCATGAAGAGGGTTCTTAAAAATGCTTTATAACTTACACTAATGCAAATTTATATATGAGAATCTTAGATCTGGGGTTCCTCAGAGCTATGCTTCCTAATTGTTTGATATGTAACTAATGGTCTTTACCACCAGAAATAAATCATTAAGTGCTCTGGTTCCTGGATACCCAGCTGGAGGCTGGACCTGACTTTGTGTGTGTTAAACTCATGCCCTCTGAATGTCAGTCCACTTTGAAGTGTCTAAAATAACGAGTCCCAAAACAAACAAATTCAGAATGATTAGAGACGTCTGAAAATGTTCAAATAAAATAAATAAAATAAAATGCAGTTTCATCAGGTAGAGAGGCAGAATCTTTTTAACCACACATAGTAGCATTAAAGTAGAATTTAATAAAAAAAATGTAAAATAATACTTCCTCTATTTTAATGTTCAGGAGAGAGCAAGATTGAGGGCATGAATAGAAATTTAACTGGACTTTTTGAAGTCTCGTGAAGAAATTTGTTATTCACTACATATTAACAGCACAGTTGGTTCCTGGTATACTCATGAAACAGCAGTTATTCTTGTGAAGAAAAACTGCAGTCCTAAGAGAGAACCTCAACATAATATCCACTGTTGAATCATCCTGAAGCAACATACTTAAGGAATATCTCAGTTATTCAGAAAAAAATTCTCCAGAATACAGAAAACTCAAGTTTGGGGCTTACTGTCAAGTTATGCCTCAGACCGAATTCCAAAGGAAATCTGCAGTGTTTGTGGCATTTTGCACACTTGTTGGTGAAAATAAGAGAAAGCATCATCCGGGGTCCGCTGTTAAAGACCGCCCTCAGAGCGAGTGAATGAGGCAGTCTTCAAGGAAGCCACAGCATAGAAGAGGCTGAAAGCCTATTCTTGCTCCATCAAAATCAAGAGAAATATTGTTAGGGAATGACAGAGGATTCAGGAGTCCTGTGTCTGAGCAGCCGTAGGGTATAACCAAGCTGACGTAGGTCATGGATTGCAGCACTTGCGTAATGGCAGAGAACTGGTGTAAGCAGGGGTGTACGTGGACGTAGTAAAAGCTGGTTCTCCACACGGTTAGCATTACAGACAAGAAAAAACAAAAAGTATAACCACTTCGCTGTGAATGGCGTTTTACAAATCCTGACACATTTGATTGGCTGGACTAGACAGAAAAATCGTTTCAAGTCTGATTTACCATTAATTAATCTACTTCTGTTCCGCCTACACTGTGCATTCAGTCCTGTTTTCTATTGCAATTTAAAAGCATGGATTCAAATTACCTCAGTTAATGCAGTTTAAACTAAATGACCACTTTGTGAAATTTGTTTCAGAGACATTAGATTTTCACTGGGAAGGCCATTCTGCACGGTGCTGAGGCCGGGAGAGGAGGCGAGCCTGGTCCAAGCTCCTGCCTGGCACTCTGCACTGGCAGGATGGCATTGTGAGTTTGAGAGCAAATACAGCATCCCTCAGAGCATTTGACTTACCTTAGGTTTCTGTGGTGTCTAGAGTTGTCTTTGTATTTGGAAGTACACAAATCTGAATAAGGAAAACAGCCCTAGAGGGTATTCTCTTTAATACTATTTTTTTGCCCTGTGACTCGTTGGCTGAAAGTCCATGAAGCTCAGTACACCTGTACAGAAGGCATGATGAGGGTGTCAGGATGGCTCAGGAATGGCTGTTTGTAGTCCGGAGTTCCAGCCTTGGCTTCCTAAAGATGTCACGTGCCACAATAAATATTTAATAAGTATCAGGTTTGCACAATAAAACTGCGTTACTCATTTCTCGGACAACTGAATCCTCTTTTTTTCACCCACTTGATATAATTGGTAGTCAAAGCTGTGTTTATATGTGCAGTTTTGACTGGAGATACATTTGTGAAATACTCTGAACATATGGATAACCTGTCATGTATGAGGTATTGGCTAAACAACACTTACTTGTTACGCATTATATTTCTCTTTTTTGCCTTTGCAAAACTGACTTTCAAAGGACGAGACGGCTACTTGGCAGACGGAAAGAAAAGATACTGCCAGCTTTTAATTCTGAAAGATGATACAATTATTGGTACGCTCCTTCTCAGAAAACATTTGTGAAGACAAGTTATTGAAAAGAAGGCTATTATGGTCTCTCATGTTGCTGTAGTTGCCTAATAATATTTTGGCAAAAATTATGTCTGATGAAAATGAGCTGATGGCAATTCAACAGAGGATGCAGGAACAGCATCTCGATCCCATGTAAAAGCAGTATCTCCATCACTTCTAACATGTATTTAGGTGCCCAGCCCCTGTTGAAATTAGTGCATGACGGAAATTTCTTTATGGATCTAAATTCACAAAACAAGAAATCATTCACGCCTTTCTAGAGCTAGTTCATTCCTGAATATTTATTACCTATAAAATTAGCTTTCTTCCTACCCCCTCACTCCTTCAGGCAACATCTCCTGATGGGGGCTTGTTACAGGCAGGATGATAAAATTTGTTCTGGTATTGCTTCTGTTGTGATTTTTCTCTGATAAAAGACTTTGTGAGTAACAGCCAAGGAACAACAGTGGCGTGAGATGTTCCTTATAAAAAAAAAATTGCATGATGGGCTCAAAAATCCTATCACTCTGTGATTTTTGTCTTAACTTGCAAAGATAAGGTAGTTTACAATGAGTAAATATGCTAATTTAAGTGAGAAAATGAGCTTTTTTCAGTAATGTAAGCCACTTTAATATTGCACTGTCTTCCATTTATTTTACATTAATTGTTGTTTTTTTCTTTAAGACCTGATTCTTCCTTACCTGGACTTAGCCTTAGTGGGATAGTGACCTTCATATTTTTATACTTAATAGGAAAATATATCAAACTCTTTCAGCATTACAGAAAAATGGGAAAATCTTTCTTTTTGTGTCCCCCCCAACCTACAAATGCTAAAAAACTTTCCACTTAGAAAAAGCTATAATGTCCTATTTTTAACTTCAGAGTTATTTCTGACCCTGAAAACCCCTGTGAGAACAAACAATACTCACCAGAGCCATGAGGTTATCAGCAAGCTCATTGCAGTCATTGGAGCAGTGAGTCTAACTTGGGAAGACAAGCTGTGGGACTCAATTGTTCTTCAGTAAGGTGGAAGGAGGAAAATTATAATGTGCAGTGAATTGGAGAAGACATATTTTGGCTTGCCCTGTGAAGGATGTCTGCCTCTATGGCATAGAATCTTGCTCTGTATTCCAAGAAATGTCATTTAAAATGTAGAATGAGTGCACAGCAGGAATAACAAAATTGTCTGAGCATGTGAATTTTAAGCACTAAACATGATACAGAAACGAGTATTTTTTCTGACAGAAACTGGTGACTAATGCAGCTTTCTTCCTTAAAAATATTTGCTTCGCTGGACATTAATCTCTTGGCAGAAATTTCTGGAAAAATTAGATATTTCTCAGTAAAAATTTAGAAGAAAAGAAATGTTTTACCTAGCTAACAAAATGGAATTGGCAACCTTCAGAGGTGGCCAAGTCTCATTTGCAGTAGAACTAGAGCAACATAACGATATTCTTTTTTATGTATATAAATAAGTATGTGTATTTCCTATTACTGTGATAATAGCCTTATACTAAGCCAAATGTGGTTATAAATTATTCCTAGCATCTTGTTTGAGTAGTATGTCTAGGCAAGTATGTCCCTCCTCCCCATCTGTTTCACTGGTATTTTTCTCTGAAATCCTAAAAGGTGAAAACATTTAAGCTGAGTAGTCACCTAGCTCTGATTGAGAACCTGCAGGTAGCTCTGTGTGTCACTTCTTCCATCACAAATCATGTCAGCTACCGAGGAAGTACTTGAGTACAACTTATAATTCATAATGGCTTACATTTTCTTTTTAACTTGCGTCCTTTTCCCTAACCTTCTCTTCTACTTCAGGGCTCTTAATGAGACGGACTTTACAACCATAAACAATATTTTTCTAATAGACTATCTGGAGAAAGGTTTTTTGCTGGTGCTCTTGACTCAGTCTGGTGATTTGTTCTTTTTCTAGCTTGCACAGACAAAGAACTGAGGAATCTCGCTTCACGACTGAAAGACTGGTTTGGTGCTCTTCATGAGGACGCAAATCGTGTCATCAAACCAACAAGCTCGGAGACGGCACAAGGCAGTAAGAAAATACCTTACCCGTTGAATAGTGAGTGTTGTAGGCAGGTTCCCGGCCTGAGAGAGCATTCAGCTGAGCACAGCTGTTAGTGCTACAACCTCATGTCAAGCCAGTGCCAGCAAGTAAGCGGGTACGCAGGAGACCTGGTCCTACAAATAAATAGCTGCACCATTTTCTGAAGGAGCTGCAGTTGTTCTGTACTGTCTCTGGCCCAAACTGCTCTGAAAACTGGCAGTCGGACGGAGAGACCTTTACAAGTTAATCAGGCAAATAACTGTGTCTGAAGGCCACGGAGGTCGCATCTATACTAATAAATAAAACCGCTCAGGGACTTTTCTCAAGCTCTGAGGTTAACTAGCATGACATAGTTCATGTCTGTACAGTTAAACTCCATGACCCTCCAAATCCGGGTGGCTGCATCCAAATCGCTTCCTGGGGATGGACCGTAGCGTATGCTTACCCCACAGTTTATGGCCAAGCATTTTCTGACCCAATGTCAGCGGCATGAGCCAAAAACATGGCATACAAGCGTAAGGAAAATTATGCCAATGTTGGAAAAGACTCACTTCAATATTTTTTTTGCAATTTCCTGCTAACACCTTATGTAAGAGCATGAATAATAAAAACATTCCCATCGCAGCCACGGAGCTGGAATGGTTAAATGGTGTGGAAAGCTAGAATCTATTGTGTCCCAGGTGTTTAATAACACCATCTTTGCTTCCTTTGATGCTTTTTTTTTTTTAAAGAAAGGAAGAAAATGAACCGTTTAGAGGACATTTACTCTCTGTGGGTTAAGCCAACATGACTGATTTTGATGTCATTTACCCACCTGGGAGGGGAAAGATTCAGTTAACAGCATCAAAAGAGGTCATGTTCATCAGAGAACAAATGCAAATATATTTTCTGTAAGGACTCATTAATCCTTTTAAGTGGTATGTCCCAAAACTCGTGGGCCCTTGGGTTGCAAAGTAGGATGCACAAGTTTTATCTAGGTGTGTGACTCACCTTCACTTCACCACCCTGATTCTCTTGTACAAGCTGTCTAAAGCCAGGGTACACACACACAGAATTTAAAGGGTTCAGTCAACTGCTCCCTTTTACGGCTCTTTTGACCCAAGTGCCTTGTTCCCCTGTAGCATGAGACTGGAGAAGCTGAAGCTGCAGTACAGCAGACCTAGCACATCAGGATGGGCGTTTACTGTTGGTCCGTGTCTCCACAGCCACTCTTCTTTTGTGCTACTTCTGAGCCTGTGTAGCAATACATTGCCTCTTCCTAAAGAGACAGAATATACCACAGTCTATATTGCTCAAAACTATAGTCAAACCTCGTTAATGCCAAGTAATTGTATCTTAAAACTATGTGGTGAAACAAGCCATGTTCTGTGTAAATGATCTTTTTCATATGTCACTTACTTCGTATAGTATTTACAACAAAGTCTGTATCTTTAAAACCGTATGTCCTACTTATTTCTTAAATGGTACTCCAAAAAAAGGGTATTGTCATGCAGAGGAAGCCAAAACATAGTGCAAAAAGAAACTGAATGTACAGCTAATCATGGCTTCAAGATGTGAATTCATTTCAGACCCCACAACAGAAAGCACCAGAGACTTAAAACTGTCTGACATCCTTTAGACCCAGAACCACACGAAATCTCATTCTATCAGATTGTCAAAAGGATGTTTTTCATGCAGATGACCTGTGAGCTGCTCACGAGGACCTTACCAAAGGCCAAAGACCAAATTCATTCCTGAAGGTGTTGGGTCTTTTTTTTGCTGAAGCAATTTCAGTGAGAAAAACATTCCTAGTAATTCTGCAGTGTTTGCTCTGATTCACAGAGGAGCTGTTATCTTTTTTTAGTTTAGTTTGATTCCTGGCAGCTTTTATACGAAAGGCTGCCTTGATGATCTTAAACACTTGATCTCAACAATGTTCACTTTTAGACTGTTGGCTTAGTTTGGCACCTTTTTTATTTTCTTATAGGTCAGTTAAAAAAAATAGAGAGGAACTTTATGAGTTAAGAAGCCTAAATAGTTTTTGAATGCCACAAAACTTGGGCTTGTTTTTAAGAGTTTGCAACAGTATTCATGAATGAATCTGCATGTGCCAAACTCTGCAGCTCCAATTCTCTCTGGTAGCACTGAAAATATGCACAGAGTAAGGACAGCAGTATTTGGCTTCCTCCAACTTCAAACATTTGTAAAATGAAAGATGACTTAAACAGGGCTCAGAATTCAAAGCAAAGTTCACATACCCAAGCTGAAAAAAAGAATTTGTGTGAATCCTGGCAAACAGGACACACGCAGCTCTGGAAATATGCTCTGATGTACACCCTTTTTCTATCGCTCTGCATGTGTTGCCCTCTTCACCAGTCTGATCACTTCATTAAACTGAACTGGTTTGGTTATGCCTGTAGAGCCTTAAAAGGCATGCACATCCTCAAAGTAAGCCATTTTGGGTATGCCCCTGTGGCGGTAAAAGGAACAGATGGAGGGATGCGATGACTATGATGCCTCGGACACATCAGCTGTCTAGAGAAGGTGTTCCAGCAGAGATTTCTTTATGCTACATTAAATTTTCAAGATGTTACTGTGAGTGTAAATAAGCTTTTTGAGTGTATTAAGTTCACCCCCAGGTGAAGAAAAAAAGTACACTTGTTTTTTTTAACTCTCTTGAAAGGAAAAGTATGAGGGCATGTCAATGTGTTTGAAATCTCAAACGCTCATTCAATGAGCTATCTGCCAGATCCCAGCAAAGCACCATAGGCCAGGAACTTTACTTCTGCAGGCTTTGTACAATTGAAATCTCCTCAATAAATAATATAAGCAATTCAGGGACATGCTTTGATGTAAGGAAATAATAAAACTAATTAGGTAGTAAGATCAGATTCAAATTGCTCCTGAGCCCATTGATAATTCATAACATTCCCATATTGTATCTAGATAGTCTCGTTGGTTGGAGTGGGAGTTGTTTTTCTTTTACCAGAGATCTATGCAATATAAAGGATTTTTTTCTGGGGAACATTTCTTCTCCTCCTTCCTTTATTTTAAGTGATGGGGGAAATTAGGTTAATTATTCCCCTGTTAATTTAATTGTAGTATACTTTAATAAAATAAAACTGGCTCATGTAAGTCAACTCTTGAAGGGGGAAAATAATTTTATGTGCCAGAAGGTGTGTTTATTTTTAATTAGGATTTTCACTTAAAGACTTTTAAATTTAATTCCATTTTAATTCAGAGGAGGTGGAGCATTTTACATATTAATGGGATATGAGACTTTTACATGTAGGTCACCGGTTTGATTTCCTTCCAGATCTGTAGTGAATGAAAGTTGTTAGGATGCTGAGCAGCTGTCAGTCAGAATGAGAAACATGATGGTCTCAGTCCAGGTCCTTGTGAGCACATGTCCAAATGAGAGCAACCACCACCACAACTGACATTAACTGGCATCTGTGTTGGCAGCCTCTGCCAAGGAGCCAAGGGCAGGAGGGATATGGAGCCTGCACCGTTCTCTTGCTTCTCACCATAGGCACTGCAGCGCCGAGCTGATGCTCAGAAAGGTGCAGAAAAGTTCTCCCTGAGGTTACTGTTATTCCAGGTCTGTTGTGCTAGAAGTTCAGCCTATTAACCAAGCACTTAATTCATTACAGAATTACAGTGCGTGGTTTGTTTCATCTAGCATATTGCATCATGTTTATAAGCAAGTATATCAAAAGGCTCTAAAATGGAGTTAATTCATTCAACATCGCTTGGCCTCACCAAGTTGATGGGAGCACAGTGACCTCCCAGTGAAGGTTAGTGAGCTCTGAGAACCGTTTTACATCAGCTGCCCCAGTTACACAGCAAGTCAGAGCCTGCATTGCACACTCAGGGCACACTTTGCTTTCATTCCTGTTGCTGGGTGCCAAGAGCATTCAGAATTGCTGGGTTTGGACTACAGATGCAATGTTGCAAAAGGTGATTTATGGACAGTAGCTTTTACAAGGAGATAATATGAAGTGGAGGTAGATACTACTGTTCACCTTCAACCACATATTGGGGGACAACTAAAGAATTAACCTTTTCACTGATAATAACCGTCTAGCTAAGGGCTTTCTATCACACCTACCACTGTAATACTTAGAATTCCAGACCACACTGTCTAATAATCCAGCACTGACTGCTTAATAACCCATCCTCTTAATAAACCTAATCTGGAACTGTGGTCACAACAGTGAAATCTCCCTTGTTTGTAAGAAATTACAATCAAAAACTCTTCAACTAATGTAATTAACTGTCTTCGTAAGTGACCCTTCATGATAGTATCTTACATCCAAGCCCCGATGGTATGTCACAGAGCAGCTTCCTATTCACATCAGTCACTATCTTGTGATCTGCTCAGACAGATCCGTACTGAGGGCACGCTGCTGTTGTATCCCTGAATGCCTGTTGTACGCACAGATAGAGACTTCCCAGCAGGGACAAAAACAAGACTCAGAAATAACCCACAGGGGCAAAGTTCATGCCAGGATCTCCTCCTCCCTGCGTTGATCCTTGCCAGTTAGGAGGTAACCTTTAGAGAGCCACAGGGCTGAGCAACACGTACCATACTCAACTGGTTGTACAGCAGACCTTGTAGTTACTCACCTTAGCAGCAGTAAGTGCCACGATAGGGTGTAAAAACCATCACCAGAGAGGGGATCTGTGCAGGAAAAGAGCAGCCAATGGAACCCAGCTGCTTTTCCCTTGAAAGCTGTTAAACTGGGATAGCTGAAGCATGTACTGATCCCAGCTCCGCCATGCAATTGAATGATCCACCCCTGCTTGTTTGACTAGTTCTAACCTGCCCCATGGTGGGGAATCAGGCACAGCATACACCTGCACAAGGCAGGACTGTGTGCCCTGTTCCTTGGTACTTTGTAAAGGCAAAGTCAAGGATTCTTAAATCCTTTCACTCAACAAAAGACTGCACAGTGACCAGATCCTGCTTGCCTTCTTCAGGTGAATAAAATAATTGAAGTCAATAGTCCTAATTGCTTCAGCAAGGCAAGCAGGCTTCCTCCCTACATCTATTCACATGGCCTTTTTCTTTTTCACTGTGCTCAAACTCGATTAGATAACGTTAGAGGAGATAACACACAAAAATGTGATGAAATGTTCAGCATGATTTCTCTCTTCCCTGCCTGAGCTGCCTCTAGCCCTGAGGAAATGGTGTTACCTTCTTCCTTTCTTAGAGAAACATGTATTATGAATGACATAAACCTTCCCATTAGTTAACCCTTCTGATTGTTCCTCCATGTCACTTGACAACCTTCAGCTGCAGTTGCATACAAAAAGCATAGCTTCCAGCATAAAGCACTGCCCTCCTTCGGATTAATACTTAAAATAGCAGGTAGGCTGCAGAGCCTGGACAAACTGTCAGCACGATTCCAGCAACATCTCAGGTTTCACTTTAACAAAGCAGCATCGTGAAATGGGACTTGACGTGTACAGCAAATAAGGCTAAGCTCGACCTCCTTCAATGAAAGAGGCAGCAAAAGGAAAAAGCCCATCAGGTTTCTCCACGTGGCCCATAGCAGAACGAACAGTGCACAGGCAGGTTATCGCACACAGCTGAAACAGCATGAGCACGAGGTGCCCAGGGTGCGTGGTTCAGGTACCCTCTGTGCCTATAAATCCCCAGCCAGTGTATGCATGTTTCTGATTCCTTGCTGAAACCAATATCCTTATTATCAGATTTATTAGCTCTGCATTACAAATATACTTTCTTGCATCATAGATAACATGGGAATTAGTCCGTGTTTGTACCAAGCATTAAAAAATACAGTGACAGTATGCATTTATAATGCCCTGTCTTCCTTGTGAAAGAAGACAGTCCCACTGTTTTTGTGGAGACTGCAGAATACTGGAACATGTATCTCATATGCGTTGTGGGTATCTATATGCATGACTTGGTCTTTCCATGATAACCACTGCTGCTGCTGCTGCAGTCTTTTAAGGAACTGGGCTATTAAAATGAATGATGATGATGGTTTCCAAAGCGCTGGAAGCGCAGAATCCTGTATTGCTGCACAATGCTGGAGGCCGCAAGAAGGAATAGTGCTGGTATGGCATGCAAGAGCATGTGCAGCTCTCTGGAGCTGCCAGCTGAAGCAGTGCCACCCTTCAGAGTGGTGCAAGCAAAAGAGATGCTTTGTCCCTTCTCTCCCCCTGTCTCCCCCAGACAGCTCGCAATCCAGATCAAAGTATTTTGTTGTCCACCACAGGAGGCAGGGCTTTGAAGAGTGAAGAGCTAGGATGAGAGGTGGAAGGTGAGAATACAGTAGGAAATAATGTGATCAGGGAACTAGAAACAGGTCTGGGAAACAGGATTCAGACTCAGTCTAGTTTGAAAATACAGTGGGTGCAACCTTTTCTCATCACATTTCAGCTTCTTGGAACAAGGCCAACTCACTTGGACTGAGGACAGAAAAAAAAAAGTGAGAATTTTCTGAGTAGAAATAACTTTGAATTACAGTAATCAGCTATGAATCTCAGCCCTCCCCACCCCACACCTCCTAAGGAGTGTCAGTAGTGCTCTAGTCTGTAGCTGTGCTTGGGTTTTAAGCTTTACACAATCAGCTCAGTCTTAGAATTTTATTCTGCTTTGGGCAAGTCGGGTTAATGTTCAGAGTCCAGCCAAAAAAAATTAGCAAGGCTTCAGCTTAGCAACGATTTCTGTGCAGTGAGCGTGCTGGGGTTCAGCTGGGGATATTTGCCTATCTTCTTACAGGATTTGACACCAGCATACTACCAATCTGTAAGGATTCCTTAGGCTGGATGTTCAACAAACTTGACATGAACTATGACCTGCTGCTGGATCCCTCGGAGATCAGTGCCATTTATCTGGATAAGTATGAGCCATGCGTCAAGCCTCTCTTCAACTCTTGCGACTCCTTCAAAGACGGAAAGCTTTCAAACAATGAGTGGTGCTACTGCTTCCAGAAGCCGGGCGGTGAGTTGAACATTTTGCAGTACAAAGAGAAGTTGTTTGGGTCTCCCTGTGTTTCAGGTTTGATTGACCTGCTTACAGAGGTAGTTTGGTAATTGGCAGTCAGCTGCCTTAAAAAGCTCTTTTCTCCAGCACTGGTGTGAAAGGGCATTGTGTAACAGTGTTTAATGTGACAGATGAACTACATTAATATCCCTTGATCATTAAAACAAACAAAGAAGTAGTAAGTGCCAGTGCACACAGTCTAGAAATAAGCTCTATTCCTCATAGAAAGCTCAAGAACTTACCCTTTATTAATGCAAAAATTAGTCAATTAGCAAATCATAAATAAGAGAGCTGGCATTATGTCAGTTTGGTGAAAAGAGAGGAAAAATGGTTTAACAATGAAAATGGCCCCCAAACACTATTCTCAACTACAGTGGGTTGTTTTTTTTTTTTTTTAATTAGTGGAGCTAATGACATAAATTTGTTTTGCAGTACAGTACCAGCATATGGGCTTCTTTCATTCCCAGGTGTACAGTAGTCTACATTTCATGTCAGTAGTGAAGCCAGTCATTACAGAGTCTGTCCCGTACCATCTGGAAACTGATTCTCATACATTATATTTTAGGTCTTCCTTGCCAGAATGAAATGAATAGAATTCAAAAGCTAAGCAGAGGGAAGAGTCTGTTGGGTAAGTTTGATTACTTGCTATTCATTTACTCAACTAATTAAAGCTTCTGTGATTATTGTAACTTTATATGCAGTAATGGTTTTTCAATTAGAGACTAATGTTTTGAGTCGGGAATATGCACCACGGAGTGTAGGCCTGACACTATGAAATTAAACAAATAATGAGATAGCAACATACAGAACAGGTGTCAGCGTGGCAATGGGTTCAGAACTAATTTACAGCTCTCCAGAAATGCAAAGCCTTGTCTGCACAGAGCTTAGCACTGCCTTCATCACCTCGTAGGTCAGAGTAAGTATGGAGGCTGCTTGATACTCAAGCCTCCCATTTTCGAAGGGTGACTGAAGGTGCCACAGTGCATAACCAATGGGCTCATGTCTTCTTCCAGTTATGGTGCAATGCATGCATTCCTTGGGGTTCGGTTTTGCCTAATCACCCTTAAAAATATTTCAGTATATTCCGTGTATATGGAAACAGGAATTCATTTCATCTCATTTTAGGCAGCCCTGCAGGATGCTCTGTGCTGAAAGACGTGATAATGCCTGCCCTTCTCTCTACCAACTATTGGGGGCCTGAATTGATTGATAATTTACACTGCTCTGATGCATATCTAAAATTAGGTGAAATAAATCCCCATATGGCATTTTGCCATTTAATTGCTAAAAAATAAGGTTGTTGAACTGAGTAAATTTAAGGTAACTAATTCCATACCCTAAAATCACACAGTGTTCTGTAGCCTAGCATTTATGTGGTGGTATCTTATCGAAACTTCTGTCCTAGTGCATTTGTGTACCGGGAGCCAAATCATGTGAGGCATACCAGTACAGATTAAAGTCTCTGTTTACAGAAAGCACTGCATTTCACCCTTGAAGAGTCTGGCTTACCTCAGACCCAGGCTGTCGGGCCCATCATCGGGAACCCATGTCAGGTTCTTACAGCATCACTAGCTGCAGCGCAGAGCATGCATGTCAGCTCTGCTGCAATGCTTCTCAGATTGCAGTCTGCTTCTCAGGTTGCTCAGATTTTACTCTGATTAGCAGACCCTACAAACAGAGCTTCTGCAAAGCTCATCTGTGCCAAACGCGGCCATTTCCAGATGCTGCTGCCATTTGGACTCAAGGTTCAGGTCCCTTATGAACAATCCCAACCTGGATTTGTTGGTTTAAACTAAGAATAAACATTCCCAAAGGCCATAGGCACTACGGTTTAGTTCCATCATAGCAAGTTCATGTAAAGATTAAGAGGTTTCAGAGTTACAGCTCCTGCTGTAGCTGTGGGAGCAAAGGGAGGATTGGTCACTCAGTTGTATGTATGCTCCGTTCAGTAAATATTTTGCATTTGTGTTTGAATGCATGTTGTGGCAGAGGAAGTCACCGTGTTCTCTGTCTCATGGGTGTCATGATTTTCAAAGCCACCTAAAAGAATAAGAAGCCCAGTTCCTAATAGATAGCTTTGGCTATCCCATATTTATTTTATGCTTTGCTGTTATTTGCTATATGCAATAAATGTCATCTAGGTTGAAACATAAGTGGTCTGTTCCAGTGTGCAGGGAAAAATGATGGCTGTATTGCAGGTAGTACAACATGCAGGCAGTTGTAGCACGTCACTGGGATCTGATCACAATAGCAGGACTAAAATGACAAAGTAAAAGCACTAAGAATGGTCCCTTACCACAAATAACTTCTAGTCAACTGTATTAAAAAAAGTGAAGGATGAAAGTGGCTAAGCTCAACAAATCAAGACGTGTCAGGCATAGGTTGTTCCACAAGCTAGAAAATTATAATATAGAGAGGAACTCTTTGCTTCACCTACCTTGAAAGTCTGCCTGCATAATGGTACCTGTCTGTGAGATTTTAATCTGATCTCATAGCTATTTATACAGCGGAAAACATTGTCTTTTCACTGACTGAAAAATCATACAAATAGAAACCAAAACATACACGTGACAAAAAACACACTTGTAGTAACAATAAAGATTTAAAAGAGAGGTTAATATTTTCAGAGAAACCAGCCTTTAATTATTCTGCTTCCTTCTCCATCCCTGACATATAGAGCACAGTATTTACAGTCTGGGCAGTACGAATGAAGATTTCTGTTAACTTGTATCCACTGATCAAAAATGATGACTTTTGATATTTTGTTCTCTATATATTTTTCAAAACACATGACAGTTGCAACAAAGTGCTTCAAAGCCATTGCCATTAGATATGTTGAATTTGGAGGCTTTCAAATAGAGTCTAGCATCCCAGGGGACTGAATTAAAAAGTAAACAGCACTATTCATCTTTTCCTACCAGATTTATCTAGAGTACAATTAACTGCAGAGAGTGTACTTTTAGAGCATACAACTGTGCAGCCTGATAATGCTTCTCCCACATCACTAAGGTAATAAATTTCTACTCCCGTCACTATTTTCTTCTGTATCAGCCCTGTGATTTCAGCTAATATAATAGCTAATACAAGGAGCTTTATGCTGGCTAGCATTTAATTCTGTCAGGCTTTTACCTGTGTGCTTCACTATCTTTAGCATATAATTATTCTCCCCATGTCCTGTGAGGAAGGGGAGTATTATATAGATAAGGAAATGATGCAAAAAAAAAAAAAAAAAAAAAGAGATAGGTCTGGATCCATAAAGAGGATATTTATGCAACAGTGCTGTTCAAGTTTGCGTGGAATACTTACATACTCCATGGGACAAAGAGAGATGGAGTAAGCAGGATTCACCAGCCTGAGGCAGTTTGGTGGGGAGTGACTAACATTTTGTAGTGCTTAATAGCAAAGCTGGGCCACCAGCGATCCTCTCCACACTTGTGGGGAAGCACCGTCTGTGCCAGAACCTCTGGAGAGGAAAACTCCTTTCTCCTTCCAAAGTGTTCTCTGATGCCAAACCAAATGATGGAGTGCAATGGTCCCACTAAATGGGCTGTCTGGATGCCACGCTCCAGAATAGCAGAGCTTGTAGCCAGAGCTTATTTCTAATGAACACAGGGGCTGATTCGTGTAGGATTTACAGGATGAATCATCACACTGTGCAACACTTGCTCCCAGTGACTCGCTATCCTCACCAGGTTATCACCTGCACCTGACACATTGGAGAGGACATGCTGTAATCTTCCCTCTGGTGGTTGGCAAATACTGTGACATTAGTATGCGCAGCTAAATATTTAAAGCTCCAGTGTTACATACAAATTGGCACAAATTTCCCATGCAGAAGGAAAAGTACCTTCTACTCTTCACTGTGACCCAAAGTGTGAATCCTTTCCACGCACAGTTATGTTGGCAGTGAGCCTGGGCCATAATTTATTTTTAAATCTATGGTTTTTATAGGCAGTGTGGAACATTTTAGTACCTTACAAGAAACACAGTGAAACTATGCAAAAAGGCCCGTTTCAAAGAAGCAAAGGGTTGCATTGAGAGAAAGAGAAAAAGAGAAGCATGAGACAGTTTAAAATGCAGAGGCTGCTCTCTGCTCACCCTGTAATGCCACCGAGGTTCCCCCTCTGGTTCTTCCCTGGAGCCAGATGCTCATCTGATGTAACAGGGGAGCTCTAGTGGCACAGGTACAGCTATGCTGATTTACACCAGCTCAAAATCAGCAACTGAGCACTTTTCCCAAGGTTGTGTATAGTCTGATAAACACCTGGAGTGCTTAACGGAGAGAGGACATGAGCAAAAATATGAAAAAAAAAAAAAATTCTCAATCAATGTTGAAATAAAGGATTGAACAGTGAGCAAAAACCTACAAAAGCAAATACATGCACATGGTTATTAGAACCATTTTTTAATAAATAGTGAAAATGGGTCTTTGGTGGTTATCAGTATCCTTCCATTTGTACATGAACATAATGGTGGTACTTACAAGCAAACCTGCTATAAGATCATGCTTTGAAGTTATTTAAAATACTCTCACTAATGGATGTGAAGTGGTCTCCAAAACTGATCCGATATGCAAAGATTTCTGCAGATGTTCAAAGATTTCTGCTCTCATCTTCCACACCTACATTAGTGGCACTCAAACATTAGATAAGATCTGCAGTGCGATGAGTTTGGAAATTCAAGGATTCACTTTATATAGATGTGAGTGTGTGTGTATGAGGTTGACTGACTTCCACTTTTATGTCTTTTATATAGGAAATTTCGTGACATTTGGGCAGCACCTTCTCATTCATTTTTTCTGTGAGAAATATAGTGGACATAGCCCCTTTGACACATGAACTGTCTGAGGGGATGCTATACACATGGAAGTAGTTAAGAAACTTACTGCATGACCAGTAAATCACTGCTATCTTTGACAAAGGAGAAAAATACTTCCTCAAAAATTATTTGAGACATGAAATTTGGGGGCAAGGGTGGGTTTCTGCCATGTTTCAAATTGAAGCAATTGGCAAAGGGGAAAATGACTGTACTGACCTCCCCTGGGAATAAAGGTAACTCATCTTGAAGGACAAGAGAGCTTTTCCTATTGAAGTACATTTGCTGTATCTGCTGAAAATGGTGGGAACAATAAAACGGGTTTCTCCTGAGAGCTTCCCTGTCTGCAGAAGCCAGAATGAACCACACTCTACAAAGCTGAACGATATTGGTTTTATTGTGAGACAAATCTTGGGCTTCAAATCCAAAGACTTACTGACTTCAAACCCTGTTGTCCCTCTCTGTAAAGCTTATGCATTACTTCTCCTTTTATACACGGGAACTCTCAGTAAGTCAAAAGTTGTGCTTGAGATTAGTATGAATAGCAAGCAGATGGCAGATACCTTCCAGGGATAATTACAGTGTTGTGGAAAGACTTATATGATAAACACTGAAGGAGTGCAAATGGAAGGGAAATGTAGAATTAATGAAGTTGGGGTAATAATCCAGTTGGGAAGAAAAGTTCAAAACCAGGAGTTAAACCTGAAAGGGGCTCTGTGGGAGTATTAATCATTCAGGGACAGACTGAACCTATCTCTAGTACCTTATGCCATCACCCTCCATGTGCTATATATGCACAAACATTTATGCACTGTGCAGTGACCAGGGTGGCCAAAAATAATCATATATAATTACTTCTCCCTTTTAGGTACCAGATAATCCCATGTATTGTCTTGCCGACGTTGTAAAGTTCTTCGTGTAAATAAGTGACACATTCATAATACTCTATGTACCTGCTTGCTCCTACAGAGGCTTGCATTACTGATTATAATTTATATTTTATTCAGGTGCTTTCATCCCACGGTGCAATGAAGAAGGTTATTACAAAGCCACTCAGTGCCATGGCAGCACAGGGCAGTGCTGGTGTGTTGATAAGTACGGGAATGAGATAGCTGGCTCAAGAAAGCAAGGGACAGTTAGTTGTGGTGAGTAATGATGTGCTTTCCTCAGACAACAAAGGAATTAACACTGTCGTAAGCCCTGCCATTGCTGTACGATGGAGTACGATAACAAAAGTGACAACAGGGAAACATGACTACCAGTGTTTAAAGCCCTCCTGTATTTTCCTATTCAGACTACAAATGGGGCCCTTCTATACATATTGGTCCTTTGGACTGGGGGGGGGGGTGGCAGCGCAACTTAANNNNGGTGCAGCAGAAGTTAACAGGCAGTAACCACTGGTAGGAAGGTATTTTTGCTAGCAGCCTGGAAAATGTAATTGATATTAACATTAAGGCTATGGGATTGCTATGCATGGTTATTAACTATATTGTTCTGTGTACTCTGGAATGCACATTTACCAGGACTTCATGAAAAATGTCTTTCCAGACAAAGGAAGGCCTAAATGTGTAAAATTTTATAAATTAACAGCCAAGCCCAATAAAATTGCTGACAGGACAGTATTATATAGATATGTGAAATCACCAAATAGCTGTTATACCTAGGCAAGCAAGATTTTCAGCCATATTCCTTCAGAGTGCTTCAGTGATGGTTGTGGATGCAGCTTTCTTCTGCGAGAAGGAACAGAAAAGGCAGAGACCTAGAAGGTCTGAGAGGCCCAGAATCACATCACAGATGTTAAGCTCAACAGCTACATTTGCAGAGCATGGTTTATGCACTCAAATAAAATCAATTTGTGGAATATTTTTAGCCTGGTTTACAGAGTTGGGATGGGATGGAAATATTTACAAACGAGTAATGATTTTCTGGCCTGCATGCATGTGAGCTGACACTGTCCAGTTGAGTCTCTAGGACGAGGGCGATGCATAGTTTTTTTATGCAAGTAAATTTTTCAGAGTAAATTGATACATATTTATCCCAGTTCAGGATGAAAGTTGAAATTTAGAGGTTGTTTCATGAATAGCTGAAACAATGAATTTAGAAAGTCACATTGCAAATGACAGTGGCTGGAATAGCAAGGGTAGTGATGAATGAGGGATTTGGTGTCATGTGAGGGAATGACCTTTTCTGCTCATCTGTTTCAGAAGAAGAGCAAGAAACCTCAGGGGATTTTGGCAGTGGTGGATCTGTTGTATTGTTGGATGATTTGGAAGAGGAACCTGAAGCAGCGAAAAAAGACAAAGGAGGGAAACTGAAGATTCATGTAAGAGCAGCTAATGAAGATGATGAAGATGAAGATGATGATAAGGATGATGAAATTGGTTATATATGGTAGTGCCCATCATAATGAGGACTCACGTTTTGCACAATATTGCAAGTCACATCATATCTCTGCAATTGTATCTGAGAGTACCTGGCACAAATATTCCCTCTCTACTGAGTTTAATTTTGTACAGTCTGTTTAATTTGGAAGACAACTGTTTTTCTCCCAGCAAGGACTGTTTGGAATACAGCTTTTGTTCAGTTGGTTTGGGGGATTTTTGTTCTATCCACGGGGGCAATGAGTTTTGTTTCAAAAACATTTCATCTCTTAATCCTCACTTGCACAGCTTATGAAATATATCCTGTGAAAGAAGAATCGCAGAAGGGGCTCAACAACCCAATACAAGGCTTAGAAGCCCTTCTCATGTTACAGAATTTGTGTCATAAATTGTTACCTGGGTCATATCAGAAACAGTTATTTTTCTTTCATGAAGAAGGAAAAGTAGGTGCCTCATTTTCTAGTCCATATTTGTTATGTTCCAGTAAAGATAACAAATAGTTGGATAGTGACTTCACTATCTTTGGATAATGACTTCTGGCTGCTCAGCACCAGGGGTTTAATTCAGAAATAAACCCACGGGTGGGATTTTCTTTTCCTTACCTTCTCTGAGAATGAGTCCAACAGGCTTAGTCCAGCCCACACTGAAGGCAAAGCTCCCACCAGAGCGTAGATCAGCTCACTGACGCTTTATTTGGTTAAGGAACGTGGCCTGGATCTTAAGAGCTGCTGAGAACCTGCAGCTATCATGGAGCAAGCCCTACAGGCAGGGAAGAGAATCCATCTGCCTTTCAAAGTGTTTAAGGAAAAAGTGTTTTGTGAATTTGTAGCATGATAACCACCCCCATAGCTGTTCCTCAGCTTCTGTCTGAACTCGTTTGCACTAAGAGTTGCACTAACATCGTGCAGGCAGCCTCTGCTTCCTGCTCACACACTATGGATCTGCCTGTTCTTCATTTACTCTTAGCAATGTCTCATTCCAGTTATAAAGATGTCAAAGACACTAACCATCAAAAGTAATAAGCTGTCATTTCTTTAATTTAAATAGTTAATATTTATTTGGCCTGTTTAAAAAAGCAACTTCAAGTGGTCATGTTTCAAAAGCATAACCCCTTTGCTTAGTGTGACAAGCTGCACACTTATAATACACACATGTAAAAGAAAAGAGTATTAAAATACAATCTGTGGTTCCGTCAGCATCTCCCGAATATTCATGGCTCTTCAATTGTATCGCAGCGTATTGACATGAAATTATTTGCTGTGTTCTTTCCCATTGCAGTTCTCTGATGCAGTAAAGTACTGTGGTGACCTTTTATTATTTCTGCTGTTTTCAGAAACAGTAAGGGGTACCTTAACCCCACTCTTGCATTAGGATGCAGGTGAAAGTATTTTAGCAGGGACTGTGATTTGCCTGTGAGTTAATTTGCAGAATGAAGAATGTGCTTGTTCCACAGAAAAACTAATTAGATCGAATCTTTTTTTTCCTCTGAGTTAGTATGGGATATAGAGGTGGAGACAGTGTGAAGTCAAGACAATGGCTGGTTACATATTCACTCGAAAGCAGGAAAATACCATGCTGGTTGGCAGAAGTCAATTTTAAAGGGACACTGGCCCAAGGGCTGTGGTCCTCAGCCCTCTGCAAAATCAGTGCCCACTGCAGAGCCTGGCAGGGCTCTGCAGCCCCTCTCCCCCTCTGTGTAGGACCTCTGCTTTCAGACATGATCACAAGAGCAATACAGAAGAGTAACTCCTTTCAGACACCATGTGTTGCAGGGGCTCAGTTGTTTCCTCCTCTTTCATTTCCTATTTATCTAGATGACCTGAGAACAAAGAGCAAGCTTGTGTAATTGTTATTAATGCAGAAGGATGTGTAAAATCGTGAGGAATTTGTTGTGTGTTGTTTCACGCCCCCGCATCCTCCCAAAAATCTGCCATCACAGTCATTTGCAAAAGGCCTGCACACACACACACACACACACACGCACGCACAGACACGCTGTTTCTGCTTCCCTTTCATAGAAAATGATTCTGACTCGCAAGAGGAACAGGTACAACCAGCGTTTCTGTTTCCCTAAATAGTATGATTTTGTGAGAAGCAACTGAACACCATCAGTACCTCGCTTCTTGAATGTCATGGCTTGTTTCCTTCTGGTGTTTTATTAATTAAACCCACACTCTCTGGGTCTAGTTCTGCTGTCCTGTGCAGGACCTGCCCAAGGCACAGAGTTGCCATTTCACTCTGACATAAAACTGAGGTCCACAATCAGTAGAGTTATGCTTATCCTCCTGACTGGACTCATTCTCCGCACACAACTAGTGTTTTCTGCTGTCCTGTGTCCCTTTGCAACAGCTTATCCTGGAACTATGCCTTGCTTCAAAGGCCACATAGTAAATCCCTTCTCCTGCCCAGCACCTCACCAGGGTAAAGCCTGTGTAACCAAGCCCTTGCAGGCAGCCGCAGTGTCCAAGGTTGCAGCCCTTCTGTGTCACGTGCAAACATGCGAGATCCTTAAATAAAAGCTGTTAAATAAGCCTTTAAAAGTGAATGTGGACATCTTTAGTTTACATGAACAGACATGCCACCACCATCCATTTCTCAACACTGCTGATTCTCTCCTAGCTGCAATCTCTCACATGCAACTATTCCAAAACAGAGCTGGCAGGTTTTATAGCTTTCTCTTAAACTATAAAACAATTACTGTCTCTTCAGACTTGCCAACTCAAACATGCTGTGGGTCCCAGTCAAATGGCTTTGTGCCCAGCACAGCCAGACAAGAGGGCAGATGCCTTGGCTGGTTCGGCTGACCTCAGGTACCGTATTTCCCTTCACGTGGAAACACACACACACACACACACGCACACGCACACGCACACGCACACGCACACGCACACACACACACACACACACACACGTGGCCTGGATTCAGGAAGACACCCCTGGCCAGGCAACCGGTCCGTCAACTGTTTCAGTTGTTCACATGTTCTTCTGAATCAGGGCCAGCATTGGAAAAAAATGTCATTTTATTGACTAGTTCAGTTGGGTACAACTGCAAAGGTCTATAGAGAGTACTGTCAAATCACAGGGTGTCACAGCCTAACCAGGAACAGGGCAGAAAGGCTGCCGTGCTTGGAAGGGCAGCTCAGACTATGGATTGCTTTAAGAGCGAGTTCCCAAATACTACAAAGCTATTTAGCAAAGTCCTTTTGTGATCCGCTGGCATCCTCCAGGGGCTGGGGGATCTGCAGCCTATATATACGTGTGTATATACATGTGTGTCTGTACATATACATTTATACACATATGTGTGTGTGTGTGTGTCCAATTTGGGAAGATGCATTAAGAAAGTATTTTATTTCTTTAAAAGAAACCAGATACTCTACCAAGTACCAGTTCTCTTCCAGATCAAGCCCCTTCCATTCATCATGCTTTGTAAAGGATTTAATTTGCTTCCAGCTTAATTCCTTTCTTTTTTCTTTTTTTTTTTTTTTTTTGCAAAGCAGGACTTCCCAGCTGCATCAAGTCATTGACCTTCCAAACATTTTGTCATTAGTGAAAAATGGAATCAGATTTGTCCCATTCTTTTAGAGACACAAACCAATTTTTAATCATATTAGAGACTATGAAATACTGTTAGGCGTTGCTTTATGTTTCAAGGTTTCCTTTTAACTACTGTGGTTAAATCAAAATCTCCTTGAGGTCAGATTTCAGCACCGTTGGGTTTTTTGGGTCATTACTGGCCTTTGCTGTGAACACAAAGAATCCTTTTCCTTTTCTTTGCCTTTTTTTAAGCTATTCCGTAATATCATTTTAAACCATTTGAAGTGTTTATTTAATATTTATTCTACAGTTTATATTGAAAATGTAAAGTTTATATTTAAAACAACACTGTTTGTTAGTGAATGCTTCTCTCTGCCTAGTCTGTTAGTCTCAGTGTACATTTCTGGCATGGGAATATTTTGATATTAGGAGTTTTGTAGCATTTTTCCCCTCAAGCAGCAAATGACATATATCTAAGGTCCCCACTTGGTACAGACCACCAGATCGCTCAAGCTTAGCTTCCTACATTTGTTGGCTTTTATTGCAGTCCCTTCTGTATGCCATTCAAGTTCCTTTAATACATAGACTGCTTTGTACAGTTACTATACATCAAAAAGCCCTTTCTACAGTAGGTGGGTTTTGGTCTTTTTATACTTTTCTCAATGCTGTTGATGTCCATTACTGTTAAACGTGTAGATCAGTAAGGAGAGATCCAAATATTACGTGTTTCAGTTTGATGTCCCTACTGTAGATGGATGTAGACTATCATAGTAAGTAGAATTGCATAGTAAATTCTGAATGCTTTTTCCATAAGGAATTAAGTGGAATGTGAGCATTTTGCTATCTTTGGTTAACTGTAAATGCTTAACTGTAGTCTGAAATAGTTGCATTTTTGTCTGTCTCAATAAATTTTAATTTGTCTGCGACTCCTTATTGCCTGTGCTGACTTTTATTAAACTTTGGGGATCAAAAATACTGCAGTACCTTGAGTCAGCATTTAATCATGCATGGAAATGGACGGTCTTTTATATTTGGGTTATACCTTATACCTCTGTTCAATGTCAGCTCTAATCTGTGAAGTTAATATAAGGTCTCTAGAAAGCCGTATTTTAAAAGCAGAAATGAAACCAAACTGAATGTGATAACTGTACCAAAACCTGAACTTTTCAAATTACATGAAAATTGATTTTTAATGAACTGGGG